>JAWNOV010000064.1:0-340834 GCA_035045575.1 Drosophila falleni
CTCAGTGAAAATTTTTGCAATTTTGTCGGGGGTTCGATTCCCGGCGGAAACAACTTTTTTTCCAGCTGATTTTAAGCTATTTTTTTTAATTTTTACAATTTAATGAAATTGTTCTTTATGAATGTTATACTGACTTTTAATTTTGAATACATGTTTAATCATTTCATTTAAATAATTTTATATTGGTATTTATATAAACGTTAAGTTAAAATTCTATGTTAAATTCATGTTTATTATAAATTTACTGTGTAAATTTGAGCGGCGAAAAATTTAATATATAAGAGTTTATGGTAATCTTAAATGTTATTTAGTTTTTAGAAGTGACTGATTTTGGATAGTAAGTACGGGGTCTCCGACAGTCGAGTATGCTTGACTGTAGCACCGTCCGACTAGTTAAACATATGTTTTTGCTATGCAAACAACCAATGACTATTAAATCATCCATATAAGAATGCTTGAGAAGGTTCAAGGTCAGAAAATGCTACACTCATCATTCTCTGAAATGAATTAGGCGCTATTTTTAAACCGAATGGTAAACGCGTAAAGCAATAAGAGCCATTGCTCATAGAAAAAGACGTTATTTTCTTTCATTTCTATTCTTCTGAGCTTGGAAGGGTTTCTTTGGGACAAATAAAAGGGGGCTGTTGTATTCAGACACAGACGATTCGATAGTTCCGTCGGAAATCAGTTTTCCAGCTTGTTTCTGTATATCGTTAACTTGGCTATGCGGGCTTCGATAGGTCTTAATATATATTGGTTCATTAGCTTTTAGTCTCAACTTTTGTTTATAAAAATTATTTGTTGTGATTGATTCGGTGTCAAGTCCGAATACATCACTATATTTGGTGCATAGATTTACTAACTTCGTTTTGAATTGTTTCGGGAAATTTTTGACTAATTGTGCTACAACAGCTTTTTTTCTATTTTCTTTATTAGTTTGGACTACATCGTAGTTCGAAAGTGGCCCAAATTGTAATTTATCAATGTTAATTAACTGATCGGTACTTGTTGCAACAAATATACCGGATTGAATTTTTTGGTTAGGAATCCATATTTTTTCCTCCTTTGAGTTTATCTGTATTTTTCGTACAACTTGGGATCTTACTGGTAGAAGTATTGAGTTGTTACCAGCGCTGTATGTTATAGAAACATAGATTGGAAAATTTAAATTATTGGTTCGAAGTATAAACCAATCTTCCGATGGTTTAAGATCTATTTGGCAATTGAATCTTTTAGTAAAGTCAATGCCTATTATTCCATGGTAAATTAAAATTGAGTATGTGGAAATCGTGTGGAATTATATATTTATAAAGGCTAGACCGTTAGATTTAATAATGCCTTCCCCTATGCCTTTAATATCTATTGTATTATCGGTTTGAATGATATCAGAATTTTCTTTTAATAAAGATATATCTGCACCTGTATCTATTAGAAATTAGAGCACTGCATGAGTGCACAGTAAACAAAAAATTATTCCATATTTTCCAAACAAATCATGTGATACTCATAACACTATCAATCCTTACACTGTCTGTACAAAGACTTTGTCTTAAAACTCATTCATGAGCATAAGTTAATGTTCCAGTCGAGTCATAATCTAAAGATAGTGTGAGTCCGGTTCACAAAAAATAATTTGCTTGATAGAATGAAAAATCACAGTCTCTCTCATTACAGCTATCAAATACAAACAGTCGATATTGACAAACTCTCTACTATGAACACTAAGATATGCTGTGCACAGAATGCTAGAATTAATCTGTAAAAAAGTATGCTAATGAAATGTTTATAATATTTATTGACCATATCTGCATTTCCTGCAAAGCGGTTCGACAAAATCAGCCAAAAACTCATCGAATTTATTAGGGAATTCTTTCGACAAGTCTAAGCGCTCTGTGTCAACAGTGAGAAACGACAGCATCATTTCTTTACACTCTTTAATGGTGATATCTCTATCTAATTAAAATAGCGCTATTCGGTAAAACTTAGTTATATACTTTAAAAGTAGCGAATCGATATACAGACTCAAGGATAAATTCAATTTTTTTTTCTACATCTGTCTTTGGAACAGAGTCTTTGCATAACTTCTGTAAAGTATGAAGATTCCAACAATATCGTATTCCATCTTGTCTGACAGACTTAACTTTTTAAAATATTTGACTAGCTTTCCGCATTTTTTTCCACATCCAGTAGCTCTGGAACCATCTTGAACGATTTCTCAACTACATTATTTTGCAAGTGATTAATGCAGTGAATATGAGATGATTCCTTAAAAGCAGATATCATATTTTATTCACGGTCTGTAACAATAATCGTGTTGGCTAATTCTAAGCCAAAAGACTGTAAGCATTCTTTGACTTTAATGAGTATTAATAGGCCTGTAACCAAATAAAAGCAAGAAAGAAAGTTATCTTCATCGTCGCCATATTGTTATTTCAAGTTTTTTTTAAATCCCTACCCCATTTAACTGTATTCTACGCGTACCTGTTGCAGATTCACCATTCATGCAGATCATTTTCAACAACCTGTTTTTCATGCAGCCGTCAAATATATAATGCATGGTTACGATTAAATAGGATTTCTGGGAAAAGCTGTCCGTCGACGAATTCGAGGTGATAGTATAGCTATTTCCTTTTATTAAGCTATTTCTTCTTATGCAGATCAGTATGGTATAGCTCTGCGACACTACGGGATACAGTTGTTGGATGAAGTAGCAATTTGCTTACGTTTACATTCTGTCCAAAACGATTTCCATTTTCGAGGGCAATCGATATAAATGATGATGATTTTGTTTCGGCGTCTATGACTGGCTCAGGAACATTATTATTGCTTTCCGATTTGTTAAATTTATAGCACTATGACGAACTAAATTGAAAGTGGCACCAATAAATTTAAATACACTAGGACAAGTTCGGTTAAAAATAAACAGTTGGACAATCTATACATATTATGCAACTAAATAAATCAACAGGTACAATCATTTTTACGCATTACATACATTATCTACAAAATTCGATTTACAGTCCATTTTTATATTTTAGCAATAATCAGTAATGCCGTTAAAAGTTGTTTGACGTTCTCGCTTTATTCCTATTGATGTAAAAACACATCAATGCATCAAAATTTTTTATACTTTGATGAGCATCGATATCGAAGTTTCGATATAAATTTACATTACTGGCTAAAAATGTATTTACTAGGGTGACCGTTTACCGATACTTTTAACATAAAAAAGGAAGATTTTAAATTATAAAGAAAAATAATAGAGTTTAATGCTTTTCTCATTCATGTGATTCGCTCATTCAGCAAGATCGTAACAATCATAACGATTTTCGTAACAGTGTGAAAGCACATCATACAAAATGAGTTGAGCCACACGATAGCTAAGCTTCGAGTCAATAAGTCAGTGAAAACAAAAATGAGTCGTTTTGAATGTGTGCACAGTGTAATTTCTGATTTAGTGTGAGCTTGTGCAGGACTCTATTAGAAATACTAGGTTATTGCTAGTCAATACAATTTTTTAATGTTATGAAAATATTAAGACGGAAATTGATTGTATGAACTTTGCTTACTGTCGAGTATCTAAAGGTTGCTGGGGGTTTTCCATATTGTTTTGAGCAATTCGGACATTTCCACCCTGTCCATTTCTATTGTTATAATTGCCGTTTCATTGTTAGCTATTGTTGTGGGATTCACTATTATTAAAATTGTTTCTCCTATACCATTATTGTTATACTGGTTACCATAATTATTATAATTATTTCGATAGTAACCACGTCCACTTGAATTATGTTCTCTACCTTGGTAATTACCTCTAAAGTTATTACCTCGGGAGGCGTGCCCTCGTTGTGCGTATAGCGCTGAATTTGCACTGCCAGTCTTTCTGTACTGCAATGGATGTACTTGCTAATGGCTTTATTCATTGTTTTGAATGTGCATGCCTCCAATACACAGTGGTACTTCCCGTTGAGATAACGTAATGAAATTTTCACCAAAATTCTATAAAAATGTTGTGAGCATAGGCTAAAAAAATTGGAGCAATCGGCAAACTTGGAAGGTGGAAATATGAGGGCGGCGCTTACTTACTTAGAGAGAGCATTTTACATGCAAGTAATTATGTGCATTAATTAATAAAAAAAGGTCTTGGGTGATAATCAATAAAACGCTTTAGGTTTAATAAATCATAAAAATAAAACAAAATTCAAAATGACAATTTAACAGAATATATTTGAGAAATTAGAGCTAACAAAAATGTGAACAAAAAACAAAAACAGAAATAAAAAACAAAAACATTAATAAATCATAAAAATAAAACAAAATTCAAAATGACAATTTAACAGAATATATTTGAGAAATTAGAGCTAACAAAAATGTGAACAAAAAACAAAAACATAAATAAAAATCATAATGTCATATAATAATAATAATTAAGTTAATATTTTGTCATCTAATAGATCGTAAACAGATTGCAGTAACTTTAATTTCTCGCTCTTGCCAAGCTCTCTATGCCCTGTTATGAATGGATCGGTTCGCAGAAGTAAAGTGTTCATTATATCAATATTCTATCATGCATGTTCTATCACAGCAGAACCATGAACAAGCACCTTATGGACCGTAGCGGGTAAAAATTACCAAGGATAAGCTGTTATTAATTTCTTGGCTGTATCCAGGGCATATTATTTAAACTTCTCTGCATTAATATTATAACCGGAGGCCATAGCTTGCAACAGCGTCGCACAACGTTCGATTAACTGTTTACTGATTCCTGTGATGTCGGCAGACAAACTTGCATTAGAAAAAAATTTTCTTGCTACATTTCCGTCGTTGGATGTTCCCCTACCTCCATCTATGGGCTTATCTACGTTGTTTTGTCCCGAAATTCTGTTTGAATTTTTAGTTTTCTCTCCACTGCCACGTTTTAACGTCTAACTTATAAGAAATGTGCAAGAAGTATTCAAAAAAACGAATATATTCCTTTTCTAAGCATTTTTCCAAATCGTTCTGTTGGTTTGGCTCCACATAAATAACATTTAGCAGCTGACGATTCACTTAAGGCATTGCAAACTTTCCCATCCACCATAGTCAAATGCAAACTATGATTAACGGAAATTTTCTTCTCAAGCAGACTTATTATAATAATAATAATTATCGTTGTTTTTAACAGACTTATCTTTTCTTTGATATATTTTTCTTCTTCAATAGATACTTGGGTCGTCTCCTTTTGGCCGTCCGCGATGCTTTAAATCAGAATCTGGTGCTATTGTACATATTGCAATGATTCTATTATCATAAGCCACTCAGCATATGCAATATGGACTTAAGCTTGCCATGTTAAAAATTTTTGATCATGACAGCAATAGCTTCTTTTGTGCTTAAATTATCAGCATGTTCAGATGGTAATCCCTCATCAATATACGAAGACTCAAGTAATTTTCGCAAATTATCGACTTTATTAGTAAATTGCGTGGCTGTTTTGCCTTTTGGATGGACATTTGCCATTTTTGCTTTTACTACGTCGGATGTTTCTCCGGCGATTGTGTCTTGCATCAATTGTAGTCTCACTCTGAACTTTATAGAGGGTTGAGCCAATTATTTTATATTTTATTAGTTCCACTGCTATTGTTACATATGCTCCTTTTGTCACATAAACCAATTTTATTGCCAGGATGAATCCTTGTAAATTAAATTTTTTCCATCAAATTCTGGCAGTGCATGTAGAATTTATTTAATGTACGCCCTTACTGCAGTTTGCTTCTGAATCAGAAAATTCTGAATTTGTTTCTTTCGATTCGGGCTCCTCTGGTTTAGTTGCTGATTCATCGAATTCGGCAGGAAAGTTTAAAGTATTTGAAACTAAGATGTGCAGCTTGTGCCGTTCCGCAACATATAAAAGATTTTCCCTTAGCCGTTTTATTCCGTCCCTTAATTGTAATTCCCGTAAAGAATCACACTTTCCTAAATTGTTAATTACAATTTGGCGTACTGCGTTGAACGAGTTTAACAGTACCCGGTTATGCTTTACTTTTTTAGTATTCGAAATATTCCCAGATTTGTTAAAGCATTTAAATGATTTATCAAATTCTGCTCGTAGTTCACAAATGGTGGATACTACTTTTAACCAATCCATTAATATTTGGATAATACGTAATCTAATGTTTTACCTAATATGGGGTGATCTCGTATTATTTCTTTTCTACCTTAATGTCTGTTGTGGACCTATATTTTGAAATTTTCTCAGAGCAAAAAAAATCTGCTTAAGCTGCTAGTTTTATTCGGATTTTTATACCCTGAGCCCATTAAAAATGGGCAAAAAAGGGTATAATGTGTTTGGCAGGATGTATGTAACAGGCAGAAGGAGGCGTGGCAGACCCCAAAAAGTATATATATTCTTGATCAGGATCAACATCCAAGTCGATTGAGCCATGTCCGTCTGTCTGTCCGTCCGTCCGTCCGTCCGTCCGTCCGTCCGGATGTTTGAACGCGTCGATCTCAGAAACCATAAAAGCTAGAGACATCAAACTTGGTATGTAGGTTCCTGGATACCATACGCAGATCAAGTTTGTTTTTATTTTTGGATCGGACCACTATATCATATAGCTGCCATAGGAACGATGCATTAAAAGTAAAGTCTTAGTATGAAAAAGTTTTTTATTTGTTGAGATATTAGAACCAAACTAACAATAATAAACTTTTATTGAAGAGTACCTGGGCTCAGGGTATCCTACTGTTGCAGGCAGATCAAGTGTGTTTCAAAATTCGGCCACGCCCCCTTTATCGCCCACAAATCGGGAAAAATATG
The DNA here is from genome assembly GCA_035045575.1 of Drosophila falleni. Taxonomy (NCBI): domain Eukaryota; kingdom Metazoa; phylum Arthropoda; class Insecta; order Diptera; family Drosophilidae; genus Drosophila; species Drosophila falleni. The sequence goes on from JAWNOV010000064.1 coordinate 6,797, forward strand.
TTATATTATAGGAGCAATTTAAAAGCTAGTGAAACCAAATTGATGTGTAGATTCCTCTATATTGCAAGCAGATAAAGATTGTTTTTTTTTTCGGATCGGGCCACTATATCATTTAGCGCATATAGGAACAATCGGTCGAAAATCAAGTCTTAGAATGTTTTATGAGATATCGTAACCAAACTGATAGAAAAATGTATACATTCAGATCAGTTAACAAGGCTTCTTAAAGTGTAGGAGCGTCCCTTTACTCGACAGGAGCAGTATCCTCCAGAGCGATTTACTCTTGTTATTGTTGTCTAGACATAAGTCCGGGGTCTATGAGCTCAGGCGGTGCCGGTGCTGGTCATCGCACAGGCTTCTTTGTGTAACTTCAATGAGATTTTATTGCTGCTGTTATAGTTGGTATTGTGGTCAACATGGGAGCTGTTGTTGTTGTTACTGGGGAGAATGCAGCTGTTGCAGCTGTAGCTGTTGTTAAATGTTATCTTTGTTGCTCTTGTTGTTGCTGTAACTGCTGCTGATGCTGTTGCTGTTGTTGCGGTTGTTGCTGTTGCTCCTGCAGCTCCTTTTGATATTGTTGCTGCCTCTTGTTGGTGTTGCACTATTTACACATTCTTGCACATTTTATACTAAGGTTTACGAGGTCCTGTCACGGTAGCCATGTAGTAAACCCAATCGACGTCTTGTGTTCCATGATAATTTATTGATAGATTTCGTTTTACATTAAAATGTCTTACATAGACTAAGGGCTGCGCCGCTAGATACGTCGGCAGCGGAGCAGCCGCTTAGTGTTTTATATATATATTCTTATGTATATACAGCAACATAGATGTCGCTGAGAGAGAGAGAGTGTTATGTGCACACAAAGAGTGTGTCACGCGCGACAAACTAAACTTGCCGACTTGGCACTTATGTTGCCCATTGCATGGGACTTATGCCTACATAAGCATTGCAACAGGGTGTTTTAATTTGCTTGTTATGAAAGACACTGAGTACAGTGTGTATTCAATATGTGTGCAATACAATACATTTGTCTGATAACTTTGGAAAAGTCTTTCAGTTAGTATATTTATATTTATTTATTTTTTTATTAATTTATATTTTTGTTTAAAATTTTTATATCAAACTGAATTTTGTTCGTCAGAAAATTGAAAATCAGAAACTTTGGGGCTAGAAATTGCTCTTGTCACTTTACTTTGACCTCGTGTAGAGGTTTTTTTGTGGGATATAAAATTACAAGTAAGTAATTATTACACGTAATAATAACTTAAAATATTTTTAGACCCCGTACTTAAAAAAAAGTACAGGGGGGTTTGTTTTACCGAATATGTGCGTAACAGGTAGAAGGAGGCGTGGCAGACCCTATAAAGTATATATATTCTTGATCAGCATCAATAGTCGAGTCGATATAGCAAAGTCCGTCTGTCTGTCTGTCTGTCTGTCTGTCTGTATGAACACCTAGATCTCGGAGACTATAAGAGCTAGAGACACTCTTTTCAAAGTTCTATAAGTTTATCAATTGATTTTTAAATTTTTTTTAATATCTTTATTGGTTCAAAAGATACGATTATTTTGTACAGCAAAAGCAGAGATATTTCCACTGTGCGGCGCACAGTGGGACAAAAAGGGGTGGGGACTTTATTTAAATCATTTTTTCGATGAAAGCGATTGTAAAAGTAATAAATGCATTCGATAGAGAAATCTTCAAAAATTATAAATCCAAATGATTTTTAAATTCAGGTAAGAATTGTGGGCGTGACAAAGGCGACCCTTATTTCAGTGCGCGCACAAATGTGCAAATTTTCATAAAAATGCAAACTTTTAAACTGCTTTGTTGTCAAGTTAAAAGCTTGTTAATTTTTAATTAAAGGCTTCTTTCTTCACTTGTTTACTTTTTATCCCAGCGATGTTTCATAAGCACTAAAGCACTTTTGGACGCCATCCCACTACTTCAGTACGCTTTGGAAATCAATTCTTTTACTGTATTTTTCAGTTTTGTTTGAAAAAAAATTTTTTTTTTGAATAAGCGCAATAAAACATATTAATATATTAAACAATGATGTTTAAAGGATAAAGAAGATTGAAAATTATATTTCGAACAAAAAATAAATGCTTTTTTTTTTGCACTGAAAATATTTTTCAACTTTGATCGAAAGCCCTAAATCATCCAGTAGACCTATTACGCAGTTCAAGCATTCATTTTAAAGCCTAAGAAGTTTTTTTATCAAATATTTTTTAAATTTTTGAAATATCTGTATGGGTTCAAATATGATTTTTGTACAGCAAAATCAGAGATTGTCCCACTGTGCGGCGCCGCGACTTCAAGCAATTTCAATCACGATCTTGTTATTAACTAGTCGGCCGGTGCTACAGTCAAGCATACTCGACTGTCGGAGACCCCGTACTTACTATCCAAAATCAGTCACTTCTAAAAACTAAATAACATTTAAGATTACCATAAACTCTTATATATTAAATTTTTCGCCGCTCAAATTTACACAGTAAATTTATAATAAACATGAATTTAACATAGAATTTTAACTTAACGTTTATATAAATACCAATATAAAATTATTTAAATGAAATGATTAAACATGTATTCAAAATTAAAAGTCAGTATAACATTCATAAAGAACAATTTCATTAAATTGTAAAAATTAAAAAAAATAGCTTAAAATCAGCTGGAAAAAAAGTTGTTTCCGCCGGGAATCGAACCCCCGACAAAATTGCAAAAATTTTCACTTGAGCCACTCTCGCACTTATATCTTTATCCTCCTAAATGGCCATATTGCTTGTTTTAGTGCTCAATTAAGAAGTAAAAGAAATAATTTAATGTTAATATTACATTTTATATAAGCACTGAGTTTGTTTTAATATAAAATGAAATTGAATTCGAACATAAATAAATTAAAAATTTTTCGCCCACGGCAGGACTCGAACCCACGAGCACTGCCTGACTCCGCGACTCAATACACTGCGCCACCGAAGTTCACGTCTGAATGGACACCAATTTGTTATATAATATGTTAATTTAAATTTTTTGTTTTATCAAGATATTCAAGTTTTAATTACTGCCAACGCTCCATCAACGGATTTAACAGCAAAATTTATTATTTGAATATCTTCGTTATTTACTGTGCGATCAGAATGAAATTTTTAGCAAAAATTTAGGACAATTATATCTTCATCTGTGCAAAATCTGGAATTTCTGGCTTTCAAAATGCTCTTATAATTTGGATATGAAATTTTCAATGTCGATTTGCAGGCGGTTAAGGGGGCGTGGCTGATTTTTGAAACAAACTTGATCTGCCTGCAGTATAGAGGAACCTACATACCAAGTTTGGTGTCTCTAGCTCTTATAGTCTCCGAGATCTAGGTGTTCATACAGACAGACGGACAGATAGACAGACGGACATTGCCATATCGACTCGGCTGTTGATGCTGATCAAGAATATATATAATTTCTAGGGTCTGCCACGCCTCCTTCTACCTGTTACACACATATTCGGTAAAACAAACCCAATAGACCCCTGTACTTCTTTTAAGTACGGGGTCTAAAAAGGAAAACTTTTTATACAAACCATAAATTTACTTTGTGTTAAGGAACATTTATTTAAAAAAAAAGAAATTGCGAAAATATAATTGATAAAAGTGGGAGACCTGATAGAAATGGCTATCGATAGATTAACAGCTGATTTGGTAGCTCAGTTGATTGCGAATCAGACTAGAGCACTTGAACAACAAATTACAGAATTAACAGGGTAACTTGGCTGTCCTAGACTATTACAATTTGGTCAATAAAAAATTAACCCTGTTGATAAATAAAACTATCATGACATACGGTGACAAAGCCAGCATTATTACCGAAATGCATAACAAAACAGGGACAATGCTTTGCGGCTCTTTATCACAGGTCTTAACGGTGCCCTATCAGAAATATTGTGTTCTCTTAAACCAGAAAACTTGCCTAATGCTTTGGCAAAGGCACAAGAACTTGAAGCAAATTATCAAAGAGCTCATTTCGCTTACAATCATTTTGCTAATTCTCAACAAAACAATCCCAGCTCTGGGCAAAGAATTCAACAGAAGAAAACTGAAAATACAAACCCATTCAAAAAATTTGATAATCGTCTGCGTTATGATCAAGCTCCACAAAATCAGAATGCTGCGCATGGCAACAGCACTTCTCATCCTGTACTGGTACCCATGGATGTAGACAAATCCATCCAGTTGCAAAACAAGCCATACCCCTATCCACAAAATCAAAATTTTGTGCAGCCAATAAAGCGGGTGCTGAGTCCCCCTTCAAGGCAGTAACCTAACAAAGTCATGCGTGCTAACAACCTCCAAGAAGATCATTTTTTAGAGGAAGACCAGGAGAGCTCCCCTTCGTCTACAGGATAGACAGGAAAATAAATAAAAGATAAAAAATATTAATAGACACAGGTGCTACCGCTTGTTATGTGAACAAGGGTATTTACGATAATACAGAAGAGCTAGTAATTAAGAAAAGAATAAAAACTGTAAGCGGCTACAGTATATTAACACATTTTCATAATATAAATATATTCGGCAAACGCCATAGGTTCTATGAAAGCAACAACCTCGATGCAGATTTATTGGTTGGTTACAATCTTTTAAAAGATATCAAAGCAGTAATTGATTTATCAGAGGGTAGTTTGCATTATAACAAAACAGAAAAAATAATCAAGAAACGGTAGGCAATTTGATGAGTTCAGACGAAGTTTATACAGTCGCTTCGTACTTGGACAACCAAAACGGAACATACCAAACATTTTCCCTATTTATTGTATCAGATATAGAATCATCGTCATTAAGTGACGCTGATAGCCTACAAACGAAAAGACAAATAATTGAAACAAAACCTGGGGAAACAACACACACACAGAAATTATTTAAAAAGAGCAGACGTCGAAAGATGTCACTATCCTTCCATGTTCTTCCATGTACAAAGTTAATCAATCTACTAATGAAATAGATTTGAATATCCTTGAAAAACAGGTCGTTCAAAAGATCGAAGAAAAGCACTCTCGGATAAAAATCAGTCTCCCTTTTAGGACAGATATCCGAGGAGAGATTCGAACAATAAATGACAATGCAATCTACAGTAAGCAATATCCTAAACAGGATGTTGAACGAAAATATAATAAGGCCTAGCAGAAGTCCTTACAATGCCCCAGTATGGATAGTTGAAAAAAAAGGTTTCAACGAAGACGGGACACCAAAGAATCGGTTAACTTAAAAAAATTTAATAACAATACAATCCCCGTTAGGTATACAATGCCAGATCCCTCGGTTATTTTGTCTAACTTAGGAAAAGCAAGATACTTTTCAACAATTGATTTGGAATCTGGATTCCATCTAATTCTCATTAAAGATGAAGACATTGAAAAAACAGCGTTCTCTATTAACAATGGTAAATACGAAATTGTACGTTTCTCATTTGGGCTTGCAAACGCACCAGACAAATTCCAAATGGCAATGGATAATTACTGCGCGAAAAAGTTGGTAAAACTTGCCACATTTATATGGACGATATTACAGTTTTCTCAGAAACTTCGGAACAACATCTCGATGATTTACAGGAAGTAATTGAGATCATTTTTAAAGCAAATATGAAGATATTTTTAGAAAAATCAAAATTCTTCAGAAAAGAAATTGAATTTTTGAGATACATAGTATCACACAACATAATCCAAACTGATCCTCAAAAAATAGAAGCAATTATAAAATATCCTCCACCCGAGAATTTGAGAGAGTTACGAGGTTTCTAGGCTTAACCGGCTATTACAGGAAATTTGTAAAGAATTACGCATCCAAGCAAAACCACTTACTAAATTATTACAAGGACATAGAGGTATGGTTTCAAAAAATATGTCTAAGAAAACGGAAATATCATTAGACGAAAAAGCTTTCTCTGCCTTCGAAAATTTAAAATCACACCTAATTGCAAAGGTTGAATTTACCCAACCAGATTATTCAAAAAAGTTGTTCTCAATACAGACGCTTCAGATATCGCCATAGGCGCAGTCCTCTCACAGGAAAATAAACCAATTACCTTTGTCTCCAAAACATTAAATTCAACAGAATGAAATTATGCCACAAATGAAAGAGAATTATACGCTATTTTATGGGCTTTAGAGAATCTCAGAAATTATTCACATGGCGTCACAAATCTAAAAATTCACACAGATCATTAACCACTTTCATTTGCAGTTTCTGCACGAAATCCTAATCCAAATAAAACGCTGGCATGCGCTTATAGAAGAAATTATAGAAGAATCTTCTTCCGAAAATGAAATGGTTCATTCCACAAATAGCAGCTATGAAAATGTATTAGAAGAAACCAACAAACAATTAAATCAATTTAAAAAAACAGTTACTTATTTAAAAAAAATAGAATAACCATTCATAAAAAATACGACTTGTTTAACAAAACAAGACATATTATAGAATACGACACAGAATTTCTTAAGAATTTCTCCAACCAAATTTAACCACAGCACACTGGACGGAAAATCCGATTTTTTGGCATAAAGTCCAAAAAGTCATGAAAAGCTTTTGTGATTTTGATTTTATATATTTAAAATAGATATTCCAAACACAATTAATTAATAATTTAAACAAGTAGAGTTGCGACCCTGGTGTTGTACCAGGGCGTCAAAGTCAAACTTTATATCAGCGCCTTGTTTACATTTGACACGTGCGAAAGTTTTTAAAGTTTCAAGCCGTCTAATTTTGAACAGTTATTATCTTTAAATTATATTTTAATTTTGAACAGTTATTATCTTTAAATTATATTTTAAATGGATATGGAAGAGCAAGGTATGTTTAATATTAATCCTAAGTAAAAATTGTTTAATATGTGTTATTTGTTGCTTATTTGTCTTGTGTTGCTAACCCGATTTATGTTGAAAAGTTTAATCCTTATTCGTGCGGCGGCTATGTCTGCTAAGAAGACAAATTATACAGGTACTCAACATATTCTAAATGCAACATTAAATTCTTCAGATAGTTCAAAATTAATGGAACAGCTTTTATTGATGGAACCATTACCATTATCACCTGATTAGGCCATAGCATTTATTATAAAAAATTCATTTCCAAGCAGCAATATATTGACATAAGCTCATAATATATCGAAAAAAATTCCAATATATATCCGAGTTACGATAAGGTGAAGGAGGCTAAGGAAAAGTGCCGGCCTATAATTGTAAGCGTCTCAGAAACTGTTGCCGAAGGGCCTCTGCAAAACTTACTTGACCATTACTGTATCTCGGTTACTGTTATATCAAAAGCCAGTACTTGAAAAATTTATCGATTCAATCAACTTGAAGTTAACAGTAAGCTATGGTTTTGACGGTTCAAAAGACGGGATCATATCTTGAATTCAAAAGTACCTTAAGCCATTTTTTTATGAGGCGGACCAAACGCTCATCACATCAGGCACTAAATCAACGGTGCTAGCCCAAAGGACTTTTTGAGAGAAGCGGACGTCAACAGTCAAAAGTTGAAGCCAAAACCGAATATATTGGAATATTGGAAATCGATAAAGGGCTTTTAAATAAAATATACATAATTTTAATATTTATAAAAAAATTTTGTGAAGAGACGCTCAGTTTGTATTTGACGAAATATCCGTGGTACCCTGTAACCGCTTAAGTCCACAAAATTTTTGTTCACGCTGCGCAGATTATTGAGTCATCTGTACTTCCTGTTGGTTGCTTAGGTGAAAACGACCCGAGGCCCGCAACAAATACTATAAGCGTGATAGAATATTACACGCCAGGAAAAATAGCCGAGTCAACCGACGTATTTCACTGTGCTTTAGATTCTTCTGACGCTTATTTATCGAGCATCGCTTCAAAATAGACTTCAAAAGCACACAAACTGACAAAAGAAATTATTGCACTTTTAAAGTTTCCAACATTTGAAGTTGCAGACCAGACATATGGAGATGAAGACGAGTTTCAATTTGGTAAACATATCGATTTTGATCTACAAGTAGAAGCTAAAATGTATTAACAAAAATTTATGTTAAGCAACCTAAAAATATTACTTCATTTAAAATTAACTTATGTTTTAAACAATAGATTTCTACTAATTAATTGTTTTTTATCACATAAAAATAAAATTTAAGTAAGTATATGTGCATACAGCGCCGTGTCGAGGGGAGGCAACCGCCCCGGGCGCTAAGATATTAGGGGCGCCAAAAATATGAAATTTTGAAATATTTCAAATAGAGTTTGAACTTGAAAATAAGTTGAGGGGTTGAGGTTGACGAAAAGTGCGAAAACAATTTTAATATGTGGCTGCAGATCATAGCAAAAACATACCAGAAACTGAAACATTACTAATTCCATTTTTAGAATCTATCGACCCCATCTTTGCCAACTAAATTTAAAATTTGAGGCACTTTTAAATGTTTTTGAGGATTTATTATTATTAAACAGGCTGTAACACTTAATCCAAATTGGACAGTGAACTTGAAATCATACAAAGAATTTCACAACGATTTTTGTCACATCAGTATTAGCAGATCGTTTATTTAGCAAGCTTTAAATAAATTTGAGCCACTTACGATCATCTATTGGACAAGAGAGACTTAGCAGTCTCCGTTTGCTATCAATCGAACATCTCCAAATATGGGTAAAGTAATTTAGGATTTTCCTTCCATAAAAGCTAACAAAATAGGTATTAATTTAAATCAATTTTACAATTTAAGAAACGACAAGCCATTATAAAATTAAAGTTTAAAATTTTTAATTTTAGCATGTATTTGTAATGTATGAATGAGGATGTTATTGTTAAATTCAGACAATATGCGGAAAAAATGGAAACGACTCAGCATTTAAAAAGTCAAAGATTCATAAGATATTTGATCTCAGATCTAGAATAAAATTAAATAGTATTGCCACCCAATCGGAGATAAAAGTTTTCCAAATGGTGTACAATAATCTGTCGGGAATCTAATAGTACCCATTTTTGGGTAACGAGCTAGTTGTCACATTATAAGTTTTTATTTTTGTAGCATTTAGGTTAATTTAATAATATTTTTGACACAGAAATCTTTGCCCCGGGCGCAATTTTTCGTCGCAACGGCGCTGTGTGCATCAGATAAAAACAAATCAATAGAGTGAAAGTGTTGTTAATCTTTTTAATTTTTATACCCTGAGCCCATTAAAAATGGGCAAAAAAGGGTATAATGCGCTTGGCAGGTTGTATGTAACAGGCAGAAGGAGGCTTGGCAGACCCCACAAAGTATATATATTCTTGATCAGGATCAACAGCCGAGTCGATTGAGCCATGTCCGTCTGTCCGTCTGTCTGTCCGTCTGTTTGAACGCGTCGATCTCAGAAACCATAAGAGCTAGAGACTTCAAACTTGGTATGTAGGTTCCTGGATACCATACGCAGATCAAGTTTGTTTTAATTTTTGGATCGGACCACTTTATCATATAGCTGCCATAGGAACGATACATCGAAAATGAAGATTTAGTATGAACTAGTCGGCCGGTGCTACAGTCGAGCATACTCGACTGTCGGAGACCCCGTACTTACTATCCAAAATTAGTCACTTCTAAAAACTAAATAATATTTAAGATTACTATAAACTCATATATATTAAATTTTTCGCCGCTCAAATTTACACAGTAAATTTATAATAAACATGAATTTAACATAGAATTTTAACTTAACGTTTATATAAATACCAATATAAAATTATTTAAATGAAATGATTAAACATGTATTCAAAATTAAATGTCAGTATAACATTCATAAAGAACAATTTCATTAAATTGTAAAAATTAAAAAAAATAGCTTAAAATCAGCTGGAAAAAAAGTTGTTCCCGCCGGGAATCGAACCCGCGACAAAATTGCAAAAATTTTCAAAAGACAAAGGCTTAACGTGTTGAGCCACTCTCGCACTTATATCTTTATCCTCCTAAATGGCCATATTGCTTGTTTTAGTGCTCAATTAAAAAGTAAAAGAAATAATTTATATTTTAACATTTTCAAGAATTAAACTTGAAGAAAATTTATTAGGAGAATCTCCCAACAGTACAGCAGCAATTATATCTTTATCCTCCTAAATGGCCATATTGCTTGTTTTAGTGCTCAATTAAAAAGTAAAAGAAATAATTTATATTTTAACATTTAATGTTAATATTACATTTTAAATAAGCACTGAGTTTTAATTCAAATTAAAAATCTTTCGCCCACGGTAGGACTCCAACCCACGAGCACTGTCAGCACTTTTGCCATTTTCAAGAATTAAACTTGAAGAAAATTTATTAGGAGAATCTCCCAACAGTACAGCAGCAATTATATCTTTATCCTCCTAAATGGCCATATTGCTTGTTTTAGTGCTCAATTAAAAAGTAAAAGAAATAATTTATATTTTAACATTTAATGTTAATATTACATTTTAAATAAGCACTGAGTTTGTTTTAATATAAAATGAAATTGAATTCGAGGATTACTAAATTAAAAATCTTTCGCCCACGGCAGGACTCGAACCCACGAGCACTGTCAGCACTTTTGCCATTTTCAAGAATTAAACTTGAAGAAAATTTATTAGGAGAATCTCCCAACAGTACAGCAGCAATTATACACAGTGCACAAGAAGCTAATCAAAATTATATCTCGATTACAGAAACACCAATCAACTATTACAATAGGCAGATCGAATTTATTAAACACAATACAAACGAAGTAAACGTAATAAATTATTTTCATAAAACTAAAATTCAAATTATGTATAAAGAAATGACCAACACTCATGCCAAAGAACTAATCAAAGAATATATATGTAAAAAGAAAAGCGTAATCTATTTTCATTGTGAAACAGATTTCTTAACTTTTCAAACTGCTTTCTTAGAAATAATCAGTCCCAAAGTAATGAGAGTAATCTAGATCAAGCATACGCAGAATTCAAAGACTTCGTTATAAAAACACATAAAGAACTTTTACTCCCAGGTATACAGAAACTAACTTCATTATTTAAAGAGAAATATTATTTCCCAGATTACCAAAACCTAATTCAAAATATTATTAATGAATGCCAAATCTGTAACATTGCGAAAACAGAACATAGAGACACAAAGTTAGCTTTCGAGCTTACGCCAGAAACTTTCAATCCCAGAAAAAATACGTTATAGATTTTTATATGGTAGATAATAAACAATTCCTTTCTTGCATAGACATTTATTCAAAATTCGCGTCCCTTATCGACGTAAACGGTAGAGATTGGCTAGAAGCTAAAAGAGCATTACTTAAAATTTTCAATGAAATGGGAAAACCAAAAGAAATTAAAGCAGATGAAGATTCAGCAAAATTTATTATTTGAATATCTTCGCTATTTACTGTGCGATCAGAATGAAACTTTCGGCAAAAATTTAGGACAATTATATCTTCATCTGTGCAAAATCTGGAGTTTCTGGCTTTCAAAATGCTCTTATAATTTGGATATGAAATTTTCAATGTCGATTTGCAGGCGGTTAAGGGGGCGTGGCTGATTTATGAAACAAACTTGATCTGCCTGCAGTATAGAGGAACCTAAATACCAAGTTTGGTGTCTCTAGCTCTTATAGTCTCCGAGATCTAGGTGTTCATACAGACAGACGGACAGACAGACAGACAGACGGACATTGCTATATCGACTCGACTATTGATGCTGATCAAGAATATATATACTTTATTGGGTCTGCCACGCCTCCTTCTACCTGTTACGCACATATTCGGTAAAACAAACCTAATAGACTCCTGTACTTTTTTAAGTACGGGGTCTAAAAACTCCAAGATCCTTTACAGATTTTATAAGTTTCAAAGGGGTATTGTCAATCGTATAAGAAGCTAAATAGGGCCTAGAACGACTAAATGTCATGAACATAATCAGTTGTGCATGTAGGTTAAAATAAAGGCTTGTAATTCCTAGTAGACCTGCGGGGGACAGAAACTAGAATCGATCTCGCCAATAATCAATTTGTGAAGAAAAACAACACCAAGAGTTTTCCTACGATTAATTAAAGACGGAAGATTGAGAAGACGAAGCCTATGGGAGTACGGTGGTAAACGAAGGTTGGGATCCCAGTTAAAACCACGTAAGGCGAAAAGCAAGAATTGCTTTTGAACTGATTCAATTCGATTCTGGTTTATTTGATACTGCGGGCTCCAAATGCATTTACAGTATTCCAGGATTGGACGAACTAAAGAGACGTAAAGGAGTTTCGTGGTAAAAAGATCATTAAATTCTTTCGACCAACGTTTAATGAAACCAAGTACTCCTTTGGCGTCATTAACTATAGTGGAGATATGTAAATTGAAGCATCATTTGCAATCAAATAAAACTCCAAGATCCTTTACAGATTTTATAAGTTTCAAAGGGGTATTGTCAATCGTATAAGAAGCTGAATTGGGCCTAGAACGACTAAATGTCATGAACATACACTTTGAACAATTTAGATGCAACTTATTGGCCGAGCACCATAGTTGCACAGCGTTCAAATCGTCTTGCAGACGATTATGAAGAAGGGGATCAGTGTATGAAAAGATAAGCTTTACATCATCCGCATACATTAAAATATATGAATGGGCCAGAATAGTGGGTAGATCGTTAATGAACAGAGTAAAAAATAAAGGCCCCAAGTGACTACCTTATGGTACACCAGAAGTAACGTAAACCGAACTCCAAATAGTTGACCTAAGGAGCACTTTTTGGGTCCTACCTTTTAGGTAGGTGGAAACCCAATGTAAAAAGGCCGAGGGGAAACCTATGCACCTAAGTTTGTAAAGTAAGAGGTCATGGTTCACAGAGTCAAATGCTTTACTGAAGTCAGTGTATATGACATCCGTTTGCTTTTTCTCTGAAAATGCATCATTTACCAGGGAGGTAAACTCAAGCAAGTTGGTCGTAGTGGACCGACCCTTAATAAAGCCGTGTTGACTAGGAGCAATTATCGATTTACAGAGATGCTGCAAAGACGAAACAAGGATTTTTTCAAATAATTTAGGAATGGCTGATGGCTTTTCAATGCCTCTGTAGTTCGAAATATCAGACTTCCCACCTTTTTTATGGAGAGGAATATAATAAGATTCTTTCCAAAGATATGGAAAGGTTGAAGATTAAAGGGATAGATTAAAAAGCTTATGCAACAACTAGGAATGTTGTCTGGCCCAGGGATGAAAGAAGATTTTAAAGAAATAAGAGAAGAGATTATAGTGTTATAAGAAATAGAGGGAGCAAACATAGTGTTTGATTGAAAAATAGAATAAGGATAAGATGAATTAGAAGTGGAGATTGGAGAGTAGGTGGATTGAAAAAAGTTAGCAAAAAGTTCAGCGGCTGCAGAATCGTTGCTGGCATTATCTATCCCATAAAAAAAAGAGGAAGGTAAACCGTGAGACTAAAAAATGACCGAGAAATTTTAGGCAAATTAAAATCAAATATAGATTTTTGAGCTTAGTAAGGAGGCCTCTAACATTTTGGTAATGAATACAGGCAAAGTCGGGCCGCAGGTCTAGTTTTTTGAAGCCGTACTAGCGGGCTCCTGTACATTGGAACTGTCGTCTGAGAAACAGGAGAGGATTCACATCGTTTTTTGGGCCCAAACTCATGAACTATCATATGTGGTGGGTCACAAATGACAGTAAATACGTCGTGACACTTATTTTAAAAGATGCTATTTCCCGGGAAATAGCAAAATTAAATTTACTGACTGAGACGTTAGCAGAGACTTTGTTAGATATGTATGCCGCTACAGATTCACAAGTAGTGTCCGAGGATAACCTAGACACAAATACTTGCTTACGAGGAGCAACAACATTTATAATAGGGAGCTCATGAGTAGGGGTAGCTAAGTTGTCAGTCCTATTTTTAGGCGCTGCAGTGCGAGGAGGTCTACCCTTCCGACCAGATCCAGCCCGCACCGAAGACACGATGACTTGGGCTGATTTCGTTGTCTGATTGGTAGAATCACCTGCAGATGGTATGGGAGAATTGAAAAGGTTGTCAATACCCGGAGAGGCCGATAATGACAAAGTTGGCGAAGTGTCTTTATTGTGGCGAGATGCCAATGGAGTCACGGGAGGCTGAGTAACTGGGATATTAGGGGGAACTGCTAAAAATTGAGAATTGGGAGGTGAGTTAAAATTATATTGGCTAAGCAACTCGAGACTAGAATCAAAATCACTCGAAAGAAGCTTAGCCATTTTATTAAGTTTGGAGAATTGATTTCTCACTGAATTGTACATTTTTGAGAAATCAATTTGGTTGTCGATCCAAATTGGACAAGACAATGATCTCGGCAATGATCTTATCACATTCTCGACCTGTAAGACCTGCACACTTAGCATGCATGATATTCTCACACAACCAACAATAAATAAATCTCGGTTGCTCAGAATCATCTGCACACTTGATAGTGCAGTCTTTCTTGCAGCACGACTTTATTCCAACAGGGGTTAACAAATAGTTAATAGGCCGAATAGGCAGAAATTGCCCAAGTAAAGAGAGCGGTGAGAGCGCGCTGCTAAACAAAAACGAAATGCAACAGCGAACACACACACAAACAAATGTATTGGAATGTGCAAAGCGCAAAAACTGAGATAAGGAGATGTAAACACAAACAAAATCGATCGCTGTGTTTACATTAACAACAAACTTATGTGAGCGAGGTGTAAAGCAAAAGCCGAAATACACAAACAAACACACGCACAAGAATGTAATTATTTAAGGGAAACTGCAAAACTAAGTTTAGCAAAACTAAAATGCTTCAATTTAGGGACACAATGCACAAATGATCACAACTTACACAGCAAGTCGATAGCCTGTTCACTTATGCACAATTTTAGATAAAGATATATAATTTCGGTTGTAATAAGTCACAAAAATAAATGATATTGTACGAGCCAAAATAAAACACGTCTGATTCACTCAAACAAAGAACTCTCTCGTTTGGCACGTTAGATCAAAAAGAAATAAAAGCAGACAAAGATTCAGCTTTCATGTGCTCAGCGTTACAAATCTGGTTAAGATCCGAAGGAGTGGACATTAATATTACCAAGAGTAAAATTGGCATTTCTGATGTTGAAAGATTTCATAAAACCGTTAATGAAAAGTTAAGAATTATAAACAGTGAATCAGATTCAGAAAATAAGTTGACTAGGTTCGAAATAATACTTTATAATACTACTACATAAAGACACAAAGCTAGCATTTGAACTAACTCCAGAAACATTCAACCCTAAAAAAGAATATGTTATAGATTTTTATATGGTGGACAACAAACAATTCTTGTCTTGTATAGACATATATTCAAAAATTGAATCCCTTATCGAAGTAAATGGTAGAGATTGGCTAGAAGCAAAAAGAGCATTACTTAAAATATTTAACAAAATGGGTAAGCCAAAAGAAATAAAGGCAGACAAAGATTCCGCATTTATGTGCTCAGCGTTACAAATCTGGTTAAGATCCGAAGGAGTGGACATTAATATAACCACAAGTAAAAATGGCATTTCTGATGTTGAAAGATTTCATAAAAAAAGTTAAGAATTATAAACAGTGAATAAAATCCAGAAAATAAGTTGACTAGGTTCGATTTAATACTTTATACATATAATCACAAAACTAAACATAATACTACAGGTAGACCACCAGCAGACATTTTCATATACGCAGGAACCCCAGAATATAACACTCAATTAAATAAAGAAAATCAAGTAGAGAAACTAAACGAAAAACGTAAAGATTTCGAAATTAACACTAACTATAGACAATCACCTTTAGTACGATCAAAATCAACTAACCCATTTAAGAAGACATGTACTCTAAAACAAATAGACGAGAAACATTTCGAAGAAACAAATAGAGGCAGTAAAATTATACATTACAAATTTAAATTTAAGAAAAAGAAAATTAATAAAAGCAAATACGATAGTTCCAGATCAACAATTCAAACCAGAAAACCACTACATAAATCAATACTATTCCCAATACTATTTAATGGCCAAAGCTTAGCAACAAACCCGATTCAATCAACAAATGAATATATTCACAACAGGAACTAAAAACATACCAATTAATTACGAATATCACTACTTAACTGTTAATTTAACAAAAATTGATGACACATACAATTCTCTAATAAAACAAGCAAAGGAATTCGAAACGTTAACACAAATTCAATATTTAACAGAAAAATTGGAAAGAGAAATGAACGGTATTAGATTAAGAAAACATAATAAAAGATGTCTAATTAATTTCGTAGGAACATTTTACAAATACCTATTTGGCACATTAAATCAAGAAGATAAAGTAGAATTAGAAACAAAAATAAATAACCTTTCAGAAAACAGTGTCCAAGAAAATGAACTAAACCAAGTATTAGATGCAGTAAATAAAGGAATAGAAGTTATAAACACTTTAAGTTTAATTAATGAGGGAGAAGAAATATTAGCAATAAAAGAATAGAATACATAGAAGATATAGAGCTAGGCATGCAACTGACAAGATTGGGTATTTTTAACCCTAAATTACTAAAACATAATTCGTTATCACACGTTAATTCTTTAAAGATTTTAAACATTAAAGCTTCAACATGGTTAAAAACAACTACAAATGAAATTTTGATAATTTCCCATATTGCACGCGAAATCATACGAATCATCAATACGCCAATTTTTGAAATAGTTCCATACCCAGACGCAAACAGAAACATTTTAACTGAAATTATACATGACAAATATTTTATACAAAAAGTATATGCTGAAAAGACAAAGGATCTAGTAATGAACAAGTGTATTACAGGAATTTTAAACCAAGACACAACTGAATGTAGATATTCAAAAACACATAA
Organism: Drosophila falleni; assembly: GCA_035045575.1. Lineage (NCBI taxonomy): Eukaryota > Metazoa > Arthropoda > Insecta > Diptera > Drosophilidae > Drosophila > Drosophila falleni. The sequence goes on from JAWNOV010000064.1 coordinate 23,673, forward strand.
ATCTTTTAAAACAAAATATGTAGAGATTAATGTAATGTTAACTTGGAACTTACCTAAAATTATTTTAAATCAAAATTGTATAAACCGAGAAAAAACAATAGAAAGTAATAATATTATAAAAGCATTAAATTTTTCAATTCAATTGGAAGAAATATTGATCACTAGTACTATATTTTAGCTATAAGTTAAAAAGCATACCACGCAAAAAAATTGTTAAATATAAGAAACAAACAGAAACAATCCCACAATCAAATAATGTTCAAATAAACCCTATATCAAATGAAGCCGCAAATATTGTTCTCGAACCCGAGCCAACACTATACCCTAATATTACCGATTGAGGACAGGCTCATTTTTAATGGATGGGAAAGTAACATATGTAATGCACATAGCCACTTAAATATTCTCGCACATATTCCCCCTATCAAGTAATAAGATATCAATAAGAATAACAATCTGGTGAAAATAACATTTCAAGCGCTCCCACGATCGAAACAGTTAATATAAACATCCGCTAGAATTGCTATTCTCACCAAGGGTCAAATCCGCCGACGCGGCACAAATCCAGGCTGTTGCTTAGCACCCAAATATTCGTCTTCTCAATAAGAGCGATCTCTAAAATCTCTCTCTGTTTATATTAGAGCGCAAAGCTCATCTCCAAAAGCTCACAGCCGAGGTTTGTTAAGCGATGTCAAACTATTTTACAATTAGTCTTGAATTATTATCAAACTCCGATGTTCAACTCGCTTTAAGTTTTTATTTTAATAAAGTTATATTTTTTTAAAATAAACTAAAGTCGGAACTCGTTATTATATAGACAATTAAGGGGGAATTTCCTGCGTCGATCCGATTGTTGTCCTCCCGAGTAGGTTCCGGGTCATCTCCTCCGGGGTTTGTCGTGACGCGGGTGTTTTGAGGGGTTTGTCCTCGTGACGCTGGGTCAAGGGTAGACGGGGTCCTAGCAACGCAAAGAAATGGTTGGGTTGGATCCTGGCAACGCTAGGATGTGGGCGGCTTAAGTAAACCGGATCTGGGCAACGCTAGGATAGGGACGGGCGAGATCCTGGCAACGCTAGGATAGGGACGGGCGAGATCCTGGCAACGCTAGGATAAATGGGCACGACGATGATAGATTCTTGACTGTGGTCTAAGCAACGCTAGGATAACTAAGCAGGGTCCTGGCAACGCTAGGTTATTACTCAACTGGGACCTGGCAACGCTAGGAAATAACTAAACAAATCATATCACTCGTTCTCTACCACTTTTTCCGCCACATGCGCTCATGTACTGTGCTCAGCGCCAACGGGTTTTTTCTCGCGCGAGTTATAAGTTGGGTAATAGTAGTAACTTGATGTCCACGGTGTTGATGTGAAGATATATATAGAGTTAGCCGGTGGTTTAATACAATAAATGATTTTAAATAAAACGCGTCTGGTTTGTCTTTGCTGAAAACTTCAACTGAACTGTATTCTCAAATCTTAATATTACTTATAGCTAAAGTTTACAATACAGAAATGTTTAGGGATAAAGTCCCTAAGCTAATATGTTGCGGAGTTGCTGCTGTCAAGAATCTACTGATGGTGCATTCCAACGTCGTGGGTGGTGTTGAGCTTCGAAATGTTTCGAAACGACGTCCGTTCCATTTGTAGTGCTGAGTCGAGGATTGTTATTATGTAGTCCAACGTACTTAGAGACGTTGCCCTCTAGCTGCTTTAGGAGGCGGGGAGACGGCGGGTACCAGCATGGTAACTCCTCCCTCCCTAGAATGGAGCGATGGCCAAAACGAAGGCATGTCCAGCTCGACATCGACCCTGTTAGTTCCGGGGGTAAAGGTTGTCCGTTTAGCTAATTTTGCTGTTATTAGCACCGCCATCATCAGTACCAGTATAAGTGCGACGTAACCCGTTATGGTATGGTTGGATCCGATCCTTACTATTTCAGATAGTCTGCCTAGATTTTTAATGTATGCATAGTCCAGGGCCTCTAGGTTTATCTCGTCCAATGTATTGTTGATTATAACCTTAGGTGGAGCTTCTAATGTCAGCCTGATCGGCATCTCGATCGTGTTGGTGGGTTGTTCATATCTAATGCCTTTAATTAGAACCGAACAGTTGTTGTAAGTGATTACCGCTGATCCATTTATGCTTCTTGGGTCATCGCAAGTTGAATTTATCATTAGGTTCTGCGCGTTGAATATAAAGATTGTCTGCTCCTATGGCATATTTCGGTATACTTAAGTAACAACTATTATTGACAGGCAACGGAATGACATGATATAGTGTATACTGTTTTTCTTCAAAGATTGGTACATCAACTTGGAAAATAATGTCTTTCCCATTTACAACCACTGTTAATTGTAGCAATCTGTATAAATGTTCGTCTGATATTATTTCTAATTTTTGTTATTCTATAAAAGTTATTTTTTCGATTTCGGTTTGGGACAATATGAATGTTGGAATTAATTTTAGTTTTGACGAAAGTATACTTTCTTCTATATTTGTGAGGTGTGTGTTTAATAGATCAATATTTAGGTTAATCCGATTAACATATTGTAGAACGAGAATTTCATTGTGATCTTTGCTTAGTTCCTTATACATATCTTTTTTATAATTACTAAAAAAATTAGTTATAATAGTTTATGGATGGGGAAGTAACATATGTAATGCACATAGCCTCTTGAATATTCATATTCCCCCTATCAAGTAATAAGTTATCAATAAGAATAACAATCTGGTGAAAATAACAATTCAAGCGCTCCCACGATCGAAACAGTTAATATAAACATCCGCTAGAATTGCTATTCTCACCAAGGGTCAAATCCGCCGACGCGGCACAAATCCAGGCTGTTGCTTAGCACCCAAATATTCGTCTTCTCAATAAGAGCGATCTCTAAGATCTCTCTCTGTTTATATTAGAGCGCAAAGCTCATCTCCAAAAGCTCACAGCCGAGGTTTGTTAAGCGACGTCAAACTATTTTACAATTAGTCTTGAATTATTATCAAACTCCAATGTTCAACTCGCTTTAAGTTTTTATTTTAATAAAGTTATATTTTTTTTTAAATAAACTAAAGTCGGAACTCGTTATTGGCGCAGACGGTAGGATATGTTAAGTGGTTTTAATCAACGATATTAAAAGATTACTAAGGATCGGAAAATCCAAAGTCAAGAATAAAAATTGAACTGTAAAAAACCAAAATAAATATCCGCCAAAGAACATACGTGCGTGTGCAACTTACAAGAAAAGTGTTAACCACTAAAGGACAACTGAAGTCCTAGGCAAAACAAAATCAAGTGCTTGTGCATAAATAAACGTGAAAAACTTTGTTAATTGTGCTTTGTGACCGCTAATGGATAATCGTAATCCCAGGCCACAATAGTACAAAGAAAACAAAATACTAAAAGAAAAAGAAAAACTAGTCGCCCGGTGCTACAGTCGAGCATACTCGACTGTCGGAGACCCCGTACTTACTGTCCAAAATTAGTCACTTCTAAAAACTAAATAATGTTTAAGATTACCATAAACTCTTATATATTAAATTTTTCGCCGCTCAAATTTACACAGTAAATTTATAATAAACATGAATTTAACATAGAATTTTAACTTAACGTTTATATAAATACCAATATAAAATTATTTAAATGAAATGATTAAACATGTATTCAAAATTAAATGTCAGTATAACATTCATAAAGAACAATTTCATTAAATTGTAAAAATTAAAAAAAATAGCTTAAAATCAGCTGGAAAAAAGTTGTTCCCGCCGGGAATCGAACCCGCGACAAAATTGCAAAAATTTTCAAAAGACAAAGGCTCAACGTGTTGAGCCACTCTCGCACTTATATCTTTATCCTCCTAAATGGCCATATTGCTTGTTTTAGTGCTCAATTAAGAAGTAATAGAAATAATTTAATGTTAATATTACATTTTAAGTAAGCACTGAGTTTGTTTTAATATAAAATGAAATTGAATTCGAACATAAATAAATTAAAAATCTTTCGCCCACGGCAGGACTCGAACCCACGAGCACTGTCCGACTCCGCGACTCAGTACACTGCGCCACCGAAGCTCACGTCTGAATGGACGCCAATTTGTTATATAATATGTTAATATCAATTTTTTGTCTTATCAAGATATTCAAGTTTTAATTACTGCCAACGCTCCATCAACGAATTTAACAGCAAAATTTATTATTTGAATATCTTCGCTATTGTGCGATCAGAATGAAATTTTCAGCAAAAATTTAGGACAATTATATCTTCATCTGTGCAAAAGAGTTTCTGCCTTTCAAAATGCTCTTATAATTTGGATATGAAATTTTCAATGTCGATTTGCAGGCGGTTAAGGGGGCGTGGCTGATTTATGAAACAAACTTGATCTGCCTGCAGTATAGAGGAACCTACATACCAAGTTTGGTGTCTCTAGCTCTTATAGTCTCCGAGATCTAGGTGTTCATACAGACAGACGGACAGACAGACAGACAGACAGACAGACAGACAGACAGACAGACAGACAGACAGACAGACAGACAGACGGACATTGCTATATCGACTCGACTATTGATGCTGATCAAGAATATATATACTTTATAGGGTCTGCCACGCCTCCTTCTACCTGTTACGCACATATTCGGTAAAACAAACCCAATAGACCCCTGTACTTTTTTAAGTACGGGGTCTAAAAAAATTTTTTTATATAACTTGAAATTACTTTAAGTCAAAGATAACGACTTATTTATTGTGCTGGATGATTTTAATTTAACAAAAAATTCTTGGTCATTTTTCAGTAGCACCAATTACCTTGTTCCCTTAAACCAAGAGAGTTTTTTTTTAGATAACTTAATTGATCTTTCATTGTTTCAAATGAATTCAATAAGAAATCATAATGATCGTATTCTTGATCTGGTTTTTATTAATGACTTCGCAAATACTGCCGTCTCTAGGTCATCACCATTAAGTATCCCTGAAGATTTACATCATCCCACTATAGAAATTTCTATCTCAATCTCCAAACCATATAGTTCACCTCTATTATGTCAGCAATTACCTCGTCGTTGTTTTCGCAAGGGAAATTATTCATTGCTTAATGAACTTATCCTTGCTACCGACTGGTGCTTTTTAGATAAAGCGACTGACATCGATATTGCCCTTAGTTCTTTCTATGAGACCCTAAATGCACTCTTAGATGTGTGTATTCCAGATTATGTTCCAACGTCTGGTTCTATAAGGCCTCCCTGGTTTACACCTAGACTTTCTTATTTAAAAAATATTAAATCTAAATATTTTAAAAAATATAAGAAGTCTGGCTCAAGTCTTGACTGGTGTAAGTACACAATAGCCAAGTCGGACTTCGCCAATTTAAACTCGCTATGCTACGAGAATTATCTAACTCGATGCAAAAGACAGTTTTCCCGTGACCCTAAACAATTTTACAAATTTGTTAACTTGTAGCGTAAGTCTCACGGTTTACCTTCCTCTTTTTTTTATGGGATAGATAATGCCAGCAACGATTCTGCAGCCGCTGAACTTTTTGCTAACTTTTTTCAATCCACCCACTCTGTATTGATGAAATTAGTCTTCAAGTCAATGATAATGACTTATTTATTGTGCTGAGTGATTTTAATTTGCCTAAAATTTCTTGGTCATTTTTTAGTAGCACCAATTACCTTGTTCCCTTAAACCAAGATAATTTTTTAGATAACCTACTTGATCTCTCATTGTTTCAAATGAATTTAATAAGAAATCATAATAATCGAATTCTTGATCCTTTTTTGCTAATGACTTCGCAAATACTGCTGTCTCTAGGGCATCACCATTAAGTATCCCTAAAGATTTACATCATCCTACTATAGAAATTTCTATCTCAATCTTTAAACCCTTTACTTCACCTCTATTATGTCAGCAATTACCTCGTCGTTGTTTTCGCAAGGGAAATTATTCATTGCTTAATGAACTTATCCTTGCTACCGACTGGTGCTTTTTAGATAAAGCGACTGACATCGATATTGCCCTTAGTTCTTTCTATGAGACCCTAAATGCACTCTTAGATGTGTGCATTCCAAATTATGTTCCACCGTCTGGTTCTATTGGTTCTATAAACGAGAACTATCTAACTCGATGCAAAAGACAGTTTTCCCGTGACCCTAAACGATTTTATAAATTTGTTAACTTGAAGCATAAGTCTCCCGGTCTACCTTCCTATTTTTTTAATGGGATAGATAATGGCAGCAACGATTTTGCAGCCGCTGATATATTTGCTAACTTTTTTCAATCCACCTACTCTCTTCTCTTAATTCCATAAAATCTTCTTTCATCCCTAGGCCAGACAACATTCCTAGTTTTCTTCTTTAAGAATTTCTGCTCTTCTTTAGCTGCTCCGTTGCATAAGCTTTTTAATGTATCCCTTGAATCTTCAACCTTTCCATATCTTTGGAATCTGATATCATTCCTCTCCACAAAAAAGGTGGGAAGCCTGATATTTCGGACTACAGAGGCGTTGTAAAGCTATCAGCCATTCCTAAATTATTTGAAAAAATCCTTGTTTCGTCTTTGCAGCATCTCTTTAAATCGATAATTTCCCCTACTCAACACGGCTTTATTAACGGTCGGTCCACTTCGACCAATTTGCTTGAATTTACCTCCCTGGTAAATAATGCATTTTCTGAGAAAAAGCAAACGGATGTCATGTACACTGACTTCAGTTAAGCCTTTGACTCTGTAAACCTGTACAAACAAAGTTGCATAGGTTTCCCCTCCGCCTTTTTACGTTGGGCTTCCGCCTACATCAGAGAAAGGACCCAAAAAGTGCTCCTTAGGTCAACCACTTCGAGTTCGGCTTACTTTACTTCTGGTGTACCTCAAGGTAGTCACTTGGGGCCTTTATTTTTTACTGTTCATTAAAGATCTATCCACTATTCTGTCCCATTCATATATTTTAATGTATGCGGATGATGTAAAGCTTATCCTTTTTCATAATCGTCTGCAAGACGATTCGAGCGCTATGCAACTATGGTGCTCGACCAATAAATTGCATCTAAATTGTTCAAAGTGTATGTTCATGACATTTAGTCGTTCTAGGCCCAATTCAGCTTCTTATACGATTGACAATACCCCTTTGAAACTTATAAAATCTGTAAAGGATCTTGGAGTTTTTAGACCCCGTACTTAAAAAAGTACAGGGGTCTATTGGGTTTGTTCTACCGAATATGTGCGTAACAGGTAGAAGGAGGCGTGGCAGACCCTATAAAGTATATATATTCTTGGTCAGCATCAATAGTCGAGTCGATATAGCAATGTCCGTCTGTCTGTCTGTCCGTCTGTCTGTATGAAAACCTAGAGCACAGTGACTATAAGAGCTAGAGACACCAAACTTGGTGTGTAGATTCCTCTATATTGCAGGCAGATAAAGTTTATTTCAAAATTTGGCCGCGCCTCCTTTTTTTTTTTTTTTTTTTTTTATTTATTTATTAACGCACGACTAAAAAGCAGTCGGCAAGGAACAAAAAAAATCAAAGAAAGAATAAAATTAAAGATTAAAAAATAAAGAAAAAATTAATATTAAAATTAAATATAAATATAAACTGTAAATAAAGATTTAAATTAGAATTAGAATTAGATCTGGGGTATGCAAAAAATTATAAATGATCCAACATTTGTTGCAAGAATTCGGGAAAACTCAGAAAAACCCAATCAGATCAATGAGGATTAGTAATGTTGTTAGTAATTGTAACAATGTTAAACTAATAGAATGTAATAAAACAAGTTATTAGTGTTACTTAGGTCAGGAATTAAAGGAAAGATATTGGAAAAGTGCGGATTTTAGGGAAGGGAGAGAGAGCTCTGAGGAGAAAACGTGAAAGAGGCTATTATAGGTAGTACATAAGACCCGAAACGAATCGTGTGAAGCGTAATCAGTTGTGCATGTAGGTTAAAATAAAGGCTTGTAATTCCTAGTAGACCTACGGGGGACAGAAACTAGAATCGATCTCGCCAATAATCAATTTGTGAAGAAAAACAACACCAAGAGTTTTCCTACGATTAATTAAAGACGGAAGATTGAGAAGACGAAGCCTATGGGAGTACGGTGGTAAACGAAGGTTGAGATCCCAGTTAAAACCACGTAAGGCGAAAAGCAAGAATTGCTTTTGAACTGATTCAATTCGATTCTGGTTTATTTGATACTGCGGGCTCCAAATGCATTTACAGTATTCCAGGATTGGACGAACTAAAGAGACGTAAAGGAGTTTCGTGGTAAAAAGATCATTAAATTCTTTCGACCAACGTTTAATGAAACCAAGTACTCCTTTGGCGTCATTAACTATAGTGGAGATATGTAAATTGAAGCATAATTAGCAATCAAATAAAACTCCAAGATCCTTTACAGATTTTATAAGTTTCAAAGGGGTATTGTCAATCGTATAAGAAGCTGAATTGGGCCTAGAACGACTAAATGTCATGAACATACACTTTGAACAATTTAGATGCAACTTATTGGCCGAGCACCATAGTTGCACAGCGTTCAAATCGTCCTGCAGACGATTATGAAGAAGGGGATCAGTGTATGAAAAGATAAGCTTTACATCATCCGCATACATTAAAATATATGAATGGGCCAGAATAGTGGGTAGATCGTTAATGAACAGAGTAAAAAATAAAGGCCCCAAGTGACTAGCTTGAGGTACACCAGAAGTAACGTAAACCGAACTCCAAATAGTTGACCTAAGGAGCACTTTTTGGGTCCTACCTTTTAGGTAGGTGGAAACCCAACGTAAAAAGGCCGAAGGGAAACCTATGCACCTAAGTTTGTAAAGTAAGAGGTCATGGTTCACAGAGTCAAATGCTTTACTGAAGTCAGTGTATATGACATCCGTTTGCTTTTTCTCTGAAAATGCATCATTTACCAGGGAGGTAAACTCAAGCAAGTTGGTCGTAGTGGACCGACCCTTAATAAGGCGTGTTGAGTAGGAGCAATTATCGACTTACAGAGATGCTGCAAAGACGAAACAAGGATTTTTTCAAATAATTTAGGAATGGCTGATGGCTTTTTAATGCCTCTGTAGTTCGAAATATCAGACTTCCCACCTTTTTTATGAAGAGGAATATAATAAGATTCTTTCCAAAGATATGGAAAGGTTGAAGATTAAAAGGATAGATTAAAAAGCTTATGCAACAACTAGGAATGTTGTCTGGCCCAGGGATGAAAGAAGATTTTAAAGAAATAAGAGAAGAGATTATAGTGTTATAAGAAATAGATGGAGCAAACATAGTGTTTGATTGAAAAATAGAATAAGGATAAGATGAATTAGAAGTGGAGATTGGAGAGTAGGTGGATTGAAAAAGTTAGCAAAAAGTTCAGCGGCTGCAGAATCGTTGCTGGCATTATCTATCCCATAAAAAAAAGAGGAAGGTAAACCGTGAGACTAAAAAATGACCGAGAAATTTTAGGCAAATTAAAATCACCCAACAAAATAAATAAGTCATTATCTTTGACTTGAAGGTTAATTTCATCAATACAGGCAAAATGCTGAAAGTAAATTGCCGGAGATGCTTTTGGAGGGATATAAGAGCAGGTGATAAAAATTAATCGAGTTGAAACAGTTACTTTGACGGCAACAATTTCAACATCAGAAGACACATTAAAAGTAATGCGTTCTGACTGAAGTGTCGATTTAGTGGCAATAAGTACGCCACCCCTTCGAGTCGGTCGATCATTTCTATATAAAAGATAATTATTTGACATAACTTTAGAATCAGATACTGTAGGATTTAACCAAGTTTCTGACAAAGCAATTATATCAGATATAGATTTACTCAAATATAGATTTTTGAGCTTAGTAAGGAGGCCTCTAACATTTTGGTAATGAATACAGGCAAAGTCGGGCCGCAGGTCTAGTTTTTAGAAGCCGTACTAGCGGGCTCCTGTACATTGGAACTGTCGTCTGTAAGAGAAACAGGAGAGGATTCACTTCGTTTTTTAGGCTTAAACTCATGAACTATCATATGTGGTGGCCAAATATTTGGGTCACAAACGACAGTAAATACGTTGTGAGGGACACTTATTTTAAAAGACGCTATTTCCCGGGCAATAGCAAAATTAAATTTACTAACCGAGACGTTAGCAGAGACTTTGCTAGAAATGTATGCCGTTACAGATTCACAAGTAGTGTCCGAGGATAACCTAGACACAAATACTTGCTTACGAGGAGCAACAACATTTAAAATAGGGAGCTCAGGAGTAGGGGCAGCTAAGTTGTCAGTCCCATTGTTAGACGCTGCAGTGCGAGGAGGTCTACCCTTCCGACCAGATCCAGCCCGCACCGAAGACACGATGACTTGGGCTGATTCCGTTGTCTGATTGGTAGAATCACCTGCAGAAGGTATAGGGGAATTGAAAAGGTTGTCAATACCCGGAGAGGCCGATAAAGACAAAGTTGGCAAAGTGCCTTTATTGTGGCGAGATGCCAATGGAGTCACGGAGGCTGAGTGACTGGGATATTAGGGGGAACTGCTAAAAATTGACAATCAGGAGGTGAGTTAAAATTATATTGGCTAAGCAACTCGAGACTAGAATCAAAATCACTCGAAAGAAGCTTAGCCAATTTATTAAGTTTGGAGAATTGATTTCTCACAGAATTGTACATTTTTGAGAAATCAATTTGCTTGTCGATGCAAACTGGACAAGACCATTTCACTGCACATCACATTCTCGACCTGTAAGACCTGCACACTTAGCATGCATGATATTCTCACACAACCAACAGTAAATGAATCTCGGTTGCTCAGAATCATCCGCACACTTGATAGTGCAGTTTTTCTTGCAGCACGACATATTTCCAACAGGGGATAAACAAATAATTAATAGGCCGAATAGGCAGAAATTGCGCACGCAAAGAGAGCGGGAGGCACACAAATGAAGCTCTAAACAAGAGAGGAAAAACACAAAAACAATTTGCCGGTGAGAGCGCGCTGCTAAACAAAAACGAATTGCAACAGCGAACACACACACACACAACTGTATTGGGATGTGCAAAGCGCAAAAACTGAGATAAGGAGATGTAAACACAAACAAAATCGATCGCTGTGTTTACAATAACAACAAACTTATGTGAGCGATGTGTAAAGCAAAAGCCGAAATACACAAACAAACACACGCACAAGAATGTAATTTTTTAAGGGAAAATGCAAAATTAAGTTTATCAAAACTAAAATGCTTTATTTTAGGGACACAATGCACAAATGATCACAACTTACACAGCAAGTCGATAGCCAGTTCACTTATGCACAATTTTAGATAAAGATATAAAATTTCGGTTGTAATAAAACACAAAAATTAATGAAATTGTACGAGCCAAAATAAAACACGTCTGATTCACTCAAACAAAGAACTCTCTCTCGTGAACCGCCTACCAATCGACATAGAAAATTATCTATCCAAATTATAAGAGCAATTTAAAAGCTAGAGATTCCAGATTTTGAATACTCAAAGAGAAAAGTATCCTAGATTTTTTCTAAAAATTTCATTCTAGACAGTAAGCAGCCAAGATATTCAAACAATAAATTTTGCTGTTTAATTCGTTGATGGCACGTTGGCAGTAACTTGATAAAATAAAAAATTGTGTTAAAATATTATATCACAAATTGGCGTCCAATCGGTCGTGGGCTTACGTGGCGCAGTGCTCTGAGTCGCGGAGTCGAACGGTGCTCGTGGGCTCGAGTACTTCCGTGGGCGGAAGATTTTTAATTTATTTATGTTCGACTTCAATTTCATTTCATATTAAAACAAACTCAGTGCTTATTTAAAATGTAATATTTACATTAAATGTTAAAATATAATTTATTTCCTTTACTTTGTAATTGAGTACCAAAGCAAGCAATATGGCCATTTAGGAGGATGAACACATAAGTGTGAGAGTGGCTAAACACGTTAAGCCTCTGTCATTTAAACATTTTTTCAATTTTGTCGCGGGTTCGATTCCCGGCAGGATAAACTTTTTTTTCAGCTGATTTTAAGCTATTTTTTTTTAATTTTTACAATTTATTGAAATTGGTTTTTATGAATGTTATACTGACATTTAATATTGAATACATGTTTAATCATTTCATTTAAATAATTTTATATTGGTATTTATATAAACGTTAAGTTAAAATTCTATGTTCTTATTTTGGCTCAACTGAATAGGTTCACGAACTTTTAATTTCACTTTGTGATCGGCAGAGATTACTTAGAGAAGCCAATTTTTTTTTTTGTTTATTAATTTAGAGTTGTAACAGCTAAATTTAAGTAAAATAACTCGCATAGCGCAATTAACTTACTTTGAAAGAGTTCAAGTAAAACAACGTCTCAATTATGATCTAAATTACCATATAATCGCTAATACAAAATAGGTCAGAGCCAAAATGATAATGAGTTACCTTTGGAGTACCCCGAACTTTGGCAAAAATATGAAATGGAGTGATCAAGACGCTTCAACATTAGTAGAAAAAGACTTATTATTATAACTGCATCAAATTTATCACGTTTGGTTCATATATCAGTAAAATATGAGGTGTTAATGCCAGTGAAGCGACTAAAAAACGCATTATTTGAAGTTCCAAATGTTGGGGGAGATTGTAAAAACAAAAAAAAAACACCGTAATGATGTGCTTAAAGCCCACGCACCTGATTTGCTCGAAAGCGTTTGACATGGAGAGAGGTATAGCAAAATGTTGGGTTTTTCGATCAGAAAACATTTTACCTGGATGGCCCTCATGAGTTTAGTTAATACCTTCAAGACGTACGATAGGAATAATGTCATCACCCACTTGTTAATGTGGTATAATTGTGTCGGAAGGCATAGCATATTATGGAAGTTGTAAAGTGCAGTTCGTTTTTTTAGAAATAAACGGAAATGTGTGCAAAACTAACCTATTAGATAGGTTTTCCGAACTTTTCGAATTACTTGACCGCCTTTCATGGACATTTCAGCATGATAACGCCCACACTCCGTCTGCAAGGGGGATTAAACAGTTAACTGAAGACCGAAATGTGAGATTGCCTGAGTTATAATCATATTCCCCGGACCTAAACTTAATGGAGAAAATATGGGGCCGCGATTTCGCTTCCAGTTATTGAAAAATATCTTATAACCTTGCCAGGTCATATTTAAGAATTGATACTTAAGGCAGGAGGTCATACTCATTATTAAATTATAGTAAACTAGTAAATATTTAACATTAAATTCACCCAAGCTTTGAATTTTTACGTTTAACATTTTTTTTTTTAATTTTAATCTCATGTACCTATTCAGTTGAGCCAATAAATGCATTCCATTTTTTTTTTTTTTTTTTGTTAAAAACCGGAAACTCTTACATCTTATTAGCAACTAAATGCTCTATTAAATAAAAATTATTTTATCAAAACTGACCAATGGGTTCAAAAGATCTAGCCAATTTAATTTGACGAAGGTCGTGAACCTATTCAGTTGAGCGGCAGTGTATGAATGCATAGTTAGAAGCTTCTTTTGTTTTGGCGCGTGCTAACATATGTATGTATGTGTGCACTTAACAGATCTTTGAATTGGACATATGGCTGACCTGCTCTCTCTAATGATTAATGCATATGTATGTCTATTTGACTTTACATTGACTCTTTTTCAACTCTTTTGTGCGCGCTGTGTACAAGTGATTTTGAAAATTGATTTTGTTGTGTTAACAAGTGTTCCTTTATTAGATAATTAGTGTAACTAGTGTTATTAAATAGTATTAAGCATAACACTCTAAGGCATATATATCATAAGAATACATGTTTTAAAGTGCGAAAGTGTTTTTGTTAAACTTGGGGCTCTGCAGTGCAGTCTGCTTTTATGTGCGTGTGTGCGTGTGTTTCATGATTTCCAATAAAAATAATAACAAATATTTTAATAAATTATTAAATATATATACATACGTACATAACTTAATATAACATATGTACGTAGCATTCGCGTGTACATTTGTGCGTGTGTGCTTGTGTTTCATGATTGCTAATAAAAATAATAACAAATAATTGAATAAATTATTAAATATATATACATACGTACATAACATAATATAACATATGTATGTAGCGTTTGCGTGTACATTTGAATGCATTGCTTTGTGCACCTGTGTGTTTCTATGTATGTATGTATGTATGTATGTATGTATATATGTAATAACAAATATTGCATATAAATTAATGAATATTTATACATATGTGTGTACATAAGTTCATAACACATATATATTGCATTGGCGTATACATTTGATAGCCTTTCTTTGTGCACGTGTGAGTGTTTGTATGTATATATGAATATATAAGTAATAAATAAATAATAAAATAATTTAATTTTAAATAAAATTTAATTTTAAATAAAATTAAATTATTAATAAAATATAATAAGATAATTATATTATTCTTATAAGTATAAGCTTTTGAATATTAGTCCTATTATTATATTTAGTTTATATATTATTATTATTTAATATTATATAGAATTTGAATATTATTATTTTTCTTTTTAATTAAATATTCTATTGCATTATATTAAAATATAAATAGTCTTATTCGAAATGCCACGCCTATCTCGGCTGTCTGTCTCGCAACGAGCTTACAATTGCCGCTTAAGAAATAGGTCAAATAGGAAAAATACCACATATTCAGCAATATAAAATGAGAATAAGGCAAGTTCTCAGAGAGAGCGCAGAGAAGATTCGGAGATTAGAAGAGCAGAAAGAATTATTGATAGGACAAGACGATCAATTAGAAGACGTAATCCTCAGACTGGACATCAGGATCTATCCGTAGCCAGCACCCGAACTTATGGGCAACTGAGCAGCAGATCGACACACAGAGTAGGAGAGAGACACGTACAAACGGTGAGATTCGGGGACGGAAAGAGTGGCCGATAGACTTCTTAGATCGAACCGTATACGAAATACGAACGTACGGGGAGCTGAGCAGCAGATCGACACACAAAGTAGGAGACAGAGACGTACAAACGGTGAGATTCGGGAGACGGAAAGGATGGCCGATAGACACCGTAGATCGAACCGAAGACGGGATACGAACGTACGGGAAACTGAGCAGCAGAACAACACAGAGAGTAGGAGACACAGACGTACAAACGCTGGGATTCGGGAGACGGAAAGGGTGGCAGACAGACACCGTAGATCGAACCGAAGACGGGATACGAAAGTACGGGCAACAGAGCAGCAGAATGATACACATAGTAGGAGGCAGAGACGTTCGGATCCTGAGACTCGCATTTTAGAAAGAGAGAGATAGAATTGCTAGATCTCAAGCTAGGGATAATCCTGCGAGAAGGATTGTCGATCAAGCTGTTAACAGTGCACGACAACAAAGTGCCCGATTGTTACAGCGACAAGCAATCGCTGACGCGATAAGGCGTATTAGTCAGAGAGTTTGCCAAAATAGCAGCATTAGTCAAAACAGGGAAGCTGAAAACCGAAGAAATGCTGACCGTATGAGGGAGAATCGTGCAAATAATTCTCAGGACGCCGTCATAACCCAATTGGAGGTTAAAATACGTGAATTTAATAAACATGTAAAATGAGGGCCAAACCAAGTTTGTCTTTGTTGTAAAGGCCTGTGGTTTCCAAATCAAGTTACAATGATTTCTCGAACTTTCGTTGAAAGTAAATCTTCTCTTTTAAGTCATTCTAGTGATCTTTCTGATGACAACAACCTTCAGTTGTGCAGTACATGTCTCCGTAACATTGAACTTGGAAAGAAACCAAAATTTGCCATTACAAATGGCTTAGATTTCTCGATTTGCCCCCTTGACTTAAAAGGTCTTACTCCTTTAGAAGAAAAACTTATTTCGCCAAGACTTCCATTGATGGTAATAAAATCTTTAGGTGTTGGTCGCCAGAGTGCAATTAAAGGAGGTCTAGTCAACGTTCCTATTCCAGTTAGCAATATCGTGACATCCCCTCCATGAGCTTTCAATGAAGCAGAGGTAATACAGCTCCACCTTAAACGAAGAATGGAATACAGGTATGATTATATGACTGAAACCATTAGACCCCTAAGGGTTACAGATGCCATAAGGCATTTAATAAATAATGAACTTTATTTGAAGCAAAATGTAGTTCTTAATCAGCAGTGGATTTCAACTTATACTTCTGAAACTGTTCCCTTTGTAGTTTCTCAAGCAGACGTTGAGTTCGTAGATGAGCTCGATCAAGAATTTCAGCAGTCCTTTCATCCTGAAGAGGATGTTGAAATGGAGGAGCACACTCATAGATTCATTTGGATTCTCGTCTTTAACAAATTTGAAATAACAGAGACCAACCATTTGGAGGGATATCTGTTATAGTTTTCGGTGATCTTAGACAGCTAAGTCCTGTTGGAGATCAAAGGATTTTCAAGCCCAATTCAGCAATACAGTGAAATATATGGGTCGTCTCTGTGGGACTCTTTTAAGTTTTTTGAACTCACAGAGATAATGCGACAGGGAGATGACCAAGCTTTTGCAATAGCATTAAATATAACATGGCATCCGGTCACATGTCATCTGATTACATCTCTTTGTTTAGATCTCGAACTTGCAAAGAAAGCCAGTTACCAAATGATGCAATTCATTTGTTTTATAGTAATCAAGATACTTCTGTTTTTAACGCGGCAAAATTAAACTCTATTCCAACTGCTCAACACATTTCCACTGCTGTTGATTTTATAAAGGCTTCACATATTTCAACAGAAGTGAAAAATAGGCACCTGGAGGCAGTCAAAAATTTTCAGACGTCCAAAACTCATCCAATTCTCGAGTTCTTTGGGTACAATTCATAGATGAAAGCGTAGAAATTAACGCTCGGACCCCAAGTATATGATTACGGTCAACATAGATACGGCAGATGGCATATTGATCTGACATCCGGCATATTGATTGAAACAACGCGTAATTAATGAAGCTATTCCAATAAAATAATAATTTCCTCTAATTTTAAAGTGAAAAAAGCTAAAACAAAAAATAGCAAAGAATGATTTGATTTTCCTGTTGTTTCTGGTATTGGATATTTTTGAATGGCATCAACTTTTATTAGGTTCGGTTTTATACCTTCAGTTGTTACAGAATGCCCAAGGAATTAGGATATTTCAAAAAACACAAATAATTTTTGTACTAAGGGTCAAGCCGCACCACAACAAAGTCGACAAAAACATGCCTAGACACAAAATAATATTATATCGCCGTCTCTCCATAGATTTTAATGAATCATATCTTAAACAATGCGCAATTAATGCAACTATTCAAATAAAATAGATAATAAAATGTTATACATTTTTTTCAACTTTTCCTTGAATTTTAAAGTAAAAAAACCTAAAAAAAAATGCTCAGAAAAAATCATTTTCTTAATTAAAGAATTGATATCTCATAAGCTACTGGATTAAGTCTTAAACTTTTTATTTATGAATTGTAAATATATTCATTAGCGTTCAGAAAAAGAAAAAGAAAAGCTTTGGTAAATCGGTTTTGGCATTCTCGTGTAATGATGACAAATTTGGCGCACCTCTGAAAAAAAGTATGAAAAATAAACCCAATTTTAAAAAATTCTAAAAAAAAATCTTACGAAAAAAAAAACCAAAAATGTTTTTCGTCGTTTTTGGCTCCATATCTATGAAAAAAAAATGGGTTTGGCTTTTGTAACTGCCAAAAAGTTAAATTTTGTTGCCTAGTGTAATTTGTTGACTGTATTTCGAAAAAGTATTCTGTTATTACTTTTTTTTTCATATTTCGACATGATAAGGTGAATATTTAACTGACCGAAAAGTTTTAATATTATTCAAAGATAAATAATAAAAAATGTATTACACTTACGGCTCACAATCCCACGATGAAAGATCTTTTAATGTGTGCGTGGCCGATGTTTGTTAGGTGCATGTCTGAAATAAAAGCTTAAGATCGGATTCGGGTCGGGTGAGCTTTGATAAGCAGTTGCTTTAAGACAGATTAACTGCATCCAATATAGGTTTTTTAATATACAAAAAATTATTTTATCCCAAAACAAAAACAAATAATACACATTTAATTTCTTTGATGCTCAAGATTTTACTTTCACGATTTTGCTAAACGCTGTCTTGCCTTTAACATCATGACTTAAGGCAAATTCTGAAAAGTGGAACAAGAAAGCTACAATCATTGACACTCAGGAAAGGGTCGTTCTGCGTCTGACAAGCCTTAATGATTTGAAGCGTCAAATAGAGGATATTGTCAACAGTCACTATAACAACGGAATTCATTTGCAGGCGTTTATTAGTGTCGAGGGATTGACAACGGACAATATAACAGTGTTCTATATATATTTTAATAATAAACTTTTGAAAATTGGATCGTTTCTTGAAAGCTTGGATACATGCTTTAAAATATTTCAAGTCTTATAACTTAAATATTCAAAACATTCGGCTATTTTCCCAAAAATATTTTTTAATTTGACAACAAAATTTGACAAAATGTTTTTTGACGTCAATCCCTTTTAGACCTTTTAAAGTAATTAAATAGTATTTATCCAGAGCTCAGGAAGAACAGCGAGCCACTGCTCTAAAACTGTTTTTCATACGTCATAAACTGTAAAAATTATGATCAACTCTGTTTTTATCAGCACCGAACACTTTAACACGTACAAAAAAAAAAACACACGAGCAAGTAAATAAAGGAACATGTAACAATAATAATAAGAACAAGGAACACAGGAACGAGCAATGCAAGAAGAAACTAAGCTGGAACAAAACATCACAGCCGATGAATGGACAACGAACATCGGGAGGGAGCAACGTGTCCACAGTCCACACAGTGCCCCGATTGTTATGGTCAAAAAGAAAACGGGAAATGGAGGTTGTGCGTCGATTTTTGGCAACTTAACAGCCGATCGATCGGTCAAAGACGCTTTTCCATTGCCTCGAGTACACCACATTTTAGATCAGCTAAACGAAGCATGCTATATCATTAGTCTCGATCTGAAGGACGGGTACTGGCAAATTCCTATGGAGGAAACAAGTCGCCCTATGACAGCATTCTCGGTATCTTCCAATGAAAAGTTATGCCATTTGGACTTCACTCCGCACCAGCAAAATTCCAACGAGCATTGGACCGGGTAATTGGACCCGAAATGCATTCGCTTATTTAGATGACATCATCGTTTTTGGAAAAACCTTGGAAGAGCATATGGCAAATCAAAAGGATGTGTTTACGACGATTACGGGCAGTGAATTTAAGGATCAACGTCGACAATTGCGACTTCTTCAAAAAAGAACTAAATTATCTGGGGCATACAGTGACAGAACGCGGCAGAAGCATACATCCGGACAAAGTGGCTGCTATTTCTCAACTTAAACCACCCACCAACATCAGGGAACTGCAACAATATCTCGGTGGCCTACTGGTACAGAAGGTTCGTGCCTGATTATTCTATTATTATTCTACCCTCTCAAGGGAATCTCTAAGAAAGACGTGAAATGGTTATGAAGCGAAGAGAATCAACAGGCGTTCGAGATGGTGAATGAAAAGCTGACGCATGCACCAGTCCGAGCGTGTTCCGACTAAACCCAACAGTTCACATGCCAAACGGATGCTGCCAACTATGGACCGGGAGCCATCCTAACACAGATTCCGGCAAAGGCAAGCGGGTAATCTGCAGGATTTGGGCATGAGACATCAGTACACGGCACCATATACACCACAGGCAAATTCAACAGAACGAGGAAATCGCACCGATAAAACGATGATAGCTCAGTATGCAGGGACAAATCAGCGGTGTTGCGTTTCTTTTGCTTCAAGGTGACGACACCAGGTGAGCCGCCTGTCAAGATGAACGCCAAGGTACGTTACTTCTTTGGCTTGTGGGAGTTGCGTATTAGACAGTGCTAACGGAGGACATGTTTGCATGTTGAGAGTAAACGTGATATGTTTACACTTTTGTTTATTTATCTTAATACGCCAGTCGGCTAGCCATTTCTCTACTACCGTCAAATGTTCAGCTAGACGTGCTGTTACTTCAATGGGGCATCTGGAACGACTAAAAATTGCGGTGTCGTCGGCAAACGTAGATGTTGTTAGCCACTCGCTTATAGGATGTCCGTTGTGTAAATTACGTATAGTGTTGGTCCCAATACACTTTCCTGGGGAATTCCAGCTTTAATAATATGATCAGCAGATGTAGTGGTGTTGCATCTCACTGCGAAGACTTTACTGTAGAGGTACGACTCGAAAAGCTTATGGGTGTACACTGGGAGCGTCGATTTGATTTTATGCATGAGACCTTCAAGCCACACTCGATCGAAGGCCTGGGAGACGTCGAGGAATATTGCGCTGCAGTATTTCTGATATTCGTATGATGTACGTATTTCTGATGTTATTCGGTTAACTTGCTCGAGAGTTCCATGCTTTTCTCGGAAGCCAAATTGATGTGTTGGGATTGTGTTGTGTGTTCTCAGATGAGGAATTATGTGCGTCAAGAGGCATTTTTCAAAAAGCTTAGACAAGCACGGTAGTAGGCTAATTGGTCTGTACGATGATGGTATTGTATGATCTTTTCTTGGTTTGGGAATCATTATAATGACTGATTTCTTCCACTTTTTTAGGAAGTAGCCGAGTGTTGTAGTCGCGTTGAAAAGTTTACAGATGAGGGAAATAGCACAGTTTGGAAGTTCAATAACACAGGCCAACAAAAAACAACTTTGTAAAAACTTTTTGAACCATTTCACCTAAATCTTACATATTTTTGGATGCTGAGCCCGTATTTAGTATCATTTTTCTTTTTTTATCACCCACAGTTCTCTCACAATATGACATCAACTATATGCAAAATATACTTTTTTCACAAGTCATGAATGTTCCTTTGATGTTTTTTAACCACAAATTCACCACATATATAACAAAAAGTGTTAGGAGAGTTTTTACAACCACGACTAGCCATACTTAGAGCGTTTAAAAGCACATAGGTTAACCACGAATAAAGATTACAAACGCACTGCGAGGTTATATTTACCGGAAGAAAACAAACAGCGGTGTCATTTATCAGAACTACCAACCTTATAACATTTGATCAGCAAAGACACAAATGATTATGTACTAGACTGCCTAGTCATATTGTACTGAATTGTACTGACAACAGTGCCATCTAGTTACTGATTACATTTTGGAGGGGTATTTGAATTGTATTAACTCTTATATTATATTATATTTTTTTTAATATTAAAATGTGAGAAATTGGTGGGTGATACAAAATTTTTATTATTATTTTCAGAATCAGCACACGAAACTACACAGGAATTAGGTAAAATTATTGAAAAAGTTTTTTCATTGTTGGCCTGTGTAATCAGTTCAATGATCATTTATTGAGTTATGTGTTAGCTCTGACTTTGTCGCTACGGGCCCAGCAGCCTGAGGAGTTTCTTATACGCGTTACCGCTTCGATCGGCGCACTTAGCGTAGGGTGAGCCCTCCACAAAGGATGCTTGGTACTGGTTGGTGATAATTGCTCTATGTAGCGGCGTTGGGCATCTGCTTCTTCTTGCTTAAGAGCTTTGCTGAGCCTGCGTGAAGCATCTTTAAAGCGTTGTTTTGTAGTTGGCGACCGGTGAGACTGCCATTCACGTCGCAATCGTCGCTTTTCCAGAACAAGTTGTTCTATTTGAAGATTAGTTTTACGTTTATTCGTCTGCACATGCGCGCGTTGTGGAGTAGAGGTCTTAGCTGCTGCAACAAGTACTGATTCTAATAAGTCAGCAGAGCAGTCGATGTCCACTTCGATGTTGAACTACGGAGCAAGATCGAGGTGAGAGCTAACGTATTTCTTGTACTTGAGCCAGTTGGTTCTGTGTGTTGTGAGTCTATTAGAATATTCCACATATTCCGGGGATTGGAGTCGATTTAATAACACGGGGGAGTGGTCGGATGAAAGATCCGGAAGTGCTACGGCGCTTATCAGATTGCGTGGGATGTTTTTTGTCACAGCAAAATCTATTAAGTCTGGTTGTTTGTTGGGGTCTGCTGGCCAGTATGTAGGACTACCCGGAGAAACATAGTTGAGTTTATTGCTTGGCTTTATGATAGCGTTGTATAGCTGCCTTCCTTTTGCGGTCACAAGGCGAGAACCCCAGTGCGGGTGTTTCGCATTATAGTCTCCTGCTGCTATAAATCGCTGTCCCAGTGAATTGTAGAATTGCATGAATTGATCTTCAGAGATTGTAAAGCGGGGAGGACAATATACAGCGGCTATAGTAAGATTGCGGATGTCCGATTGTACAATTATAGATGTGGCTTGTAGATAGTTTGCCGCAAACCTTTTGTGGAATTCGTGTTTGATGCGGTTTCTTATTAGAATACCGGTTCCACCATGTGCTTTTCCATCCGGATGACAGCCTCTGTAACTAGCTGTGTGATTTCCACCGCAGTTTCCGCACTTTTTTGTACTAGGGTCATTCTTGTTGACTTGGCAGGAATCAGGGCCATGGGAGTCTCCAAAAGCTACACAAACCGAACGCAGCGTGCAGTACGTCCTGGTATGCCCATATTCCTGGTAGTTTGAGCATTGAACTGGACCATTCCGTTTGTGTGGTTTCTCAACAGTGATCCGGCGATGCAGCAGGAGCTGTAGTTTGTAGATCGGGTGCACTTCATTTTTCTTTGGAGCTTTACTATCTGGCTCCAGCTCAACTTTGAAGAGAGGTTGCGGTATTTTGCATTTGTTTAAAATATTTGTGACTCTCTTAGCAAGAAAGCCCTTCTCTTTTAATGCACTTGCGACCTCGGAAGGGGTTACATCCGGTTCAATACCTTTAATTACAACCTGCAGGCCCTTGCTGCTTTTTAGTTGATAAGTGTAGATGTTTTTCTTAGCTTCATTTAGATACTTGGAGATTTTACGGAAATGCTCCTCGTCTTTTGATTGAAGCTTGATTTCGTGAATGTTCCCTTTAATTAAAGGAACGACATGAAAATTGTTGTTTCCAACTAGGTCAACGATCTTGTTCACCAATGCGTTGGATATCTTTTCCCGAATGAATATAGGTGGGGCTTTAGTTTTTTTGGTCCATTTTCAGCTTCGGTAGGCTGGTCGTTGACAGTATCAGCCAGAGGTGCAAACCTATTGTTGGTGTTTACTGGGTCCCCAGCAGTTTGGTTTGAGTTACCGCGGTTAATTTTTGATTTATTTTCCCGTGTTTTTTGTGGG
This sequence comes from Drosophila falleni, assembly GCA_035045575.1. Classification (NCBI taxonomy): domain Eukaryota; kingdom Metazoa; phylum Arthropoda; class Insecta; order Diptera; family Drosophilidae; genus Drosophila; species Drosophila falleni. The sequence continues at coordinate 46,860 of JAWNOV010000064.1, forward strand.
CTAAGTTTTCGCTTTATTTGAATGTAGCGATCCATTCCGGCTTGCCTAGCCGGACCCGCTGCTTTTGACGCTGCGCTTGCAATCGAAGCAGTAGTTGAAAGAGCTTGCGCTTGGTCAGCAAAAGATGCTATACTTAATAAAATATCAGTCAACTTAAAGTGGCACCAAGCGGAATGATCTTTGACACCGTCTCAACAGAATATTTTAAAATAATGGGCAATAAAATTTTACAATCTCTAAGAGAAACATTACTCAAGCCGGTGACCCTATTATCAAATAATAAAAAAGACAAAGAATCAGTTCTGTTTACATTTCATTACGATCCAATACAAGGAGGTCATACCGGAATAGCTAGAGCATTAGCTAAAATAAAAAGGCATTAGTATAGGAAAAACAAGATATATCAAAGTATATAAGAAAATGCCCCAAGTGTCAAAAGTCAAAAACGACTAAACACACAAACACTCACTCCATTGACTATTACTGAAAAGCCACAAATGGCTTTCGACAGAGTAATTGTGGATACGATCGGTCCACAACCCAAATCTGACCAATATGCAATAACCTTAATCTGCGATTTAACAAATGGCAATACCAATTAAAAACTAGTGGGCCGGTGCTACAGTCGAGCATATTCGACAGTCGGAGACCCCGTACTTACTAAGGAAAAAACTTATAATGGAAAAAAATTACAAATAATTTAGTTAGCATAAATGCATATTCTATCAGGTTGATTACGATGTCTCATGAAACATACTAAGACTTAATTTTCGTCCGATCGGTTCTATGAGAGCTATATGATATAGTGGTCCGATTAAAACCAACTTTGGACAGGATATTTAAAACCAAGTTTTATGCATATTCTATAAGTTTGGTTACGATATCCCACAAAACAAAAAAGTTTTTCATACTAAAACTTAATTTTCGCCCGATCGGTCCCATGACAGCTATATGATATAGTGGTCCGATTCAAAAAAGAAACAAACTTAACCTGCCTGCAATATAAAGGAATCTACATACCAAATTTGGTGTCACTAGCTTTTAAATTGCTCTTATAATTGGGATATGAAATTTTTTTTTCGATTTGTGGGCGATATAGGGGGCGTGGCCGAATTTTGAAACAAACTTGATCTGCCTGCAGTATAGAGGAACCTACATACCAAGTTTGGTGTCCCTAGCTCTTATAGTCTCCGAGATCTAGGTGTTCATACAGACAGACGAACAGACAGACAGACAGACATACAGACGGACATTGCCATATCGACTCGACTATTGATGCTGATCAAGAATATATATACTTTATAGGGTCTGCCACGCCTCCTTCTACCTGTTACGCACATATTCGGTAAAACAAACCCAATAGACCCCTGTACTTTTTTTAAGTACGGGGTCTAAAAACGCAAAATTCTACGAACTACAACATACTAAAATTTAATAAAAATCGTTAGAGCCGTTTTGTCAGAAATCGCCAAAATGAAAGCTAAAAAACTTTATTTCACCTGTAAATCGTTACCTGAGTACTTTAGAAAAAGTAAAGGTACGCCTAAAAGCCCTCAAGCACACCTTTCCAATGATATCCAAAACATATCTATAGCTTCTATGGTATGGAAACTGGTGAGGTTTCAAATTTAGCGGGATTTAGCGATTTCCCGCTAAACTAGCGGGAAATTGAAAAAGTCGTAAAACAAACATTTCTAGATTTTTAAAAATGAACAAATCCCCATCATAACATTTTAGCTTCTTTAGCGCTTTGATACAAACAGACAAACAAGGAAGCTAACTTTTCACTTCATTTTTAGTATTCTACTAAAATTTTCAAATTTATTTATCTTTTGAACCAGTTATCGGATTTGGGTGATTGAGATATCAATCGACGCGCATTTTTAAGTAAAATTCTTAAAAAATAAAAAATTTTACCAAAAGGCTCCAACAGCCCCATTAGCTGCAATCATTTAAATTTTTCCCCTCCCACTTACACCCCCATATCTCATGACCCAGGTTGGTTAGAAAAAGTTTTAGTATGCCATTTTGTAAGTTAGGACTAAATCTACTAAACGATCAGTATATAACTCGATCTAATCGGACAGTTGTAGCAAATTTTCCAACTTAGCTGTTTATAGTTAGTCGCCTTTTGCACCCTTCGTGCTGCTTTCGTCACTAACGCGAACTGCCGTCCGCAGTGACAAATGTGGGCGCACCTCTAAAAAAAAGGAATAAAAAAAGGCAGATTTTTGAAAAATTCTAAAAAAAAAATCTCACCATAATAAAAAAACAAATGTTTTTCATTCGTTTTGGCACCAAATCTATTAAAAAAAGTGGTTTTAGCTCTTGTATCTTTTGGGCTGTAGCCTAGTGTTATAGATTCTTCTATAAATTATTCTATAAAGGCATGCCAGCGTTTTATTTGGATTAGGATTTTGTGCAGAAACTGCAAATGAAAGTGGTTGATGATCTGTGTGAATTTTTAGATTTGTGACGCCATGTAAATAATTTCTGAGATTCTTTAAAGCCCATACGATAGCGTATAATTCTTTTTCATTTGTGGCATTTCTTTCTGGTTTTAAGGTTTTGGAGATAAAGGTAATTGGTTTATGTTCCTGTGAGAGGACTGCGCCTATGGCGATATCTGAAGCGTCTGTATTGAGAACTTTTTTTTTGAATAATCTGGTTGGGTTAAATCAACTTTTGCAATTAGGTGTGATTTGAAATTTTCGAAGGCAGAGAAAGCTTCTTCATCGAATGATATTTCTGTTTTCTTAGAAATATACTTTGAAATATAATTTAGTAAGTGCTTTTGCTATGGATGCGTAATTCTTTACAAATTTCCTGTAATAGCCGGTTAAACCTAGAAAGCCACGTAACTCTCTCAAATTCTCGGGTGGAGGATATTTTATAATTGCTTCTATTTTTTGAGGATCGGTTTGGATTATGTTGTGTGATACTATGTATCCCAAAAATTCAATTTCTTTTCTGAAGAATTTTGATTTTTCTAAAGATATCTCATGTTTGCTTTAAAAGGATCTCAATGACTTCCAGTAAATCATCGAAATGTTGTTCGGGAGTTTCTGAGAGAACTATACTATCGTCCATAAAAATACGTATTTACCATTGTTAATAGAGAATGCTGTTTTTCAATGTCTTCATCTTTAATGAGAATTTGATGGAATCCAGATTCCAAATCAATTGTTGAAAAGAATCGTGCTTTTCCTCATGGGATACCTATCGGGGATTGTATTGTTATTCAATTTTTGAAGTCAATCACTAACCGATTCTTTTGTGATTCGTCTTCGTTGAAACCTTTTTCTCCAACTACTCATACTTGGGAATTGCAAGGAGTTCTGCTGGGCCTTATTATGTTTCCTGTTGTTCAAGGATGTTACAATCTATTTCATTATAGAATGAATAACTTTACACAAGGAAGAACTTGTCGTAGACGATACCGACATCTTTAGACGTCTGCTCTTTTTTGATTATTTTCTTTGTGCGTTTTGTTTCCCCAGGTTTATTTTCAATTCTTTGTTTTTTTCGTTTGTGGGCCTTCAGCGTCACTTAATGAGGATTATTCTGTATCTAATCTATCTAACTATGAATAGGGTATATGTTATATATTTTCCATTTTGGTAGTCCAAGTACGAAGAGGTCGTGGTTCACAGAGTCAAAGGCTTTACTGAAGTCAATGTACATGACATCCGTTTGCTTTTTCTCAGAAAATGCATCATTTACCAGGGATGTAAATTCAAGCAAGTTGGTCGTAGTGGACCGACCCTTAATAAAGCCGTGTTGAGTAGGGCAAAATATCGATTTACAAAGATGCTGCAAAAACGAAACAAGGATTTTTTCAAATAATTTAGGAATGGCTGATGGCTTTTTAATGCCTCTGTAGTTCGAAATATCAGACTTAAGATTCATTCCAAAGATATGGAAAGGTTGAAGATTCAAGGCATAGATTGAAAAGCTTATGCAACGGAGCAGCTAAGGAAGAGCATCATTTCTTAAGAAGACAACTAGGAATGTTGTCTGGCCCAGGGATGATAGAAGATTTTAAAGAATTAAGAGAAGAGATTATAGTGTTATAAGAAATAGAGGGAGCAAACATAGAGTTTGATTGAAAAATAGAATAAGGATAAGATGAGTTGGAAGTGGAGATTGGAGAGTAGGTAGATTGAAAAAAGTTAGCAAATAGTTCAGCGGTTGCAGAATCGTTGCTGGCATTATCTATCCCATAAAAAAGGAGGAAAGTAGACCGGGAGACTTATGCTTCAAAAAAAAATTGTTTAGGGTCACGGGAAAACTGTCTTTTGCATCGAGTTAGATAGTTCTCGTAGCATAGCGAGTTTAAATTGGCAAAGTCTGACTTGGCTACTGTGTACTTACACCAGTCAAAACTTGAACCAGACTTCTTATATTTTTTAAAATATTTAGATTTGGTATTTTTAAAAAGAAAGTCTAGGTGTAAACCAAGGAGGCTTTATGGAACCAGACAGTGGAACATAATTTGGAATGCACACATCTAAGAGTGCATTTAGGGTCTCATAGAAAGAACTAAGGGCAATATCGATATCAGTCGCTTTATCTAAAAAGCACCAGTCGGTAGCAAGGATAAGTTCATTAAGCAATGAATAGTTTCCATTGCGAAAACAACGACGGCAATTGCTGACATAATAGAGGTGAACTATATGGTTTGGAGATTGAGATATAAATTTCTATAGTAGGATGATGAACATCTTCAGGAATACTTAATGGAGATGCCCCAGAGACGGCAGTATTTGCGAAGTCATTAATAAAAACCAGATCAAGAATTCGATCATTATGATTTCTTATTGAATTCATTTAAAACGCTGAGAGATCAAGTAAGTTATCTAAAAAATTATCTTGGTTTAAGGGAACAAGGTAATTGGTGCTACTAAAAAATGACCAAGAAATTTTAGGCAAACCAAAATCACCCAGCACAATAAATAAGTCATTATCTTTGACTTGAAGATTAATTTCTTCAATACAGGCAAATTTCTGTAAGTAAATTGCCGGAGATGCTTTTGGAGGGATATAAGAGCAGGTGATAAAAATTGATCGAGTTGAAAAAGTTACTTTGACAGCAACAATTTTAGGATCAGAAAATTCAAGAAATATAACGTCTTTTTCTACGAGCAATGACTCTTATCGCTTTACACGATTACCATTTGGTTTAAAAATATCGACAAATTCATTTCAAGGAATAACTTTAGCATTTTCTGGTCTTGAACCTTCTCAAGCATTCTTTTATATGGATGATTTAATAGTCATTGGTTGTTCCGAAAAACATATATTCAAAAATTAAACCGATGTTTTTCACAAATTTAGGAAATTTAACCTGAAAATACATCCTCAAAAATGCTCATTCTTTATGCTTGAAGTGACTTTTCTTGGTCATAAATGCACTGATAAAGGAATTTTGCTAGACGACAAGAAATACGATGTCATAAAAAATTATCCAGTCCCACAAGATGCAGACAGCGCAGACATTCTGCAACTTCTATAGAAGATTTATAAAAAACTTTGCGGACCATTTCCGCTATATTACAAATTAATGTAAAAATAACGTAGAATTCGTATGGACACATCAATGTCAGCAAGCTTTGACTACTTGAAAGAAAAATTAATGAGTCCAAATTTATTACAATACCCAGATTTTAGCAACGAATTTTGCATAGTCACAGATGCAAGCAAGCAAGCCTGTGGAGCGGTTGTAACTCGACACCATAACGGACTCCAACTTCCAATTGCATACGCATCACGAAAGTTTACAAAGAGTGAAAGTATTAAAAATACAACAGAACAGGAATTATCAGCAATTCATTGGGCAATAACTCATTTTCGACCATATATTTATGGCAAACATTTCTTAGTTAAAACAGTTCACAGACCATTAACTTATTTATTTTCCATAATCAATCCAAGTTCAAAATTAACACGCATGCGGCTCGAGCTAGAAGAGTACGACTTCACAGTAAAATATAAATAGATAATTATGTAGCCGATGCGCTATTATGAATAACTATCACGGACTTCAAAAATATTCAAACAAATAAAAAATTTTGATATTCACTCCCAGAAATCAAAGTTAACAGAAAAACTCCTGCTCAGGAAAAGAACAAGAAGATTTACATAAGCAAACTCTAAATAAAGCTTCTCAGCCCAACGAAGACATTGTAAATGATGAGGTACGTAAAGTAGTGACCTGGCGAATAGCGGATTCCCATTGCTTACTAAAACATGGTAAACTAGTGGGCTAGTGACGAAAGCAATTTCCAGCCCCAAAATTTCTGATATCCAATTTTGTGACGAACAAAATTGAGTTTAATATAAAAATTTTAAATAAAAATATAAATTAAAAAAAAAAATTGGCCTTGTGCACTGTGCGCAAATAGGGTGAGCTTCTTTGTACATAAAAATTACTTTTTGCGCAGTGCCGAATGCCAATTGTTTTTTTTTATTAATTTATATTTTTATTTAAAATTTTTATATAAAACTCAATTTTGTTCGTCACAAAATTGGATATCAGAAATTTTGGGGCTGGAAATTGCTTTCGTCACTAGACTTTTACCTCGTTTAGAGGTTTTTTTTTGTGGGATATCAGAAATTTTTGCAATTGCTTTTGCTTTTGACATTGTAAATTTATTTTTTCATATTTAAAAAAAAATTTTTTTAATTATAAAGAAAAGTAGGAGGCTCCGCCCCCTGCTCGCATCGCTTAAGTTGCTACTCTACTGTCGGAAGCCCCGTACCTACTGTGAGAAAAATAAGTTTCTCATACTAAGATTTAGACTTCGCCCGATCGGTCCTATGACAGTTATATGATATAGTGGTTCGATTAGAACCAACTTTCTTCAGGATCTATAAGTCTAATTTAAATGCATATTCTATTAGTTTTGTTACGATATCTCTTGAAAAAAAAAGTTTTTTATGCTAAGACTTGATTTTCGCCCGATCGGTCCTATGACATCTATATGATATAGTGGTCCGATTTGAACCAACTTTGGCCAGGATATATAAAACGAAGTTAAATGCATATTTTATCAGTTTGGTTGAGATATCTCATAAAACAAAAAAGTTTTGCGTACTAAGACTCCATTTTCCCCCGATCGGTCCTATGACAGCTATATGTTATAGTGGTCCGATTTGAACGAACTTTGCACAGAATATAAATAACCAAGTTAAATGCGTATTGTGTCAGTTTGTTTGAGATATCTCATACAACCAAAAAGTTTTTTGTACTAAAACCTGATTTTCGACCGATAGAAAAATGTATACATTCAGTTAACAAGCAATATCTTTCAAACCCCTTGGTCAAAGTTTATGTTTTATATACTAAAAAACGCAAAATTCTACGTACTACAACATACTAAAATTTAATAAAAATCGTTAGAGCCGTTTTGTCAGAAATCGCCAAAAAACTTTATTTCACCTGTAAAATGTTACCTAAGTACTTTAGAAAAAAAGTTTAAAGGTACGCCTAAAAGCCCTCAAGCACACCTTTCCAATGATACCCAGAACATATCTATAGCTTCTATGGTATGGAAACTGGTGAGGTTTCAAATTTAGCGGGATTTAGCGATTTCCCGCTAAACTAGCGGGAAATTGAAAAAGTCGTAAAACAAACATTTCTAGATTTTCAAAAATGAACAAATCCCCATCATAACATCTACGCTTTTTTAGCGCTTTGATACAAACAGACAAACAGACAAACAAAGAAACTAATTTTTCACTTCATTTTTAGTATTCTACTAAAATTTTCAAATTTATTTATCTTTTGAACCAGCTATCGGATTTGGGTCATCAAGGTATCAAACGACGCGTATTTTTGATAAGAATTTTTAAAAAATAAAAAATTTTACGTAAAAGCCCCAACGGCTCCATAAGCTGCGATCATATAAATTTTTCCCCTCCCACTTACACCCCCGTATCTCATGACCCAGGTGAATTAGCAAAAGTTTTAGTATGCCATTTTGTAAGTTAGGACTAAACCTTTCGATCGGTATATAACTCGATCTGATCGGACAGTCGTAGCAAATTTTCCAACTTAGCTGTATATATTGTTAGTCGCCTTTCGCACCCTTCGTGCTGCTTTCGTCACTAACGCGAACTGCCGTCCGCAGTGATTTACTGTGTAAATTTATGTTTTTAATAAATTTATCTTTTTTTGGTTTTCAATTATTTTACTTTATGATTTAAGTGTTGGTTAACTTATTTATTGCAACATTTTGCATGTTTAACATGCAGTTTTAATTTATTCTCTGTTAAGGTTTTACTTATGCTTAACATAGCGAAATATGCATAAACGCATGTTTCTATATATGAATGCTTAGCTAGCAACTTATTTTGTTTTGGCGCGTGCCAACATATGTATGCATGTGTGCACTTAAAAGATCTTTGAACTGCACATATGGCTGTCCTGCTCTTCCTAATGATTAATGCATATGTATGTCTATTTGACTTTAAATTGACTCTTTTTCAACTCTTTTGTGCGCGCTGTGTACAAGTGATTTTGAAATTTGATTTTGTTGTGCTAACAAGTGTTCCTTTTTAAGATAATTAGTGTGACTAGTGTCATTAAATAGTGTTAAACATAAGACTCTAAGGCATATATACCATAAGTATATATGTTTTAATGTGCGAAAATGTTTTTGTTAAACTTGGTGCTCTGCAGTGGAGTCTGCTTTTGTGTGCGTGTGTTTCATGATTAATAATAAAAATAATAACAAATATTTTAATAAATTATTAAATATATATACATACGTACATAACTTAATATAACATATGTACATAGCATTCGCGTGTACATTTGAATGCAATGCTTTGTGCACCTGTGTGTTTCTATGTATGTATGTATGTATATATGTAATAACAAATATTTCATATAAATTAATGAATATTTATACATTTGTGTGTACATAATTTCATAACACATATATACATTGCATTGGCGTATACATTTGCTAGCCTTTCTTTCTACACGTGTGAGTGTTTGTATGTATATATGCGTGTATAAATAATAAATAAATAATAAAATAATTTAATTTTTAATAAACTTAAATTATTAATTTATCTAATTCTATTATTCTTATAATTATAAACTTTTGAATATTATTCCTTATTATTATTATACTTAGTTTATATATTATTATTATTTTTGAATATTATATATAATTTAAAAATGATTCTTTTTAATTTAATATTATATTTGTATAATATTATATTGCATTATATTATAATATAAATAGTTTTATCCGAAATGCCACGTCTATCTCGACTGTCTGCCTTACAGCGAGCTAGCAACCGCCGCTTAAGAAATAGGTCAAATAGGGAAAATACCACATATTCAGCAATAGAAAATGAGAATAATGCAAGTTCTCAGCGAGAGCGCAGAGAAGATTCGGAGATTAGAAGAGTAGAAAGAATTATTGATAGGACGAGACGATCAACTAGAAGACGTAATCCTCAGACTGGACATCAGGAACAGGATCAAGACACACTCCGTAGATCGATCCGTAGGCAGGATCCGAACGTACAGGCAACTGAGCAGCAGATCGACACACAGAGTAGGGGACAAACACGTATAAACGGTGAGTTTCGGGAGACGGAAAGGTTTGCAGACAGACTTCGTAGATCGAACCGTAGACGGGATACGAACGTACGGGGAGCTGAGCAGCAGATCGACACACAAAGTGGGAGACAGAGACGTACAAACGGTGAGATTCGGGAGACGGAAAGGGTGGCAGACAGACTTCGTAGATCAAACCGAAGACTGAATACGAACGTACGGGCAAATGAGCAGCAGAACAACACCGAGAGTAGGAGACACAGACGTACAAACGGAGGGATTCGGGAGACGGAAAGGGTGGCCGATAGCCACCGTAGATCGAACCGAAGACGGGATACGAACTTTCGGGAAACTGAGCAGACGGAAAGGGTGGCAGACAGACTTCGTAGATCGAATCGAAGACTGAATACGAACGTACGGGCAACTGAGCAGCAGAATGATACACATAGTAGGAGGCAGAGACGTTCGGATCCTGAGACTCGCATTTTAGAAAGAGAGAGATAGAATTGCTAGATCTCAAGCTAGGGATAATCCTGCGAGAAGGATTGTCGATCAAGCTGTTAACAGTGCACGACGACAAAGTGCCCGATTGTTACAGCGACAAGCAATCGCTGACGCGATAAGGCGTATTAGTCAGAGAGTTTGCCAAAATAGCAGCATTAGTCAAAACAGGGAAGCTGAAAACCGAAGAAATGCTGACCGTATGAGGGAGAATCGTGCAAATAATTCTCAGGACGCCGTCATAACCCAATTGGAGGTTAAAATACGTGAATTTAATAAGCAAGTAAAATGGGGGCCAAACCAAGTTTGTATTTGTTGTAAAGGCCTGTGGTTTCCAAATCAAGTTACTGAGATTTCTCGAGCTTTCGTTGAAAGTAAAGCTTCTCTTTTAAGTCATTCTTGTGATCTTCTTTCTGATGACAACAAATTTCAGTTGTGCAGTACATGTCTCCGTAACATTGCACTTGGAAAGAAACCAAAATTTGTCATTATAAATGGCTTAGATTTTCCCGATTTGCCCCCGTGTCTTAAAGGTCTTACTCCTTTAGAAGAAAGACTTATTTCGCCAAGACTTCCATTTATGGTAATAAAATCTTTAGGTGTTGGTCGCCAGAGTGCAATTAAAGGAGCTGCAGTCAACGTTCCTATTCCAGTTAGCAATATCGTGACATCCCTTCCTCGAGCTTTCAATGAAGCAGAGGTAATACAGCTCCACCTCAAACGAAGAATGGAATTCAGGCATGATTATATGACTGAAACCATTAGACCCCTAAAGGTTACAGATGCCATAAGGCATTTAATAAATACTGAACTTTATCTGAAGCAACTTTTTTTATTACGTTGTCAGCTGCTGAAAGTAGGTGGGTAGAGCTGCTTGTCCTATTGAAAGATAATGTGGACAAGCAACAAGTTACGGAAGACGAAGCATTTAATTTGTCTTCCCAAGAGAAAATGAGGTTAATCCGCACCGACCCTGTAACTTGTGCTCGCTGTTTTGAATATCGGCTTAGGAAATTATTTAAGCTTATGGAGATGCGGGGGGGTGTTTTCGGAGAACATTATGTTGTTATGCACTACTGGCGAGTTGAGTTCCAACAGAGAGGTTCACCTCACATTCACGGAATGTTTTGGCTGACAGATGCTCTTTAAGTGGATTTCGATAATGATGCATCTATTTCTCCAGTAATAGACTTCATTGATCGCTTCGTTACCACGGATGTAACAAATAATGACCTATCTGAGTATTAAATATACCAAAAGCACAAGCACGGGCACTCATGCAGACGTGAAGTGAGAGGAAACTCTATTTGTCGCTTTGGTATTTCCTATTTTCCAAAGCCCCAAACAGAAATTTTAAGGCCACTGCCCGAAGAAACTCCTCAAATTTTTCTTTACCGAGAAAATTTAAAGAAGATTCAGAATTTCTTAAATTTGTCCTTCGATTCGGACACCATAAATTACTTGAGCATATTCGAAAATATTTTATCTCACGATCAAGAGAACCTCACTTACGAGGACTACATATATGCCATTAGGTCTGCTTTGAAAAAGCCACAAATTTTTCTGAAGCGAAGTTTTGCAGCAATAAATGTTAACGCATATAATAAACACATTCTTGAAATGCAGCGAGCCAATATTGATATACAATTCATATTGGATCCATACGCATGCTGCAGCTATATAATTAATTATATAAGCAAATCCCAACGGGGCATTTCTAAACTAATGCGTGATGCCATCGAAGGGATTAAGAATGGCAATTTATCCATCAGGCAAAAGCTGTAGTATATTGGTTACAAATTCATTACCGGCACTGAGATTTCAGCTCAGAAAGCCGCCTATTGTTGTTTATGAGGAGGCAATTAGGTTTAACTTTAGAAAGTATAATGTATTAGAAGATTTAGAAGACGTGCTTAGAAGGTAGACGATGAATTCAGGGTTTTAGCTTTTTCTGAGATTAGCTCTCAATTAAATGTTTTAAATATAAATGGCAATAACAATCAAAATGACCAAAATGAAGATTCGGATGATACTATGCGAATAGTAAAGCTTCCGCCACTAATATCTCCTGAGAGCTTGTCGAACATTGTTCGATCTTTAAATTTAAAGCAAAAAAATTATTTAACTCATGGTCTTCATAATGCCCACCATAATATTTGTGGGAGGCGGAGCAGGTGTTGGCAAAAGTAGGTTAATTTCAGCACTTATTCAGTCCATTTCTCAAATATATCTACGCAGACCAAGGTGTAACGCAAATACTGCCAAAATTCTTCTGTGTGCTCCCACAGGAAAAGCAGCTTTCGGAATCGGGGGTTCTACCCTGCATTCTATGTTTTCACTTCCAGTGAATCAATCTGGGTCCTCCTTTAAAAATCTTGGAAATGATTTATGGATCTATTTATGAATAATTGACGAAATTTCGATGGTCGGTGCCAAAATGTTTTCCCATTTGGATTCTCGCTTTAAACAAATTTTAAATAACAGAGACCAACCATTTGGAGGGATATCTGTTATAGTTTCCGGTGATCTTAGACAGCTAAGTCCTGTTGGTGATCGATGGATTTTCAAGCTCAATTCAGCGTTGCATGACCCATACAGTGCAATATATGGGTCGTCTCTGTGGGACTCTTTTAAGTTTTTTGAACTCACAGAGATAATGCGACAGGGAGATGACCAAGCTTTTGCAATAGCATTAAATAACATGGCATCCGGTCACATGTCATCTGATGACATCTCTTTGTTTAGATCTCGAACTTGCAAAGAAAGCCAGTTACCAAATGATGCAATTCATTTGTTTTATAGTAATTAAGATACTTCTGTTTTTAACGCGGCAAAATTAAACTCTATTCCAACTGCTCAACACATTTCCACTGCTGTTGATTTTATAAAGGCTTCACATATTTCAACAGAAGTGAAAAATAGGCACCTGGAGGCAGTCAAAAATTTTCAGACGTCCAAAACTCATCCAATTCTCGAGTTCTTTGGGTACAATTCATAGATGAAAGCGTAGAAATTAACGCTCGGACCCCAAGTATATGATTACGGTCAACATAGATACGGCAGATGGCATATTGATCTGACATCCGGCATATTGATTGAAACAACGCGTAATTAATGAAGCTATTCCAATAAAATAATAATTTCCTCTAATTTTAAAGTGAAAAAAGCTAAAACAAAAAATAGCAAAGAATGATTTGATTTTCCTGTTGTTTCTGGTATTGGATATTTTTGAATGGCATCAACTTTTATTAGGTTCGGTTTTATACCTTCAGTTGTTACAGAATGCCCAAGGAATTAGGATATTTCAAAAAACACAAATAATTTTTGTACTAAGGGTTGACCCTTAGACCCGCACCACAACAAAGTCGACAAAAACATGCCTAGACACAAAATAATATTATATCGCCGTCTCTCCATAGATTTTAATGAATCATATCTTAAACAATGCGCAATTAATGCAACTATTCAAATAAAATAGATAATAAAATGTTATACATTTTTTTCAACTTTTCCTTGAATTTTAAAGTAAAAAAAAACTAAAAAAAAATGCTCAGAAAAAATCATTTATGACGTATGAAAAACAGTTTTAGAGCAGTGGCTCGCTGTTCTTCCTGAGCTCTGGATAAATACTATTTAATTACTTTAAAAGGTCTAAAAGGGATTGGCGTCAAAAAACATTTTGTCAAATTTTGTTGTCAAATTAAAAAATATTTTTGGGAAAATAGCCGAATGTTTTGAATATTTAAGTTATAAGACTTGAAATATTTTAAAGCATGTATCCAAGCTTTCAAGAAACGATCCAATTTTCAAAAGTTTATTATTAAAATATATATAGAACACTGTTATATTGTCCGTTGTCAATCCCTCGACACTAATAAACGCCTGCAAATGAATTCCGTTGTTATAGTGACTGTTGACAATATCCTCTATTTGACGCTTCAAATCATTAAGGCTTGTCAGACGCAAAACGACCCTTTCCTGAGTGTCAATGATTGTAGCTTTCTTGTTCCACTTTTCAGAATTTGCCTTAAGTCATGATGTTAAAGGCAAGACAGCGTTTAGCAAAATCGTGAAAGTAAAATCTTGAGCATCAAAGAAATTAAATGTGTATTATTTGTTTTTGTTTTGGGATAAAATAATTTTTTGTATATTAAAAAACCTATATTGGATGCAGTTAATCTGTTTTAAAGCAACTGCTTATCAAAGCTCACCCGACCCGAATCCGATCTTAAGCTTTTATTTCAGACATGCACCTAACAAACATCGGCCACGCACACATTAAAAGATCTTTCATCGTGGGATTGTGAGCCGTAAGTGTAATACATTTTTTATTATTTATCTTCGAATAATATTAAAACTTTTCGGTCAGTTCAATATTCACCTTATCATGTCGAAATATGAAAAAAAAAGTAATAACAGAATACTTTTTCGAAATACAGTCAACAAATTACACTAGGCAACAAAATCTAACTTTTTGGCAGTTACAAGAGCCAAACTCATTTTTTTTCATAGATATGGAGCCAAAAACGACGAAAAACATTTTTGGTTTTTTTTTTCGTAAGATTTTTTTTTTAGAATTTTTTAAAATTGGGTTTATTTTTCATACTTTTTTTCAGAGGTGCGCCAAATTTGTCATCATTACACGAGAATGCCAAAACCGATTTACCAAAGCTTTTCTTTTTCTTTTTCTGAACGCTAATGAATATATTTACAATTCATAAATAAAAAGTTTAAGACTTAATCCAGTAGCTTATGAGATATCAATTCTTTAATTAAGAAAATGATTTTTTCTGAGCATTTTTTTTTAGTTTTTTTTTACTTTAAAATTCAAGGAAAAGTTGAAAAAAATGTATAACATTTTATTATCTATTTTATTTGAATAGCTGCATTAATTGCGCATTGTTTAAGATATGATTCATTAAAATCTATGGAGAGACGGCGATATAATATTATTTTGTGTCTAGGCATGTTTTTGTCGACTATTTTGACTTCGTTGTTGAGCGGCATGACCCTTAGTATAAAAATTTTTTGTGTTTTTTGAAATATCATAATTCCTTGGGCATTCTGTAACAACTGAAAGTATAAAACCGAACCTAATAAAAGTTGATGCCATTCAAAAATATTCAATACCAGAAACAACAGGAAAATCAAATCATTCTTAGCTATTTTTTGTTTTAGCTTTTTTCACTTTAAAATTAGAGGAAATTATTATTTTATTTGAATAGCTTCATTAATTACGCGTTGTTTCAATCAATATGCCGGATGACAGATCAATATGCCATCTGCCGTATCTATGTTGACCGTAATCATATACTTGGCAGTGGTTTTCAAAAAAGAAACAAACTTAATCTGCCTGCAATGTAGAGGAATCTACATACCAAATTTGGTGTCACTAGCTTTTAAATTGCTCTTATAATTGGGATAAGAAATTTTTTTTTCGATTTGTGGGCGATATAGGGGGCGTGGCCGAATTTTAAACAAACTTGATCTGCCTGCAGTATAGAGGAACCTACATACCAAGTTTGGTGTCCTTAGCTCTTATAGTCTCTGAGATCTAGGTGTTAATACAGACAGACAGACAGACGGACAGACGGACAGACAGACAGACGGACATTGCCATATCGACTCGGCTATTGATGCTGATCAAGAATTTATATACTTTATGGGGTCTGCCACGCCTCCTTCTGCCTGTTACGCACATATTCGGTAAAACAAAACCCAATAGACCCCTGTACTTTTTTTAAGTACGGAGTCTAATTAAATATAAGTTTAAGCTGTAAAGAAAAGATTTAAACTAGAATTAGAATAAGATCTGGGGTATGCAAAAATTATAAATGATCTAACAATTGGTGCAAGGATTGGGGAAAACCCAGAAACTCCCAATCAGATCAATAAGGATTAGTGTTGTTATTAGTAATAGTAAGAATGTTAAACTAGTATAATGTAATAAAACAAGTAATTATTTAAGAAAAGGTAATAGAAAAGTGCGGATTTAAGGGAAGGGAGAGAGAGCTCTGAGGAGAAAACGTGAAAGAGGCTATTATAGGTAGTGCATAAAGCACGAAACAAATCGTGTAAAGCGTAAACAGCTGTGCATGTAGATAAAAATAAAGAGTTGTAATTCCTAGTAGACATGCGGGAGACTGAAAAGGTGAGACGGGCTAGAAGGGAACTAGAATCGATCTCGCCAATAATCAATTTGTGAAGAAAAACAACACCAAGAGTTTTCCTACGATTGAAGAAGACGAAGCCTATGGGGAACGGTGGTAAACGAAGGTTGAATCGGCGGCTGCGGCTCTTATCAAGATATTTTATGTTTACATTTGGCTTATATGATCTGCCTGTGAACCGTTCTGTCTGTTAATTGTTATGTTTTGAATTTGTGGTTCCTGAGAAGTGTTTATGTTATTTATTGTATCTGGCTGTGATTCTGTCTGTTGAGTTATATTTGTATTAGAACGTGCGTCTAGCTCTATAACTACGTTACTCCTCCTTTCCTTGTTCGAATTACGTCCTCGAAATCGCAAATATTCGTATAAAATAGCTATTGAGATGATAACAATAATTATGATGTATAAAATTATTTCTTGACGATTGGATTTTTTTAACATAGTATTTCATTTCATTGCAGAATTAAGGTTGCAGGTCACCTTGCCCCGAAACAGTGAACAAGAATACACAGATACACAAATCAAAGATACCATTCGTTGCGATGAGTCTGTCGATGTCATCAAATCAATACCAGAATTTTCGGGTAGTTGTATTGCGTATGTTAGCTGGCGCGAATCAGCTTGTTGCGCTATGCGCATGCATAAAGAAGGAAATAGAAAGTACGTACGTGCGTTGACAATTATCCGAAACAAAGTGACAGGTACTGCTAATGATACTTTAACCAATCATGGTACAGTTCTTAGATTGGAAGTCATACTTTTAAGATTGGATATCGCATATAGAGAATAAAGCGTTCTAAGGCAGGGTAACTTGTCTATCCTCGACTACTACAACTTGATCAACAAAGAATTGTCTCTGCTGATATCCATCCAGTTGCAAAACAAGTCATATCCATATCCACAAAATCAAAATTTTGTGCAACCAAATAAGCGATAGCGTGTTAACAACACTAAAGATCATTTTTTAGGAGAAGAGCAGGAGAGCTCCCCTTCGTCAAAATGACACACAAGAAAATCAATAAAAGAGTAAAAATATTAATAGATACAGGTGCTACCGCTTGTTATGTGAACAAAGGTATTTACGACAATTGAGAAGATTTAATAATTAAGAAAAAAAATAAATAAAAATAAAAAAAATAAAATTCGATTTAGAAGTAGATATGGGGTTTGCAAATATTATAAATGGATACAACATTTGTTGCAGAATTGGGAAAAACCCAGAAAAACCTCAATCAGATCAATAAAGGTTAGTGCTGTTATTAGTAATTGTAAGAATGTTAAACTAGTATAATGAAATAAAACAAGTTATTAGTGCTACTAAGGTCAGGAATTTAACGAAAGGTAAGGGAAAAGTGCCGATTTTAGGGAAGGGAGAGGGAGCTCTGAGTTGAACACTAGTTGTGAAAATGTAGCGGCATACACATCTAGCAAAGTCTCTGCAAATGTCTCAGTCACTAAATTTAATTTTTCTATTGCCCGGGAAAAAGCATCTTTTAAAATAAGTGTCCCTCACGACGTATTTACTGTCATTTTTTATCCAAAATTTTTGGCCACCACATATGATTGTTCATTAGCTTAAGCCCAAAAGACGAAGTGAATCCTCTCCTGTTTCTCTTACAGTCGGCAGTTCCAATGTACAAAAAACTAGACCTGCGGCCCAATTTTGCCTGTGTTCATTATCAAAATGCTAGAGGCCTCCTTACTAAGCTCAAAAATCTATATTTGAGTAGTATGTCCTTTAATTCTGATATAATTGCTTTGTCAGAAACTTGGTTAAATCTTACAGTATCTGATTCTGAAGTTATGTCAAATAATTATCTTTTATATAGAAATGATCGACCGACTCGAAATGGTGGCGTACTTATTGCCACTAAATAGACACTTCAGTCAGAACGCATTACTTTTAATGTGACTTCTGATGCTGAAATTGTTGCTGTCAAAGTAATTTTTCCAACTCAAACAATTTTTATCACCTGCTCTTTTATCCCTCCAAAAGCATCTTCGGCAATTTACTTGCAGCATTTTGCCTGTATTGAAGAAATTAATCCCACAAAAAAAACCTCTAAACGAGGTAAAAGTTAAGTGACGAAAGCAATTTCCAGCCCCAAAATTTCTGATATCCAATTTTGTGACGAACAAAATTGAGTTTAATATAAAAATTTTAAATAAAAATATAAATTAAAAAAAAAAAATTGGCCTTGTGCACTGTGCGCAAATAGGGTGAGCTTCTTTGTACATAAAAATTACTTTTTGCGCAGTGCAATTGCCAATTGTTTTTTTTTATTAATTTATATTTTTACTTAAAATTTTTATATTAAACTCAATTTTGTTCGTCACAAAATTGGATATCAGAAATTTTGGGGCTGGAAATTGCTTTCGTCACTAGACTTTTACCTCGTTTAGAGGTTTTTTTGTGGGATATCAGAAATTTTTGCAATTGCTTTTGCTTTTGACATTGTAAATTTATCATTGTTGAATATTTTTTCATATTTAAAAAAAAAATTTTTTAATTATAAAGAAAAGTAGGGGGCTCCGCCCCCTGCTCACATCGCTTAAGTTGTTACTCTACTGTCGGAAGCCCCGTACCTACTGTGAGAGAAAAAAAGTTTCTCATACTAAGACTTAGACTTCGCCCGATCGGTCCTATGACAGTTATATGATATAGTGGTTCGATTAGAACCAACTTTCTTCAGGATCTATAAGTCTAACTTAAATGCATATTCTATTAGTTTTGTTACGATATTTCTTGTAAAAAAAAAGTTTTTTATACTAAGACTCGATTTTCGCCCGATCGGTCCTATGACAGCTATATGATATAGTGGTCCGATTTGAACCAACTTTGGCCAGGATATATAAAACGAAGTTAAATACATATTTTATCAGTTTGGTTGAGATATCTCATAAAACAAAAAAGTTTTTCGTACTAAGACTCCATTTTGCCCCGATCGGTCCTATGACAGCTATATGTTATAGTGGTCCGATTTGAACCAACTTTGCACAGAATATATAAAATCAAGTTAAATGCGTATTGTTTCAGTTTGTTTGAGATATCTCATACAACCAAAAAGTTTTTCGTACTAAGACCTGATTTTCGACCGATAGAAAAATGTATACATTCAGTTAACAAGCAATATCTTCCAAACCCCTTGATCAAAGTTTATGTTTCATATACTAAAAAACGCAAAATTCTACGTACTACAACATACTAAAATTTAATAAAAATCGTTAGAGCCGTTTTGTCAGAAATCGCCAAAATGTAAGCTAAAAAACTTTATTTCACCTGTAAAATGTTACCTGAGTACTTTAGAAAAAAAGTTTAAAGGTACGCCTAAAAGCCCTCAAGCACACCTTTCCAATGATACCCAGAACATATCTATAGCTTCTATGGTATGGAAACTGGTGAGGTTTCAAATTTAGCGGGATTTAGCGATTTCCCGCTAAACTAGCGGGAAATTGAAAAAGTCGTAAAACAAACATTTCTAGATTTTCAAAAATGAACAAATCCCCATCATAACATCTACGCTTTTTTAGCGCTTTGATACAAACAGACAAACAGACAAACAAAGAAACTAATTTTTCACTTCATTTTTAGTATTCTACTAAAATTTTAAAATTTATTTATCTTTTGAACCAGTTATCGGATTTGGGTCATCAAGGTATCAAACGACGCGTATTTTTGATAAGAATTTTTAAAAAATAAAATACGTAAAAGCCCCAACGGCTCCATAAGCTGCGATCATATAAATTTTTCCCCTCCCACTTACACCCCCGTATCTCATGACCCAGGTGAATTAGCAAAAGTTTTAGTATGCCATTTTGTAAGTTAGGACTAAACCTTTCGATCGGTATATAACTCGATCTGATCGGACAGTCTTAGCAAATTTTCCAACTTAGCTGTATATATTGTTAGTCGCCTTTCGCACCCTTCGTGCTGCTTTCGTCACTAACGCGAACTGCCGTCCGCAGTGATCTTCAAGTCAAAGATAATGACTTATTTATTGTTCTGGGTGATTTTGGTTTGCCTAAAATTTCTTGGTCATTTTTTAGTAGCACCAATTACCTTGTTCCCTTAAACCAAGATAATTTTTTAAATTTATTTATTTATTTATTTATTTATTTATGCACGACTAAAAAGCAGTCGGCAAGGAACAAAAAAAATCGTATAAAGAATTAAATTAAAGATTAAAAAATAAAGATAAAATTAATATTAAAATTAAATATAAATATAAACTGTAAATAAAGATTTAAATTAGAATTAGAACTAGAATTAAATAACTTACTTGATCACTCATTGATTCAAATGAATTCAATAAGAAATCATAATGATCGAATTCTTGATCTGGTTTTTATTAATGACTTCGCTAATACTGCTGTTTCTAGGGCTATAGTGGAGATAAATATATTTGGCAATCGCCACAGGCTTTAATGACATCAACAACCTCGATGCAGATTTATTGGTTGGCTCAAATCTTTTAAAATAAATCAAAGCAGTAATCGAAGTTTGCATTTTAATAATAAAACAGAAAAAATAAACTAAACAAGAAACGGTAGGCATTTTAATGAGCTCAGATGATTCCTTTAAAGTCGCTTCGTACTTGGACTACCAAAATGGAAAATACAAAACATTTTCCCTATTTAATGTATCAGATATAGAATCATCGTCATTAAGTGACTCTGATAGTCTACAATCGAAAAGACAAAGAATTGAAACAAAACCTGGGGAAACAACACACACAAAGAAATTATTAAAAAAGAGCAGACGTTGAAAGATGTCACTATCCTCTACGGCAAGTTCTTCAATGTACATACAAAGTTAATCAATCTACTAATGAAATAGATTTAAATATCCTTGAAAAACAGGTCGTTCAAGAGATCGGAGAAAAGCACTTTCGGATAAAAACAGGTCTCCCTTTTAGAACAGATATCCGAGGACAGATATTCGAACAATAAATGACAATGCAATCTACAGTAAGCAATATCCTTATCACTCTGTTAACAACTTTGTTAGTGAGGAAATAAATAGGATGTTGAACGAAAATATAATCAGGCCTAGCAGAAGTCCTTACAAAGAGTTCTTGGAAAAAAAGGTTTTAACGATAACGGGACACCAAAAAATCGGTTAGTGATTGACTTAAAAAAATTGAATAACGATACAATCCCCGATATGTATCTTATGCCAGATCCCTCGGTTATTTTGTCTAACTTAGGAAAAGCAAGATACTTTTCAACAATTGATTTGGAATCTGGATTCCATCTAATTCTCATTAAAGATGAAGACATTGAAAAAACAGCGTTCTCTATTAACAATGGTAAATACGAAATTGTACGTTTCTCATTTGGGCTTGCAAACGCACCAGACAAATTCCAAATGGCAATGGATAATTACTGCGCGAAAAGTTGGTAAAACTTGCCACATTTATATGGACGATATTACAGTTTTCTCAGAAACTCGGAACAACATCTCGATGATTTACAGGAAGTCATTGAGATAATTTTTAAAGCAAACATGAAGATATCTTTGGAAAAATCAAAATTCTTCAGAAAAGAAATTGAATTTTTGGGATACATAGTATCACACAACATAATCCAAACTGATCCTCAAAAAATAGAAGCAATTATAAAATATCCTCCACCCGAAAATTTGAGAGAGTTACGAGGTTTTCTAGGTTTAACCGGCTATTAAAGGAAATTTGTAAAGAATTACGCATCCATAGCAAAACCACTTACTAAATTATTACAAGGACATAGCGGTATGGTTTCAAAGTATATGTCTAAGAAAACAGAAATATCATTAGACGAAGAAGCTTTCTCTGCCTTCAAAAATTTAAAATCACACCTAATTGCAAAGGTTGAATTTACCCAACCAGATTATTCAAAAAAGTTGTTTTCAATACAGACGCTTCAGATATCGCCATAGGCGCAGTCTTCTCACAGGAAAGTAAACCAATTACCTTTGTCTCCAAAACATTAAATTCAACAGAATGAAATTATGCCACAAATGAAAGAGAATTATACGCTATTGTATGAGCTTTAAAGAATCTCAGAAATTATTCACATGGCGTCACAAATCTAAAAATTCACACAGATCATTAACCACTTTCATTTGCAGTTTCTGCACGAAATCCTAATCCAAATAAAACGCTGGCAAGCCTAAAATCTTTTCGCTCGGTGCCATTTTGAGTTGGCGGATCTCATGTATACCGGATTGCATTTCAAGCATTTGGAAGAACTGACCTAAGTCAAGAGGTCCATTGGTGTACAGATCGCTAACATCAATTCTTGCAATAACTTTATTTCCATGTTTTAGCAAACATATTTTATTAGTTATGTGCAAGGCCACTACTTTTCGTACATCGTCAACCTTGATGACTTCATATAAGCAGGGCTTTGAAGCATTATTAGGATCTTGCCTAAACAAGGGTTCCTTTTTCGTTCCTGCGCAGGAATTGTTCTGTCTACTTTGCTGTCTTGTAGTGACTTTTAAGACATGTTTATTCATTGTTGTTACTTCATCAATGGTTATTCTTAATAACGCATCGGCTAGAAAATTATCTTATCCCTTAAGATATTCAACTGTGAATTCGTATTCTTTTAGATCAAGTCTCAAACGAGTTAATTTTTAACTTGCGTTTGTCATTGAGAACAAATATGTCAATGGTCTATGATCTGATTTTATTTTAAAATGTTTGCCATATATATATGGTCGAAAATATGTTATTGCCCAGTGAATTGCTGCTAACTCTTGTTCGGTTGTATTTTTATTGCTTTCTCCTTTTGTAAATGAACGGGAGGCATATGCTACGGGCAATTGTTTGTCTCCATAGGTTTGTGTTTAAACTGCTCCGCAGGCTTGTTTACTGGCATCTGTTATAATGCAAAATTCCTAATTAAAATCTGGGTACTTTAATAGAGTAGGCTTTATAAGAGCTTTTTTTAAATAATCAAATGATTTTTGACACTCATTGGACCATTCAAACTTTACATTCTTTTTACATAATCTTGTTATGTGACGGAACAACCGATGACTATTAAGTCATCCATATACAAGAATGCTTGTGAAGGGTCTAATCCAGAGAAAGCTATTGTCATCATTCTTTGAAAAGAATTTGGCGCTATTTTAAAACCATATGGCAATCGCGTGAAGCGATAAGAGCCATTGCTCGTTGAAAATGACGTGATATTTCTAGAGTGTTCTTTTAGCTCTATTTGGTGAAAATCGGACATTAAGTCCAAACATGAAAAATATTTAGCTCGACCTAATTGGTCAAGAATGTCGTCTATTCTTGGTAACGGAAATTTATCGGAAAGTAATTTTTTCTTTATTCGACGATAGTTTATAGCCAATCGCCATCTTCTGGTATCGGAACCTGGTAGTCCTTTTTTTGGAACAAGTATTATTGGGCTGTTATATTCTGATACGGACGGTTCAACTATTTTGTCTGAAATGAGTTTTATTATTTACTTTTTTTTTTTTAGGTGTATGAGGAGTTCTGTTATTTTTTATGTATATTGGCTCAGTATCTTTTAGTCTTAGTTTTTGCCTATACAAATTATTTGTCCTAATTGATTCGGTATCTAGTGCTTGGTTCAGAGATCTTTTTATTTGTTTTTAAATAGTTATGGAAAGTTCTTTAACTTTTTTCATCACCGTTTCTTGGCGATCTTTGCTAATGTAATTTACCATTTTATAGTCACTTGGCTTTTCAATTTTAATATCATTAAGGTTTATAATTTTTACTGAATTTGTGGTATTCAGTATTCGGACAAACGTTTGTTGATTGTTGGAAATTGTATTTGCTACAAAAATTCCATTATCAATTTCTTGATTTGGAATAAGAATATTGTTTTCCGGTGTGGCAATTTTAATTTGACAAGACGATTCGAGCGCTATGCAACTATGGTGCTCGACCAATAAGTTGCACCTAAATTGTTCATAGTGTATGATCATGACATTTAGTCGTTCTAGGCCCAATTCAGCTTCTTATACGATTGACAATTCCAATTTGAAACGTATAAAACTGTAAAGGATGTTGGAGTTTTATTTGATTGCAAGACGGAAGCTATAATGTTATTATAATATTGTATGCTGTAGTACTGGCACCATGGGCTTCGACGACATAGCACCGACAAATCATCAGCAATTTTGAAAATGATTGGGACGGGCCTATCTTTTTCAGCGTTGTGGATAATGATAGTTCATTAGATGTTGGCCACAGCAACGCGTCTTCGTTTTCCTATGTAAGTACAAATGTGAATTTTAATAAGTGCTTGACAAAGAAATAATTGTATATATATGTATCCATGTCTAGAAGGCACAGCCCAGAAAGAGGCGGAAGGTCGAGGATAAAAGTGAGCCCGAGGAGGTGATTGGAATGAATTTTATAGCCAAGCATTTAGAAATTCTTGACCGTCCACTGGCTCCTGCCATGTAATACTCTCCCGCTGTAACTTATTGGCAGGGCTTACTAATAATATTTACTAATTTAATATTTATTTTATTTTCATTTCTTCACTTTCATTTTTATTTTTATTACTGTTTAAAAACTTATAATTTTTGGTATAATAATATCTAGTTTGTATTTGTAAAAATCCTAATAATAAAATAAATATATATTATTTTATCCCAGCTCTTTCTCGCTGCCAAGAAACAGAACCACTCGGGGAGTTTACATATTCTTTTAAGTTATTTCTTATGTGCTTTGGGTAATCTTGATAGCGACCAAGGAACGAAAGAAACTGGCAAATTTTGTTGGTTGGAGCTCGTCTAAATTATATATACAAACACATTTAAGTGCAGATAAGTTTTTATTCAGAGTGTTCTTGGTGAGCTTAAGAATAAATGAAGACTTACCCAATTTTCGATCGTAATGAATAAAGAAACCTCAAAAGTTAAAAGTTATGTTTACAATTGATTTTCTGCTGCGGCCTACGTAGCCATTGTCGAGAGGCGCCTATGTTAAGGAAATTATGCTGTCGATGCAAATTACACAGGCCAACAAAAAACAACTTTGTAAAAACTTTTTGAACCATTTCACCTAAATCTTACATATTTTTGGATGCTGAGCCCGTATTTAGTATCAGTTTTTTTTTTTATCACCCACAGTTCTCTCACAATATGACATCAACTATATGCAAAGTATACTTTTTTCACAAAGTCATTAATGTTCCTTTGATGTTTTTAACCACAAATTCACCACATATATAACAAAAAGTGTTAGGAGAGTTTTTACAACCACGACTAGCCATACTTAGAGCGTTTAAAAGCACATAGGTTAACCACGAATAAAGATTACAAACGCACTGCGAGGTTATATTTACCGGAAGAAAACAAACAGCGGTGTCATTTATCAGAACTACCAACCTTATAACATTTGATCAGCAAAGACACAAATGATTATGTACTAGACTGCCTAGTCATATTGTACTGAATTGAACTGACAACAGTGCCATCTAGTTACTGATTACATTTTGGAGGGGTATTTGAATTGTATTAACTCTTATATTATATTATATTTTTAGACCCCGTACTTAAAAAAGTACAGGGGTCTATTGGGTTTGTTTTACCGAATATGTGCGTAACAGGCAGAAGGAGGCGTGGCAGACCCCATAAAGTATATATATTCTTGATCAGCATCAATAGCCGAGTCGATATAGCAATGTCCGTCTGTCTGTCTGTCTGTCCGTCTGTCTGTCTGTCTGTCTGTCTGTATGAACACCTAGATCTCAGAGACTATAAGAGCTAGAGACACCAAACTTGGTATGTAGGTTCCTCTATACTGCAGGCAGATCAAGTTTGTTTCAAAATTCGGCCACGCCCCCTATATCGCCCACAAATTGGAAAAAAAAATTTCATATCCAAATTATAAGAGCAATTTAAAAGCTAGTGACACCAAATTTGGTATGTAGATTCCTGTATACTGCAGGCACGTTAAGTTTGTTTCTTTTTTAAATCGGACCACTATATCATATAGCGCCCATAGGAACAATCGGTCGAAAATCAAGTTCTAGTATGAAAAACTTTTTTGTTGTATGAGATATCGTAACCAAACGTAAAGAATATGCATTTAAGTTAGTTTTGTACATCCTTACCAAAGTTGGTTCAAATCGGACCACTATAACATATAGCTGTCATAGGACCGATCGGTTGAAAATCGAGTCTAAGTATGAGAAACTTTTTTGTTTTTTGAGATATCGTAACCAAACTGATAGAATATGTATCTAATTTGGTTGCATACACCCTAACCAAAGTTGGTTCAAATCGGTCAACTATAACATATAGCTGACATTGGACCGATCGGTCGAAAATCAAGTCTAAGTATGAAAGACTTTTTTGTTTTTTGAGATATCGTAACCAAACATATAGAATGTACATAAAACATGGTCTTATACATCCTGTCCAAAGTTGGTTCAAATCGAACGACTATAACATATAGCTGTCATAGGACCGATCGGGCAAAAATCGACTCTTAGTATGAAAAACTTTTTTGTTTAATGAGATGTCGTAACCAAACTAAAACAAAAAGCATTCAACTTAGTTATATATATTCTGTCCGAAGTTGGTTCAAATCGGACCACTATATCATATAGCCGTCATAGGGCCGATCGGGTGAAAATCAAGTCTTAGCATGAAAAACTTTTTTGTTTTCGGGTGAAAATTAAGTATGAATTTTTAGCAGTCTTAGCTTTTGACATAGTAAGTACGGGGTCTCCGACAGTCGAGAATGCTCGACTGTAGCTCCGTCCGACTAGTTTTTATTATTAAAATGTGAGAAATTGGTGGGTGATACAAAATTTTTATTATTATTTTCAGAATCAGCACACGAAACTACACAGGAATTAGGTAAAATTATTGAAAAAGTTTTTTCATTGTTGGCCTGTGTTATTTATTTATAAGTTGAATCGACGGCTGCGGCTCCTATGAAAATATTTTATGCTTTCATTTGGCTTATATAATCTGTCTGTTAATTGTTATGTTTTGAATTTGCGCTTCCTGAGAAGTGTTTATATTATGAATTGTATCTGGCTGTGATTCTGTCTGTTGAGTTATATTTGTATTGGAACGTGCGTCTAGCTCTATAACTACGATACTCCTCCCTTCCTTGTTCGAATTACGTCCTCGAATTCGCAAATATACGTATAAAATGGCTAAGGAGATGATAACAGTAATTATAATGTGTAAAATTATTTCTTGCCGATTGGATTTTTTTACATAGTATTTAATTTCTTTGCTTATGTGTTCTATTGGTTCAAAATTATTAGTACTACTTAATATTATTAACGTTTTGTACGGATACATTTCTTCTACTGTTATTGTAACATTATTAATTTGAATGGCGTTGGACTTAATTTGTAGGTAATTAAAATGTTGGGGAAGACCTATTCATCGGTTATTAATTGTTATGTTTTGAATTTGAGCTTCCGACGAATATTTTTCGTTTTTGTTTTTTTTAGACCTCGTAGTTAAAAAAAGTACAGGAGTCTATTAGGTTTGTTTTACCGAATATGTGCGTAACAGGTAGAAGGAGGCGTGGCAGACCCAATAAAGTATATATATTCTTGATCAGCATCAATAGTCGAGTCGATATAGCAATGTCCGCCTGTCTGTCTGTCTGTCCGTCTGTCTGTCTGTCTGTCTGTATGAACACCTAGATCTCGGAGACTATAAGAGCTAGAGACACCAAACTTGGTATGTAGGTTCCTCTATACTGCAGGCAGATCAAGTTTGTTTCATAAATCAGCCACGCCCCCTTAACCGCCTGCAAATCGACATTGAAAATTTCATATCCAAATTACAAGAGCATTTTGCACAGATGAAGATATAGTTGTCCTAGATTTTTGCTGAAAATTCCATTCTGATCGCACAGTAAATAGCGAAGATATTCAAATAATAAATTTTGATGTTTAATTCGTTGATGGCGCGTTGGCAGTAATTAAAACTTGAATATCTTGATAAAACAAAAAATTGATATTAACATATTATATAACAAATTGGCGTCCATTCAGACGTTAGCTTCGGTGGCGCAGTTTACTGAGTCGCGGAGTCGGACAGTGCTCGTGGGCTCGAGTCCTGCCGTGGGCAAAATTGGTTTTTAATTTATTAATGTTCGAATTAAATTTCATTTTATATTAAAATTCAGGGCTTATTTAAAAAAATGTAATATTAACATTAAATGTTAAAATATAATTTATTTCTTTTTCTTTGTAATTGAGTACCATAGCAAGCAATATTGCCATTTAGGAGGAAGAACAAATAAGTGCGAGAGTGGCTCAACACGTTGAGCCTCCGTCATTTGAAAGTTTTTGCAATTTTGTCGCGGGCTCGATTCCCGGCGGGAACAACTTTTTTCCAGCTGATTTTAAGCTATATTTTTTAATTTTTACAATTTAATGAAATTGTTCTTTATGAATGTTTTATTGACATTTAATTTTGAATACATGTTTAAAAATTTCATTAAAATAATTTTATATTGGTATTTATATAAACGTTAGGTTAAAATTCTATGTTAATTTCATGTTTATTATAAATTTACTGTGTAAATTTATGTTTAGTAAATTTATCTTTTTTTGGTATTCAATTATTTTACTATATGATTTAAGTGTTGGTTAACTTATTTAATGCAACATTTTGCATGTTTAACATGCAGTTTTAAATTATTCTCTTTTAAGGTTTTACTTATGCTTAACATAGCCAAATATGCATAAACGCATGTTTATATATATGAATGCTTAGCTAAAAACTTCTTTTGCTTAGGCGCGTGCCAATATATGCATGTATGTGTGCACTTAAAATATCTTTGAATTGCACATATGGCTGTCCTGCTCTTCCTAATGATTAATGCATATGTATGTCTATTTGACTTTAAATTGACTCTTTTTCAACTCTTTTGTGCGCGCTGTGTACAAGTGATTTTGAAATTTGATTTTGTTGTGCTAACAAGTGTTCTTTTTTAAGATAATTAGTGTGACTAGTGTTATTAAATAGTGTTAAACATAAGACTCTAAGGCATATATACCATAAGTATATATCCCAGTGGGCCAAAACTTCGTTGACGAAATCATTTATGATAGTTTTGCGGGTTTCAAGCGGACAAAACGTCCGTTTTCAGATCCACGAACGATAGGAAAACGAATCACCTCTCGCTCAGTTTGTGGCAGCGAAAAGCTCGTTTGCGATAGCTCGAAAAAGTATCGTTTGCGAGCCTTTTGTGATAACTTTTGCGGATCTAAAACGTGCAAAACTCTCAGTTGCGTATCCGAAAACGATAATAAAACGAATCATCTGTCACTCAATTTGTGGCAGCGAAACGCTCGTTGGCGATAGCTTACAAAAGTATCGTTTGCGAGCCTTTTCTGATACTTTTGTCGGACGCTTTTTATATTAAAAACGAGTCGGAAGTAATATTAAAAACGTATCTTAAATGATATTGATTTTGACTCGTAAATAATATCGAAACAGTATCGGCAACGATATCATTTGTAATTCGAAAAAAATACGTTTTCTAATAATTTTATGTGCTTTTTTCCGAATGTATTCCCCCATTAAAAAAGCACGATTTAAAATATAATTTTATATTTAAAGCTTAAAATACAAATTCATATAATAACGTTAAACTATTTTAAGACATAACGAAAATGCTACTTCATTTTATAATCTATTACACTATCCAGTTTTGCAGCCACCTGCTGAACCATTTTCTTCATATCGCATAGATGATTAATCAGGACATCTGAAAATAATTAAAATAGTTATTAAATAATTATCACTCATTTGAAAATTATGCTGTCTTACCACTTGGTTGAACATTATTGTTCGCTGGTATTGGCGTTTCGTCTATTTCGCTGTCCATGTTTTTTTTCGTCCATGTTTCCATAAAACAGCTCCTCATAACTCATGGTTAATCTGAAATTAATTAATTTAAGGAAAGTAAATATGCACATCATTTTCAAAAAAGTGAATAATTTTTCCCGATATTTCTTCAATCGGAAGTTGCAATTTATTACTGTCGTATATGTCTGTATGTATATGTTAAAAAAATAAATATATATCCCCTTTAAATTGTGGCGATCTTAGCAGGTATAATGCTCCACGCTTTAATTTAAAAAAATCAAAGGGTATAATACGTACATACAAGTTATAAATATAACAAGACTTCTCAAACTTAAGTTGTTGTTATTGTTGCTTAAGGCTACGCAGCGGCGCAGCACGTGAATAATCAAAAGTGAACCACGCACGACAAGCACAACTAACTACAACTTCATATTTTGATGCTTTCACTAATATATAAAACATATAAATAGAATTCAGTTAAATACTTACGTTTTCTTCACAATTTTTCTTTATAAAAAAGGCACACAGGCAAACTGCATAGAGAACGCAACACAACGGACGACACAACTAAAAACATAACAACAACAACAATTGTTGTCAGTACATTTTCTGTCGTGTCGTGGCCCGAAACTTATTTTTGTAGGCCGAAGTCATTAATTTCCCGTCCCGAAGCAGCATCACACTCGACAGAACGAAAATGTTGAGTTGCAACATGTTCATGTCCGTTTCCTGCGCGCTGATGAGCTTGCTAGCGAGTGTTAACCGGAACTCCAGTTTTCGCTCGCTTATGATCCGTTTACCGACCGTTCTTAAGCTATAAAACGAGAGTTTTGCGGAACTTCAATCATCGTCCATTTATTGTCCGCAGCTTGTCCGATTCTAAGCTCATTTTCGAACATTTTGCGAGATGCTCGCTCAACGTCCGCACTTTGGTCCACTGGGATGTTTTAAAGTGCGAAAGTGTTTTTGTTAAACTTGGTGCTCTGCAGTGCAGTCTACTTTTGTGTGCGTGTATGTGTGCGTGCGTGTGTTCCAGTCGAGCATACTCGACTGTCGGAGACCCCGTACTTACTATCCAAAATCAGTCACTTCTAAAAACTAAATAATATTTAAGATTACCATAAACTCTTATATATTAAATTTTTCGCCGCTCAAATTTACACAGTAAATTTATAATAAACATGAATTTAACATAGAATTTTAACATAACGTTTATATAAATGCCAATATAAAATTATTTAAGGGGGTCTTCTCATTCAAAACCCGTTTTTTGGACCCTTTTTAAAAAAATTCTTATTTGAAAACGCAAAGAATAATTGAAAACTTTTTTTTTTTATTGTATTACAAAAGTTTCAAAGTAAGTAAAAAATTTTTTTTTCCCCAATACGAGGGGTGTTCAAAAAGTAATGAGACTTCAAAGTTGGGGGTTGAAAAAAAAGGTGTCGTCACGGCGGCCACGATTCCGGGTCTCCGGAGCGTCGGAAATGAGAAAAAAAAACGGGGCTATAATCAGTATAGATGTAATTCTCGGGTGAAGCAAGATCATAATTTTGTGATTTTTTTTGACAAAATGGCGGCCATTCAAAAAAAAAAATGTCAATTTCGGGTTTTTTTTGTAGTTTAGTGTAAAAAAAAAATAGTAAAATTTTTTTAAAATTATGATCTTGCTTCACCCGAAAATGGTGACAATTCTGCGTCGATTCCACTTTGTTTCATGAAAATCGGTTCAGTTGAACTGGAGATATCATGGCCGCCAGTTCGAAAAACGTGGTTTCGAGATAAACGCGTTTAAAGTTTGAAGTTTGAAGAAAATAGCTCATTTTGACGAAGACCTTGCTTCACAAAAAAGGCTGTATCTTCTAAAGTATTTCGAATTTCAAAAAATCCTTTTAGGGGCATATTCACAACTACCCAAGCTATAAATAAATGCAAAAAAAAAAAAGTCGAAAAAAAAGTTGCTCAATGAGAAGACCCCCTTAAATGAAATGATTAAACATGT
The DNA here is from genome assembly GCA_035045575.1 of Drosophila falleni. Classification (NCBI taxonomy): domain Eukaryota; kingdom Metazoa; phylum Arthropoda; class Insecta; order Diptera; family Drosophilidae; genus Drosophila; species Drosophila falleni. The sequence continues at coordinate 78,935 of JAWNOV010000064.1, forward strand.
ATTCAAAATTAAATGTCAGTATAACATTCATAAAGAACAATTTCATTAAATTGTAAAAATTAAAAAAAATAGCTTAAAATCAGCTGGAAAAAAAGTTGTTCCCGCCGGGAATCGAACCCGCGACAAAATTGCAAAAATTTTCAAAAGACAAAGGCTCAACGTGTTGAGCCACTCTCGCACTTATGTCTTTATCCTCCTAAATGGCCATATTGCTTGTTTTAGTGCTCAATTAAAAAGTAAAAGAAATAATTTATATTTTAACATTTAATATAAAATGAAATTGAATTCGAACATAAATAAATAAAAAATCTGTCACCCACGGCAGGACTCGAGCCCACGAGCACTGTCCGACTCCGCGACTCAGTACACTACGCCACCGAAGCTCACGCCTGAATGGACGCCAATTTGTTATATAATATGTTAATATCAATTTTTTGTTTTATCAAGATATTCAAGTTTTAATTACTGCCAACGCTCCATCAACGAATTAAACAGCAAAATTTATTATTTGAATATTTTCGCTATTTACTGTGCGATCAGAATGAAATTTACAGCAAAAGTTTAGGATAATTATATCTTCATCTGTGCAAAATCTGGAGTTTCTGGCTTTCAAAATGCTCTTATAATTTGGATATGAAATTTTCAATGTCGATTTGCAGGCGGTTAAGGGGGCGTGGCTGATTTTTGAAACAAACTTGATCTGCCTGCAGTAAAGAGGAACCTACATACCAAGTTTGGTGTCCCTAGCTCTTATAGTCTCCGAGATCTAGGTGTTCATACAGACAGACGAACAGACAGACAGACAGACATACAGACGGACATTGCCATATCGACTCGACTATTGATGCTGATCAAGAATATATATACTTTATAGGGTCTGCCACGCCTCCTTCTACCTGTTACGCACATATTCGGTAAAACAAACCCAATAGACCCCTGTACTTTTTTTAAGTACGGGGTCTAAAAACGCAAAATTCTACGAACTACAACATACTAAAATTTAATAAAAATCGTTAGAGCCGTTTTGTCAGAAATCGCCAAAATGAAAGCTAAAAAACTTTATTTCACCTGTAAATCGTTACCTGAGTACTTTAGAAAAAGTAAAGGTACGCCTAAAAGCCCTCAAGCACACCTTTCCAATGATATCCAAAACATATCTATAGCTTCTATGGTATGGAAAGTGGTGAGGTTTCAAATTTAGCGGGATTTAGCGATTTCCCGCTAAACTAGCGGGAAATTGAAAAAGTCGTAAAACAAACATTTCTAGATTTTTAGACCCCGTACTTAAAAAAAGTACAGGGGTCTATTGGGTTTGTTTTACCGAATATGTGCGTAACAGGCAGAAGGAGGCGTGGCAGACCCCATAAAGTATATATATTCTTGATCAGCATCAATAGCCGAGTCGATATAGCAATGTCCGTCTGTCTGTCTGTCTGTCCGTCTGTCTGTCTGTCTGTCTGTCTGTATGAACACCTAGATCTCAGAGACTATAAGAGCTAGAGACACCAAACTTGGTATGTAGGTTCCTCTATACTGCAGGCAGATCAAGTTTGTTTCAAAATTCGGCCACGCCCCCTATATCGCCCACAAATTGGAAAAAAAATTTCATATCCAAATTATAAGAGCAATTTAAAAGCTAGTGACACCAAATTTGGTATGTAGATTCCTGTATACTGCAGGCAAGTTAAGTTTGTTTCTTTTTTAAATCGGACCACTATATCATATAGCGCCCATAGGAACAATCGGTCGAAAATCAAGTTCTAGTATGAAAAACTTTTTTGTTGTATGAGATATCGTAACCAAACTTAAAGAATATGCATTTAAGTTAGTTTTGTACATCCTTACCAAAGTTGGTTCAAATCGGACCACTATAACATATAGCTGTCATAGGACCGATCGGTTGAAAATCGAGTCTAAGTATGAGAAACTTTTTTGTTTTTTGAGATATCGTAACCAAACTGATAGAATATGTATCTAATTTGGTTGCATACACCCTAACCAAAGTTGGTTCAAATCGGTCAACTATAACATATAGCTGACATTGGACCGATCGGTCGAAAATCAAGTCTAAGTATGAAAGACTTTTTTGTTTTTTGAGATATCGTAACCAAACATATAGAATGTACATAAAACATGGTCTTATACATCCTGTCCAAAGTTGGTTCAAATCGAACGACTATAACATATAGCTGTCATAGGACCGATCGGGCAAAAATCGACTCTTAATATGAAAAACTTTTTTGTTTAATGAGATGTCGTAACCAAACTAAAACAAAAAGCATTCAACTTAGTTATATATATTCTGTCCGAAGTTGGTTCAAATCGGACCACTATATCATATAGCCGTCATAGGGCCGATCGGGTGAAAATCAAGTCTTAGCATGAAAAACTTTTTTGTTTTCGGGTGAAAATTAAGTATGAATTTTTAGCAGTCTTAGCTTTTGACATAGTAAGTACGGGGTCTCCGACAGTCGAGAATGCTCGACTGTAGCTCCGTCCGACTAGTTAAAAATGAACAAATCCCCATCATAACATTTTAGCTTCTTTAGCGCTTTGATACAAACAGACAAACAAGGAAGCTAACTTTTCACTTCATTTTTAGTATTCTACTAAAATTTTCAAATTTATTTATCTTTTGAACCAGTTATCGGATTTGGGTGATTGAGATATCAATCGACGCGCATTTTTAAGTAAAATTCTTAAAAAATAAAAAATTTTACCAAAAGGCTCCAACAGCCCCATTAGCTGCAATCATTTAAATTTTTCCCCTCCCACTTACACCCCCATATCTCATGACCCAGGTTGGTTAGAAAAAGTTTTAGTATGCCATTTTGTAAGTTAGGACTAAATCTACTAAACGATCAGTATATAACTCGATCTGATCGGACAGTTGTAGCAAATTTTCCAACTTAGCTGTTTATAGTTAGTCGCCTTATGCACCCTTCGTGCTGCTTTCGTCACTAACGCGAACTGCCGTCCGCAGTGACAAATGTGGGCGCACCTCTAAAAAAAGGAATAAAAAAGGCAGATTTTTGAAAAATTCTAAAAAAAAAAATCTCACCATAATAAAAAAACAAATGTTTTTCATTCGTTTTGGCACCAAATCTATTAAAAAAAGTGGTTTTAGCTCTTGTATCTTTTGGGCTGTAGCCTAGTGTTATAGATTCTTCTATAAATTATTCTATAAAGGCATGCCAGCGTTTTATTTGGATTAGGATTTTGTGCAGAAACTGCAAATGAAAGTGGTTGATGATCTGTGTGAATTTTTAGATTTGTGACGCCATGTAAATAATTTCTGAGATTCTTTAAAGCCCATACGATAGCGTATTATTCTTTTTCATTTGTGGCATTTCTTTCTGGTTTTAAGGTTTTGGAGATAAAGGTAATTGGTTTATGTTCCTGTGAGAGGACTGCGCCTATGGCGATATCTGAAGCGTCTGTATTGAGAACTTTTTTTTAGACCCCGTACTTAAAAAAAGTACAGGGGTCTATTGGGTTTGTTTTACCGAATATGTGCGTAACAGGCAGAAGGAGGCGTGGCAGACCCCATAAAGTATATATATTCTTGATCAGCATCAATAGCCGAGTCGATATAGCAATGTCCGTCTGTCTGTCTGTCTGTCCGTCTGTCTGTCTGTCTGTCTGTCTGTATGAACACCTAGATCTCAGAGACTATAAGAGCTAGAGACACCAAACTTGGTATGTAGGTTCCTCTATACTGCAGGCAGATCAAGTTTGTTTCAAAATTCGGCCACGCCCCCTATATCGCCCACAAATTGGAAAAAAAAATTTCATATCCAAATTATAAGAGCAATTTAAAAGCTAGTGACACCAAATTTGGTATGTAGATTCCTGTATACTGCAGGCACGTTAAGTTTGTTTCTTTTTTAAATCGGACCACTATATCATATAGCGCCCATAGGAACAATCGGTCGAAAATCAAGTTCTAGTATGAAAAACTTTTTTGTTGTATGAGATATCGTAACCAAACGTAAAGAATATGCATTTAAGTTAGTTTTGTACATCCTTACCAAAGTTGGTTCAAATCGGACCACTATAACATATAGCTGTCATAGGACCGATCGGTTGAAAATCGAGTCTAAGTATGAGAAACTTTTTTGTTTTTTGAGATATCGTAACCAAACTGATAGAATATGTATCTAATTTGGTTGCATACACCCTAACCAAAGTTGGTTCAAATCGGTCAACTATAACATATAGCTGACATTGGACCGATCGGTCGAAAATCAAGTCTAAGTATGAAAGACTTTTTTGTTTTTTGAGATATCGTAACCAAACATATAGAATGTACATAAAACATGGTCTTATACATCCTGTCCAAAGTTGGTTCAAATCGAACGACTATAACATATAGCTGTCATAGGACCGATCGGGCAAAAATCGACTCTTAGTATGAAAAACTTTTTTGTTTAATGAGATGTCGTAACCAAACTAAAACAAAAAGCATTCAACTTAGTTATATATATTCTGTCCGAAGTTGGTTCAAATCGGACCACTATATCATATAGCCGTCATAGGGCCGATCGGGTGAAAATCAAGTCTTAGCATGAAAAACTTTTTTGTTTTCGGGTGAAAATTAAGTATGAATTTTTAGCAGTCTTAGCTTTTGACATAGTAAGTACGGGGTCTCCGACAGTCGAGAATGCTCGACTGTAGCTCCGTCCGACTAGTTTTGAATAATCTGGTTGGGTTAAATCAACTTTTGCAATTAGGTGTGATTTGAAATTTTCGAAGGCAGAGAAAGCTTCTTCATCCAATGATATTTCTGTTTTCTTAGAAATATACTTTGAAATATAATTTAGTAAGTGCTTTTGCTATGGATGCGTAATTCTTTACAAATTTCCTGTAATAGCCGGTTAAACCTAGAAAGCCTCGTAACTCTCTCAAATTCTCGGGTGGAGGATATTTTATAATTGCTTCTATTTTTTGAGGATCGGTTTGGATTATGTTGTGTGATACTATGTATCCCAAAAATTCAATTTCTTTTCTGAAGAATTTTGATTTTTCTAAAGATATCTCATGTTTGCTTTAAAAGGATCTCAATGACTTCCAGTAAATCATCGAAATGTTGTTCGGGAGTTTCTGAGAGAACTATACTATCGTCCATAAAAATACGTATTTACCATTGTTAATAGAGAATGCTGTTTTTCAATGTCTTCATCTTTAATGAGAATTTGATGGAATCCAGATTCCAAATCAATTGTTGAAAAGAATCGTGCTTTTCCTCATGGGATACCTATCGGGGATTGTATTGTTATTCAATTTTTGAAGTCAATCACTAACCGATTCTTTTGTGATTCGTCTTCGTTGAAACCTTTTTCTCCAACTACTCATACTTGGGAATTGCAAGGAGTTCTGCTGGGCCTTATTATATTTCCTGTTGTTCAAGGATGTTACAATCTATTTCATTATAGAATGAATAACTTTACACAAGGAAGAACTTGTCGTAGACGATACCGACATCTTTAGACGTCTGCTCTTTTTTGATTATTTTCTTTGTGCGTTTTGTTTCCCCAGGTTTATTTTCAATTCTTTGTTTTTTTCGTTTGTGGGCCTTCAGCGTCACTTAATGAGGATTATTCTGTATCTAATCTATCTAACTATGAATAGGGTATATGTTATATATTTTCCATTTTGGTAGTCCAAGTACGAAGAGGTCGTGGTTCACAGAGTCAAAGGCTTTACTGAAGTCAATGTACATGACATCCGTTTGCTTTTTCTCAGAAAATGCATCATTTACCAGGGATGTAAATTCAAGCAAGTTGGTCGTAGTGGACCGACCCTTAATAAAGCCGTGTTGAGTAGGGCAAAATATCGATTTACAAAGATGCTGCAAAAACGAAACAAGGATTTTTTCAAATAATTTAGGAATGGCTGATGGCTTTTTAATGCCTCTGTAGTTCGAAATATCAGACTTAAGATTCATTCCAAAGATATGGAAAGGTTGAAGATTCAAGGCATAGATTGAAAAGCTTATGCAACGGAGCAGCTAAGGAAGAGCATCATTTCTTAAGAAGACAACTAGGAATGTTGTCTGGCCCAGGGATGAAAGAAGATTTTAAAGAATTAAGAGAAGAGATTATAGTGTTATAAGAAATAGAGGGAGCAAACATAGAGTTTGATTGAAAAATAGAATAAGGATAAGATGAGTTGGAAGTGGAGATTGGAGAGTAGGTAGATTGAAAAAAGTTAGCAAATAGTTCAGCGGCTGCAGAATCGTTGCTGGCATTATCTATCCCATAAAAAAGGAGGAAAGTAGACCGGCAGACTTATGCTTCAAAAAAAAATTGTTTAGGGTCACGGGAAAACTGTCTTTTGCATCGAGTTAGATAGTTCTCGTAGCATAGCGAGTTTAAATTGGCAAAGTCTGACTTGGCTACTGTGTACTTACACCAGTCAAAACTTGAACCAGACTTCTTATATTTTTTAAAATATTTAGATTTGGTATTTTTAAAAAGAAAGTCTAGGTGTAAACCAAGGAGGCTTTATGGAACCAGACAGTGGAACATAATTTGGAATGCACACATCTAAGAGTGCATTTAGGGTCTCATAGAAAGAACTAAGGGCAATATCGATATCAGTCGCTTTATCTAAAAAGCACCAGTCGGTAGCAAGGATAAGTTCATTAAGCAATGAATAGTTTCCATTGCGAAAACAACGACGGCAATTGCTGACATAATAGAGGTGAACTATATGGTTTGGAGATTGAGATATAAATTTCTATAGTAGGATGATGAACATCTTCAGGAATACTTAATGGAGATGCCCCAGAGACGGCAGTATTTGCGAAGTCATTAATAAAAACCAGATCAAGAATTCGATCATTATGATTTCTTATTGAATTCATTTAAAACGCTGAGAGATCAAGTAAGTTATCTAAAAAATTATCTTGGTTTAAGGGAACAAGGTAATTGGTGCTACTAAAAAATGACCAAGAAATTTTAGGCAAACCAAAATCACCCAGCACAATAAATAAGTCATTATCTTTGACTTGAAGATTAATTTCTTCAATACAGGCAAAATTCTGTAAGTAAATTGCCGGAGATGCTTTTGGAGGGATATAGGAGCAGGTGATAAAAATTGATCGAGTTGAAAAAGTTACTTTGACAGCAACAATTTTAGGATCAGAAAATTCAAGAAATATAACGTCTTTTTCTACGAGCAATGACTCTTATCGCTTTACACGATTACCATTTGGTTTAAAAATATCGACAAATTCATTTCAAGGAATAACTTTAGCATTTTCTGGTCTTGAACCTTCTCAAGCATTCTTTTATATGGATGATTTAATAGTCATTGGTTGTTCCGAAAAACATATATTCAAAAATTAAACCGATGTTTTTCACAAATTTAGGAAATTTAACCTGAAAATACATCCTCAAAAATGCTCATTCTTTATGCTTGAAGTGACTTTTCTTGGTCATAAATGCACTGATAAAGGAATTTTGCTAGACGACAAGAAATACGATGTCATAAAAAATTATCAAGTCCCACAAGATGCAGACAGCGCAGACATTCTGCAACTACTATAGAAGATTTATAAAAAACTTTGCGGACCATTTCCGCTATATTACAAATTAATGTAAAAATAACGTAGAATTCGTATGGACACATCAATGTCAGCAAGCTTTGACTACTTGAAAGAAAAATTAATGAGTCCAAATTTATTACAATACCCAGATTTTAGCAACGAATTTTGCATAGTCACAGATGCAAGCAAGCAAGCCTGTGGAGCGGTTGTAACTCGACACCATAACGGACTCCAACTTCCAATTGCATACGCATCACGAAAGTTTACAAAGAGTGAAAGTATTAAAAATACAACAGAACAGGAATTATCAGCAATTCATTGGGCAATAACTCATTTTCGACCATATATTTATGGCAAACATTTCTTAGTTAAAGCAGTTCACAGACCATTAACTTATTTATTTTCCATAATCAATCCAAGTTCAAAATTAACACGCATGCGGCTCGAGCTAGAAGAGTACGACTTCACAGTAAAATATAAATAGATAATTATGTAGCCGATGCGCTATTATGAATAACTATCACGGACTTCAAAAATATTCAAACAAATAAAAAATTTCACTCCCAGAAATCAAAGTAAACAGAAAAACTCCTGCTCAGGAAAAAAACAAGAAGATTTACATAAGCAAACTCTAAATAAAGCTTCTCAGCCCAACGAAGACATTGTAAATGATGAGGTACGTAAAGTAGTGACCTGGCGAATAGCGGATTCCCATTGCTTACTAAAACATGGTAAACTAGTGGGCCGGTGCTACAGTCGAGCATACTTGACAGTCGGAGACCCCGTACTTACTAAGGAAAAAACTTATAATGGAAAAAAATTACAAATAATTTAGTTAGCTTAAATGCATATTCTATCATGTTGATTACGATGTCTCATGAAACATACTAAGAATTAATTTTCGCCCGATCGGTTCTGTGAGAGCTCTATGATATAGTGGTCCGATTAGAACCAACTTTGGACAGGATATTTAAAACCAAGTTTTATGCATATTCTATAAGTTTGGTTACGATATCCCAATACACTTCCCTGGGGAACTCCAGCTTCTATAATATGATCATCAGATGTAGTGGTGTTGCATCTCACTGCGAAGACTCTATTGTAGAGGTACGACTCGAGAAGCTTATGAGTGTACACTGGGAGCGTCGATTTGATTTTATGCATGAGACCTTCAAGCCACACTCGATCGAAGGTCTGGGAGACGTCGAGGAATATTGCGCTGCAGTATTCCCGATGTTCCTATGCTGTACGTATTTCTGATGTTATTCGGTTAACTTGCTCGATGGTTCCATGCTTTTCTCGGAAGCCAAATTGATGTGTTGGGATTGTGTTGTGTCTTCTCAGATGAGGAATTATGCGCGTCAAGAGGCATTTTTCAAAAAGCTTAGACAAGCACGGTAGTAGGCTAATTGGTCTGTACGATGATGGTATTGTATGGTCTTTTCCTGGTTTGGGAATCATTATAATGACCGATTTCTTCCATTTTTTTGGGAAGTAGCCGATGGCTGTAATCGCGTTGAAAAGTTAACAGATGAGGGAAATAGCACAGTTTGGAAGTTCAATGATCATTTCTTGAGTTATTAGATCGCAGTCTGGAGCTTTCTTTGGTTTCATCTGTTCTTTTATGACTTTTACAATTTCATTTGGACGAAATTCACGTGGTTCAGGCTCGCCAGGACTATCAGATACACAGGATGATAGTAAAAACGAATTTGTTGCGGGGTTTGGTTGGAATACATGACGTAGGTGAGCAGCAAATGTGTTAGCTCTGTCTTTGTCGCTACGGGCCCAACAGCCTGAGGAGTTTCTTATAAGCGTTACCGTTTCGATCGGCGCACTGAGTGTAGGGTGAGCCCTCCACAAAGGATGCTTGGTACTGGTTGGTGATAATTGCTCTATGTAGCGGCGTTGGGCATCTGCTTCTTCATGCTTAAGAGCTTTGCTGAGCCTGCGTGAAGCATCTTTAAAGCGTTGTTTTGTAGTTGGCGACCGGTGAGACTGCCATTCACGTCGCAATCGTCGCTTTTCCAGAACAAGTTGTTCTATTTGAAGATTAGTTTTACGTTTATTCGTCTGCACATGCGCGCGTTGTGGAGTAGAGGTCTTAGCTGCTGCAACAAGTACTGATTCTAATAAGTCAGCAGAGCAGTCGATGTCCACTTCGATGTTGAACTACGGAGCAAGATCGAGGTGAGAGCTAACGTATTTCTTGTACTTGAGCCAGTTGGTTCTGTGTGTTGTGAGTCTATTAGAATATTCCACATATTCCGGGGATTGGAGTCGATTTAATAACACGGGGGAGTGGTCGGATGAAAGATCCGGAAGTGCTACGGCGCTTATCAGATTGCGTGGGATGTTTTTTGTCACAGCAAAATCTATTAAGTCTGGTTGTTTGTTGGGGTCTGCTGGCCAGTATGTAGGACTACCCGGAGAAACATAGTTGAGTTTATTGCTTGGCTTTATGATAGCGTTGTATAGCTGCCTTCCTTTTGCGGTCACAAGGCGAGAACCCCAGTGCGGGTGTTTCGCATTATAGTCTCCTGCTGCTATAAATCGTCCCAGTGAATTGTAGAATTGCATGAATTGATCTTCAGAGATTGTAAAGCGGGGAGGACAATATACAGCGGCTATAGTAAGATTGCGGATGTCCGATTGTGCAATTATAGATGTGGCTTGTAGATAGTTTGCCGCAAACCTTTTGTGGAATTCGTGTTTGATGCGGTTTCTTATTAGAATACCGGTTCCACCATGTGCTTTTCCATCCGGATGATCTGTGCCGTAGAATACGTATCCACGTATTTGGAAGTTGTATTTGTTAGTAAGGTGCGTCTCAGAAAGCAGCATTACATCAATGTGATTGTCGTGTAGGAATTGGGTAAGTTCAAGTTTATGCCGTGAAACACCATTGGCGTTCCACAGAGATATTCGTAGAGGCGCCATTGATTATTTGGATTGTTGAGATGCAAGCATCTGTATCAAGGTGTTTTGATTTTGCATAAGATTTTGCATAGTTGATCTCATAAACGACATGAACTCCATCATACTTAGTTGTAGGGTGAAGATCATCGTTTCAATAGGGCTTTGTGACTGCTGCATGGGGTGCTGCGCGTTATCCGTACTCGAATCTTCTTGTATTACCCTTGGGGGCGCTGCTGAGGGAGCTGGTTTTTGAAGGCCAGATTTTAAAACATTGGCGAAAGATATGCCGTTGACAGTGTTTGCGGGACCAAATGAGGACCTGGCTGCTTTGGCGAAGAAGACGTCTCGTGTAGTTTGGGAAGCTATAGTTGCACCTGGCAGGTGCGGATGGCGTGCTGTTGGTACACGTCGGATGCGGCTTTTTAGTTCCTTGTACACTGGACAGCCTCTGTAATTAGCTGTGTGATTTCCACCGCAGTTACCGCACTTTTTTGTATTAGGGTTATTCTTGTTGACTTGGCAGGAATCAGGACCATGGGAGTCTCCACAGGCTACACATACCGAACGTAGCGTGCAGTACGTCCTGGTATGCCCATATTCCTGGCAGTTTGAGCATTGAACTGGACCATTCCGTTTGTGTGGTTCCTCAACAGTGATCCGGCGATGCAGCAGAAGCTTTAGTTTGTAGATCGTGTGTACTTCATTTTTCTTTGGAGCTTTACTATCTGGCTCCAGCTCAACTTTGAAGAGAGGTTTCGGAATTTTGTTTTTGTTTAAAATATTTGTAACTCTCTTAGCGAGAAAGCAATTCTCTTTTAACTCACTTGCGACCTCGGAAGGGGTTACATCCGGTTCAATACCTTTAATTACAACCTGCAGGCCCTTGCTGCTTTTTAGTTGATAAGTGTAGAAGTTTTTCTTAGCTTCATTTAGATACTTGGAGATTTTACGGAAATGCTCCTCGTCTTTTGATTGAAGCTTGATTTCGTGAATGTTCCCTTTAATTAAAGGAACGACATGAAAATTGTTGTTTCCAACTAGGTCAACGATCTTGTTTACCAATGCGTTGGATATCTTTTCCCGAATGAATATAGGTGGGGCTTTAGTTTTTTTGGTCCATTTTCAGCTTCGGTAGGCTGGTCGTTGACAGTATCAGCCAGAGGTGCAAACCTATTGTTGGTGTTTACTGGGTCCCCAGCAGTTTGGTTTGAGTTACCGCGGTTAATTTTTGATTTATTTTCCCGTGTTTTTTGTGGGCTAAGTTTTCGCTTTATTTGAATGTAGCGATCCATTCCGGCTTGCCTAGCCGGACCCGCTGCTTTTGACGCTGCGCTTGCAATCGAAGCAGTAGTTGAAAGAGCTTGCGCTTGGTCAGCAAAAGATGCTATACTTAATAAAATATCAGTCAACTTAAAGTGGCACCAAGCGGAATGATCTTTGACACCGTCTCAACAGAATATTTTAAAATAATGGGCAATAAAATTTTACAATCTCTAAGAGAAACATTACTCAAGCCGGTGACCCTATTATCAAATAATAAAAAAGACAAAGAATCAGTTCTGTTTACATTTCATTACGATCCAATACAAGGAGGTCATACCGGAATAGCTAGAGCATTAGCTAAAATAAAAAGGCATTAGTATAGGAAAAACAAGATATATCAAAGTATATAAGAAAATGCCCCAAGTGTCAAAAGTCAAAAACGACTAAACACACAAACACTCACTCCATTGACTATTACTGAAAAGCCACAAATGGCTTTCGACAGAGTAATTGTGGATACGATCGGTCCACAACCCAAATCTGACCAATATGCAATAACCTTAATCTGCGATTTAACAAATGGCAATACCAATTAAAAACTAGTGGGCCGGTGCAACAGTCGAGCATATTCGACAGTCGGAGACCCCGTACTTACTAAGGAAAAAACTTATAATGGAAAAAAATTACAAATAATTTAGTTAGCATAAATGCATATTCTATCAGGTTGATTACGATGTCTCATGAAACATACTAAGACTTAATTTTCGTCCGATCGGTTCTATGAGAGCTATATGATATAGTGGTCCGATTAAAACCAACTTTGGACAGGATATTTAAAACCAAGTTTTATGCATATTCTATAAGTTTGGTTACGATATCCCACAAAACAAAAAAGTTTTTCATACTAAAACTTAATTTTCGCCCGATCGGTCCCATGACAGCTATATGATATAGTGGTCCGATTCAAAAAAAGAAACAAACTTAACCTGCCTGCAATATAAAGGAATCTACATACCAAATTTGGTGTCACTAGCTTTTAAATTGCTCTTATAATTGGGATATGAAATTTTTTTATTCGATTTGTGGGCGATATAGGGGGCGTGGCCGAATTTCGAAACAAACTTGATCTGCCTGCAGTATAGAGGAGCCTACATACCAAGTTTGCTGTCTCTAGCTCTTATAGTCTCTGAGATTTAGCTGTTCATACAGACAGACAGACGGACATTGGTATATCGACTCGGCTATTGATGCTGATCAAGAATATATACACTTTATGGGGTCTGCCACGCCTCCTTCTGTCTGTTACGCACATATTCGGTAAAGCAAACCCAATAGACCCCTGTACTTTTTTTAAGTGCGGGGTCTAATAAAAGTGCAAAAACAGTAGCAAAAGCTTTATTTGAAGATTTTATTCTGAGGTACGGTCCAATGACGACGTTCATTACGGACATGGAAACAGAATATAACTAGTCGGACGGAGCTACAGTCGAGCATTCTCGACTGTCGGAGACCCCGTACTTACTATGTCAAAAGCTAAGACTGCTAAAAATTCATACTTAATTTTCACCCGAAAACAAAAAAGTTTTTCATGCTAAGACTTGATTTTCACCCGATCGGCCCTATGACGGCTATATGATATAGTGGTCCGATTTGAACCAACTTCGGACAGAATATATATAACTAAGTTGAATGCTTTTTGTTTTAGTTTGGTTACGACATCTCATTAAACAAAAAAGTTTTTCATACTAAGAGTCGATTTTTGCCCGATCGGTCCTATGACAGCTATATGTTATAGTCGTTCGATTTGAACCAACTTTGGACAGGATGTATAAGACCATGTTTTATGTACATTCTATATGTTTGGTTACGATATCTCAAAAAACAAAAAAGTCTTTCATACTTAGACTTGATTTTCGACCGATCGGTCCAATGTCAGCTATATGTTATAGTTGACCGATTTGAACCAACTTTGGTTAGGGTGTATGCAACCAAATTAGATACATATTCTATCAGTTTGGTTACGATATCTCAAAAAACAAAAAAGTTTCTCATACTTAGACTCGATTTTCAACCGATCGGTCCTATGACAGCTATATGTTATAGTGGTCCGATTTGAACCAACTTTGGTAAGGATGTACAAAACTAACTTAAATGCATATTCTTTACGTTTGGTTACGATATCTCATACAACAAAAAAGTTTTTCATACTAGAACTTGATTTTCGACCGATTGTTCCTATGGGCGCTATATGATATAGTGGTCCGATTTAAAAAAGAAACAAACTTAACGTGCCTGCAGTATACAGGAATCTACATACCAAATTTGGTGTCACTAGCTTTTAAATTGCTCTTATAATTTGGATATGAAATTTTTTTTTCCAATTTGTGGGCGATATAGGGGGCGTGGCCGAATTTTGAAACAAACTTGATCTGCCTGCAGTATAGAGGAACCTACATACCAAGTTTGGTGTCTCTAGCTCTTATAGTCTCTGAGATCTAGGTGTTCATACAGACAGACAGACAGACAGACAGACGGACAGACAGACAGACAGACGGACATTGCTATATCGACTCGGCTATTGATGCTGATCAAGAATATATATACTTTATGGGGTCTGCCACGCCTCCTTCTGCCTGTTACGCACATATTCGGTAAAACAAACCCAATAGACCCCTGTACTTTTTTAAGTACGGGGTCTAAAAATTCAATAATTGAATATTAATGCAAAAGTCTTAATATCAAAAATATTACTTCTACCGCACATTATCACCAGACGATGGGTACCGTGGAGCGAAGCCACAGAGCACTTGACAAGTTCATCCGTTCATACATATCAGTCGACAAAACAGATTGGGATGTATGGCTACAATACTTCGTATTTTGCCTTAACACAACACCCTCTATGGCACCTGACTATTGTCCATATGAGTTAGTATTTGGTTAAACTTCAAATTTGCCAGTACAATTTAATAGTACACATAACGTAAAACACATATAATAACGAGTTCCGACTTTAGTTTATTTAAAAAAAATATAACTTTATTAAAATAAAACCTTAAAGCGAGTTGAACATTGGAGTTTGATAATAATTCAAGACTAATTGTAAAATAGTTTGACGTCGCCTAACAAACCTCGGCTGTGAGCTTTTGGAGATGAGCTTTGCGCTCTAATATAAACAGAGAGAGATCTTAGAGATCGCTCTTACCGAGAAGACGAATATTTGGGTGCTAAGCAACAGCCTGGATTTGTGCCGCGTCGGCAGATTTGACCCTTGGTGAGAATAGCAATTTTAGCGGATGTTTATATTAACTGTTTCGATCGTGGGAGCGCTTGAATTGTTATTTTCACCAGTTTGTTATTCTTATTGATATCTTATTACTTGATAGGGGGAATATGTGCGAGAATATTTAGGTGGTTATGTGCATTACATATGTTACTTCCCCATCCATAAAAAATTAGCCTGTCCTCAGGCGGTAATATTAGGGTATAGTGTTGGCTCGGGTTCTAGAACAATATTTACGGGTTCATTTGATATAGGGTTTAATTGAACATTATTTGATTGTGGGACTGTTTCTGTTTGTTTCTTATATTTAACAATTATTTTGCGTGGTATGCTTTTATACTTATAGCTAAAATATAGTACTAGTATAATTACAATAATTATAAGTGTTGTTAAAGTAATAATTTGAAATGTGTTGTAATATTTAGTTTGTTGTTGAACAATTTCTTTTGCTTGGATATATGAGAGTGGTTCTAGTTTAATTATATTATTGCTTACATAAATAGTTTGTGTGTAATCTAAAATAGTATTTGTGATCAATATTTCTTTCAAATGAATTGAACAATTTAATGCTTTTATAATATTATTATTTTCTATTGTTATTTCTCGGTTTATACAATTTTGATTCTAAATAGTCTTAGGTAAGTTCCAAGTTAACATTACATTAGGCTCTACATATTTTGTTTCAAAAGATTTATGTGTTTTGGAATATCTTACATTTAGTTGTGTGTTGGTTTAAAATTCCTGTTATACACTTGTTCATTACTAGATCCTTTGTCTTTTCAGTATATACTTTATTATTTTGTATAAAATATTTGTCATGTATAACTTCAGTTAAAATGTTTCTGTTTACGTCTGGGTACGGGACTATTTCAAAAATTGGCGTATTGATGATTTCGCGTGGAATATGGGAAATTATCAAGTTTACTTCGATAAGAGACGCAAATTTTGAATAAATGTCTATGCAAGAAAGGATATGTCTATTATCTACCATATAAAAATCTATAACGTATTTTTCTCTGGGATTTTTTCTGGCGTTAGCTCGAAAGCTAACTTTGTGTCTCTATGTGTTTTATTTATTCATTAATAATATTTTGAATTAGGTTTTGGTAATCTGGGTAATAATATTTCTCTTTAAATAATGACGTTAGTTTCTGTATACCTGGGTGTAATAATTCTTTGTGTTTTATAATGAAGTCTTTGAATTCTGCGTATGTTTAAATGTCTTGTAATTTTTTAGTAGATCTCATTACTTTGGTTAAATTGTTGGGACTGATTATTTCTAAGAAAGTTAAGAAATCTGTTTCACAATGAAAATAGATTACGCTTTTCTTTGTACATAAATATTCTTTGATTAGTTCTTTGGCATGAGTGTTGGTCATTTCTTTATACATAATTTGAATTTTAGTTTTATGAAAATAATTTATTACGTTTACTTCGTTTGAATTGTGTTTAATAAATTCGATCTGCCTATTGTAATAGTGATTGGTTTTTTAATTTGATTATCTTCTTGTGCACTGTGTATAGCTGTACTGTTGGGAGATTCTCCTAATAAATTTTCTTCAAGTTTAATTCTTGACAAAGCATCGGCAACATAATTTTCTTTGCCTGGGACATATTTTATGTGATAGTCAAAAATTCATTTAATTTGATCTTACATCTTTAAAGTTTCATGTTTGGCTCTTTAACATTGTTTAACCACACTAGGGGTTTGTGATCACTGAGGATTTCGAATTTCCTGCCAAAAAGATAGGACCTAAAGTATTTAGTGGCCCAAACAATAGCTAGAAGTTCTTTTTCTATTGCGGAATAATTTATTTCGTGTTCATTTAGTGTTCGACTTGCATAGCATATTAGCTTATGGTTTTGCGATAACACGGCACCTATAGCAATATTGCTTGCATCTGTAGTTAACGAAAAAGGTTTTTTCAAAGTTTGGATAAATTAGTATTGGATCAGATGTAATAGGTATTTTTAATTTTTCAAATGCTGAGATATATTCTTTGTTATTTATGTCAATTGTTGCATTTTTCTTAAGTTTTAATGTCATGGGTTTTACGATTTGGGCAAAGTTTGGTATAAATTTCCTATAATAACCATAGAGTCCTAGAAATTACATGATTTCTTTCGTTGTTCTGGGTATTGGAAAATTTGTAATTGTAATTAAAGTCACTATTAATTGGGTTTGGTTTTATACCCTCAGTTGTGACAATGTGACCGAGGAACTCAGTTTCTTTTTTCAAAAATTCACATTTGTCAAACTGCAATTTTAAAATGGCTTCCCTGAGTTTATTAAAAACTCTTTTCAATGATAATGTGTTCTTCCAATGAAGTGGATTATAAATTAAATCTTCTAAGAGGTTGTTCATGCAACGTTGAAAAGTTGCAGGAGCGTTTTTGAGTCCAAATAGCATGCGAGTGTACTCGTAATGGCCATTTTTTTGTCGAAAGAGCAGTCTTTGGGATTGAATCAGCATCCATTTGGATCTGATGAAAGCCTTTCGCCAGGTCAATGGTAGTGAAATATTGACATTTTCCAAGTTTGTCTAATATATCATCCATGACTGGTATTGGGTATTTCTCGTCAACTGTGATTTCATTAAGGATTCGATAGTCAATTGCTATCCTAAACTATTGTTTTTCTGATGCGTCACTTTTCTTTGGTACAATCCAAATTGGTGAGCAATAAGGAGAACTCGATTTTCTAATGATTCCCTGTTTTATCATTTCTTTCATTTGGATTTCGACCTCTTCGTCATAAGCTTAAGGATACTTATAAGGTCGCTTGTAAATGGCATCTTCGTGTTTAGTTTGAATGACATGCTTAATAGTACTGGTGAAAGTCAAATTTTCACTTTCTTTGTACTGTTTGTCTCTAAACTCATTAAGGATTTTGGTTAATTTTGATTTTTCTTCCTCATTAAGGTGTTCTAATCTAAACTGGTTACTTTCTAATAACTCATTTTCGATTGCGAAATTAAACGGTTGGTCAGATGTGAATGGCGGATCAAGACAATCAAATTCGGTATCCTCTTTATGAGGTGGATCAACACGATTGAAAGCGGTTTTGTTCTTTAAGATATCTTCATGATTGAGATACTCATGATAAATGGGTAATCGCTTAAAATAACAGTTCCCTCTTTATAATTTATATTTGCTTCGCAAGCTTCGAGATATTCCCTGCCTAACAATACATCGTAATTTTTTAAAAATTCGTGTATGTAAAATCTTTGGTGTTTTGGACAAAGTTTACTTGGGATTAAGGAAATACATTGGTTTAAACAAATATTTCCTTTTATCGTTTGGACTTCCAAATGACAGGCTTTAATTGGGAAATTCAAAAAGTTCTTTTTCATTGGGTTTATTGAGGAACCTGTGTCGATTACGCATTTGAGGTGAATGGTGTTCATGATTAATCGAATGAAGGGGTTTCGGCAGTATCCATTTTGGATTGACCACTAGAACTTTCGCGTTGTCTTTTGACAGGTGGATTTGAAGTGTTGGCTGAATTTTTGTTTTGTTGGTAGTTCATTGGGTTTTGAAATCTACCCTGATTTAGATTTTGTTGAAATTCTTTGTGCAACTGTGAGTTGCTTTGGTTCGGGGTTTGAAAATTTTGATTGGCATTATTTGTGTTTGGTGGGCTTGCCACAGGATAGGAATTTTGATAGTTTTCTCTATTCTTGCGAGCATCACTACTGTTTGACGTCGTTGAAGTGTTGGTTTTTGAACGGTCAGAAAAGTTGTTTTCGTATAGTCCCTCTCTCTGAGCTACTTGCTTTTATTTAGTTATTGTCGTAATATCGTACCTAGCCAGAGTCATAAGAATTCGGTCGGGTAGCTTTCTTGTTATAACGTCCTTGATTGTGTTGTTCATTGCATTTGTGTATAAAAGAGTATTTGTGTGATGTTGGTTGATTGGTGTATTTATTTATTTTTCTTTTAGTATTTTTGTTTTCTTTGTATTGTTGTGGCCTGGGATTACGATTATCCTTTAGCGGTCACAAAGCACAATTAACAAAGTTTGTCACGTTTATTTATGCAAAAGTACTTGATTTTGTATTGCCTATGACTTCAGTTGTCCTTTAGTGGTTAACACTTTTCTTGTAACGTATGTTCTTTGGCGGATATGTATTTTGGTTTATTAAAGTTCAACTTTTATTCTTGACTTTAGATTTTCCGATCCTTAGTAGTCTTTTAATATCGTTGATTAAAAACACTTAACATATCCAACCGGCTGCGCCAATAACGAGTTCCTATTTTAGTTTATACTAAGAAAAATATAACTTTATTAAAATAAAAACTTAAAGCAAGTTGAACATCGAAGTTTGATAATTATTCAAGACTAATTGTAAAATAGTTTGACGTCGCCTAACAAACCTCGGCTGTGAGCTTTTGGAGATGAGCTTTGCGCTCTAATATAAACAGAGCGAGATCTTAGAGATCGCTCTTACCGAGAAGACGAATATTTAGGTGCTAAGCAACAGCCTGAATTTGTGCCGCGTCGGCAGATTTGACCCTGGGTGGGAATAGCAATTCTAGCGGATGTTTATATTAACTGTTTCGATCGTGGGAGCGCTTGAATTTTTATTTTCACCAGTTTGTTATTCTTTTTGATATCTTATTACTTGATAGGGGGAATATGTGCGAGAATATTTAGGTGGTTATGTGCATTTCATATGTTACTATATATAATTTGGAAGACTATGCTAAAGAATTTAAATTCAGACTAGAACAAGCAGATAAGAAATCTAGATTAATGTTAGAAACAAATAGGCAAAACAACAAATTTACTATGACCAAAATATTTAAAATTTTGATTTAAAAAGTTAAGATTTTATAGAAAATGAAACAGGACATAAGCTAGATTTTAATTATACTGGACCCTATAAGATAGAAAGAATAGAAGAAAATGACAATATAATAATTTCAAATAGTAAAAATAAGAAGCAAACAGTTATAAATATAAAAAATTATTTTTCATAATTACTTTAGTTCCCTAAAAAATATTAAATAAATGAACTCGTCGTGTAATATCGCCTTGTCTTTTATTGTATAATAAATTCAACTTAACCATTAGAGCTGAACGCGATTATTATTTAATTCAAACTCACAGTAAATAAAGAAAAATCTAATTATATACATATAAAAAAAATAGAAAACATTTTTTAATACTTTTAAATAGTTGCTAAAATAAATTTTAAAATAAAACCTAAATGCAAATATATATTCGTAAACAAATTAAAATCTATCCATACAAAAAAAATTTCTTTTTGCGCATTATTTTACTTAAATGCAAATTAATTTTTTTTTTAATTTCAGAGTATTTTTTAGACAAATTTTCTGTCATAGGACCGATCGGTTAAAACCAATTATGAATTTTTAGCAGTCTTAGCTTTTGCCAAGTAAGTACGGGGTCACCGACAGTCAAGAATCCTCAACTGTTGCTCCGTACGACTAGTTCATACTACAACATTATTTTCGATGTATTGTTCCTATGGCAGCTATATAATATAGTGAAGCGATCAAAAAATAAAAAAAAACTTGATTTGCGCCCGGTATCCATGAACCTACTTATTGTCCAAAAATTTCAAATTTGTATCTTGAGCGGTTTGGCCTGTATACTGACATTTGGATGAGTGAATGAATGAATGTACTGGAAAAAGAATTTTATATATATACTTACTTACAAAAAACACGAACACATTTAAGTGCAGATAAGTTTTTATTCAGAGTGTTCTTGCTGAGCTTAAGAATAAATTAAGACTAACTCGATCTTCGATCGTAATGAATAAAGAAACCTCAAAAGTTTTGTTTACAATTGATTTTCGGCTGCGGCCTACGTGACCATTGTCGCGAGGCGCATATACTATATTGGGGAAATTATGATGTCGATGCAAATTATTTGTTTATAAGTTGAATCGGCGGCTGCGGCTCTTATCAAGATATTTTATGTTTACATTTGGCTTATATGATCTGTCTGTGAACCGTTCTGTCTGTTAATTGTTATGTTTTGAATTTGCGCTTCCTGAGAAGTGTTTATGTTATTAATTGTATCTGGCTGTGATTCTGTCTGTTGAGTTATATTTGTATTAGAACGTGCGTCTAGCTCTATAACTACGTTACTCCTCCTTTCCTTGTTCGAATTACGTCCTCGAAATCGCAAATATTCGTATAAAATAGCTATTGAGATGATAACAATAATTATGATGTATAAAATTATTTCTTGACGATTGGATTTTTTTAACATAGTATTTCATTTCATTGCAGAATTAAGGTTGCAGGTCACCTTGCCCCGAAACAGTGAACAAGAATACACAGATACACAAATCAAAGATACCATTCGTTGCGATGAGTCTGTCGATGTCATCAAATCAATACCAGAATTTTCGGGTAGTTGCATTGCGTATGTTAGCTGGCGCGAATCAGCTTGTTGCGCTATGCGCATGCATAAAGAAGGAAATAGAAAGTACGTACGTGCGTTGACAATTATCCGAAACAAAGTGACAGGTACTGCTAATGATACTTTAACCAATCATGGTACAGTTCTTAGATTGGAAGTCATACTTTTAAGATTGGATATCGCATATAGAGAATAAAGCGTTCTAAGGCAGGGTAACTTGTCTATCCTCGACTACTACAACTTGATCAACAAAGAATTGTCTCTGCTGATATCCATCCAGTTGCAAATCAAGTCATATCCATATCCACAAAATCAAAATTTTGTGCAACCAAATAAGCGATAGCGTGTTAACAACACTAAAGATCATTTTTTAGGAGAAGAGCAGGAGAGCTCCCCTTCGTCAAAATGACACACAAGAAAATCAATAAAAGAGTAAAAATATTAATAGATACAGGTGCTACCGCTTGTTATGTGAACAAAGGTATTTACGACAATTGAGAAGATTTAATAATTAAGAAAAAAAAATAAAAATAAAAAAAATAAAATTCGATTTAGAAGTAGATCTGGGGTTTGCAAATATTATAAATGGATACAACATTTGTTGCAGAATTGGGAAAAACCCAGAAAAACCTCAATCAGATCAATAAAGGTTAGTGCTGTTATTAGTAATTGTAAGAATGTTAAACTAGTATAATGAAATAAAACAAGTTATTAGTGCTACTAAGGTCAGGAATTTAACGAAAGGTAAGGGAAAAGTGCCGATTTTAGGGAAGGGAGAGGGAGCTCTGAGTTGAACACTAGTTGTGAAAATGTAGCGGCATACACATCTAGCAAAGTCTCTGCAAATGTCTCAGTCACTAAATTTAATTTTTCTATTGCCCGGGAAAAAGCATCTTTTAAAATAAGTGTCCCTCACGACGTATTTACTGTCATTTTTGATCCAAAATTTTTGGCCACCACATATGATTGTTCATGAGCTTAAGCCCAAAAGACGAAGTGAATCCTCTCCTGTTTCTCTTACAGTCGGCAGTTCCAATGTACAAAAAACTAGACCTGCGGCCCAATTTTGCCTGTGTTCATTATCAAAATGTTAGAGGCCTCCTTACTAAGCTCAAAAATCTATATTTGAGTAGTATGTCCTTTGATTCTGATATAATTGCTTTGTCAGAAACTTGGTTAAATCCTACAGTATCTGATTCTGAAGTAATTATCTTTTATATAGAAATGATCGACCGACTCGAAATGGTGGCGTACTTATTGCCACTAAATAGACACTTCAGTCAGAATTACATTACTTTTAATGTGACTTCTGATGCTGAAATTGTTGCTGTCAAAGTAATTTTTCCAACTCAATAAATTTTTATCACCTGCTCTTTTATCCCTCCAAAAGCATCTCCGGCAATTTACTTGCAGCATTTTGCCTGTATTGAAGAAATTAATCTTCAAGTCAAAGATAATGACTTATTTATTGTGCTGAGTGATTTTAGTTTGCCTAAAATTTCTTGGTCATTTTTTTGTAGCACCAATTACCTTGTTCCCTTAAACCAAGATAATTTTTTAAATAACTTACTTGATCACTCATTGTTTCAAATGAATTCAATAAGAAATCATAATGATCGTATTCTTGATCTGGTTTTTATTAATGACTTCGCAAATACTGCCGTCTCTGGGGCATCTCCATTAAGTATTCCTGAAGATGTTCATCATCCTACTATAGAAATTTATATCTTAATCTCCAAACCATATAGTTCACCTCTATTATGTCAGCAATCGCCAAGAAATGGTGATGAAAAAATTAACAAAGAACTTTCCAGACCTATTTAAAAACAAATTAATAGATCTCTGCACCTAGTACACAGACATATTCGGACTAGATACCGAATCAATTAGGACAAATAATTTGTATACATAAAAAATAACAGAATTCCTCATACACCTAAAAAAAAAGTAAATAATAAAACTCATTTCAGACAAAATAGTTGAACCGTCCGTATCAGAATATAACAGCCCAATAATACTTGTTCCAAAAAAAGGACTACCAGGTTCCGATACCAGAAGATAGCGATTGGCTATAAACTATCGTCGAATAAAGAAAAAATTACTTTCCGATAAATTTTCGTTACCAAGATTAGAACACATTCTTGACCAATTAGGTAGAGCTAAATATTTTTTATATTTGGACTTAATGTCCGGTTTACACCAAATAGATCTAAAAGAACACTCTAGAAATATCAAATATCTTTTTCAACGAGCAATGGCTCTTATCGCTTCACGCGATTGCCATATCGTTTAAAAAAAGCGCCAAATTATTTTCAAAAATGATGACAATAGCTTTCTCTGGATTAGACCCTTCACAAGCATTCTTGTATATGGATGACTTAATATCATCGGTTGTTTCGAAAATCACATGATCAAAAACTTAACAAATGTCTTTGATTTGTGTAGGAAACACAACCTGAAACTACATTCAGAAAAAATGCACATTCTTCATGCATGAAGTGACTTTTCTAGGTCACAAATGTACAGATTAAGGTATTTTCCCTGACGATAAAAAATATGATGTCATTAAAAAATACCCTTTCCCTATGGACGCCGATAGCGCTAGAAGATTCGTTGCATTTTGCAATTATTACAGACCTTTTATAAACTAGTCGGACGGAGCTACAGTCGAGCATTCTCGACTGTCGGAGACCCCGTACTTACTATGTCAAAAGCTAAGACTGCTAAAAATTCATACTTAATTTTCACCCGAAAACAAAAAAGTTTTTCATGCTAAGACTTGATTTTCACCCGATCGGCCCTATGACGGCTATATGATATAGTGGTCCGATTTGAACCAACTTCGGACAGAATATATATAACTAAGTTGAATGCTTTTTGTTTTAGTTTGGTTACGACATCTCATTAAACAAAAAAGTTTTTCATACTAAGAGTCGATTTTTGCCCGATCGGTCCTATGACAGCTATATGTTATAGTCGTTCGATTTGAACCAACTTTGGACAGGATGTATAAGACCATGTTTTATGTACATTCTATATGTTTGGTTACGATATCTCAAAAAACAAAAAAGTCTTTCATACTTAGACTTGATTTTCGACCGATCGGTCCAATGTCAGCTATATGTTATAGTTGACCGATTTGAACCAACTTTGGTTAGGGTGTATGCAACCAAATTAGATACATATTCTATCAGTTTGGTTACGATATCTCAAAAAACAACTAGTCGGACGGAGCTACAGTCGAGCATTCTCGACTGTCGGAGACCCCGTACTTACTATGTCAAAAGCTAAGACTGCTAAAAATTCATACTTAATTTTCACCCGAAAACAAAAAAGTTTTTCATGCTAAGACTTGATTTTCACCCGATCGGCCCTATGACGGCTATATGATATAGTGGTCCGATTTGAACCAACTTCGGACAGAATATATATAACTAAGTTGAATGCTTTTTGTTTTAGTTTGGTTACGACATCTCATTAAACAAAAAAGTTTTTCATACTAAGAGTCGATTTTTGCCCGATCGGTCCTATGACAGCTATATGTTATAGTCGTTCGATTTGAACCAACTTTGGACAGGATGTATAAGACCATGTTTTATGTACATTCTATATGTTTGGTTACGATATCTCAAAAAACAAAAAAGTCTTTCATACTTAGACTTGATTTTCGACCGATCGGTCCAATGTCAGCTATATGTTATAGTTGACCGATTTGAACCAACTTTGGTTAGGGTGTATGCAACCAAATTAGATACATATTCTATCAGTTTGGTTACGATATCTCAAAAAACAAAAAAGTTTCTCATACTTAGACTCGATTTTCAACCGATCGGTCCTATGACAGCTATATGTTATAGTGGTCCGATTTGAACCAACTTTGGTAAGGATGTACAAAACTAACTTAAATGCATATTCTTTACGTTTGGTTACGATATCTCATACAACAAAAAAGTTTTTCATACTAGAACTTGATTTTCGACCGATTGTTCCTATGGGCGCTATATGATATAGTGGTCCGATTTAAAAAAGAAACAAACTTAACGTGCCTGCAGTATACAGGAATCTACATACCAAATTTGGTGTCACTAGCTTTTAAATTGCTCTTATAATTTGGATATGAAATTTTTTTTTCCAATTTGTGGGCGATATAGGGGGCGTGGCCGAATTTTGAAACAAACTTGATCTGCCTGCAGTATAGAGGAACCTACATACCAAGTTTGGTGTCTCTAGCTCTTATAGTCTCTGAGATCTAGGTGTTCATACAGACAGACAGACAGACAGACAGACGGACAGACAGACAGACAGACGGACATTGCTATATCGACTCGGCTATTGATGCTGATCAAGAATATATATACTTTATGGGGTCTGCCACGCCTCCTTCTGCCTGTTACGCACATATTCGGTAAAACAAACCCAATAGACCCCTGTACTTTTTTTAAGTACGGGGTCTAAAAAAGTTTATCATACTTAGACTCGATTTTCAACCGATCGGTCCTATGACAGCTATATGTTATAGTGGTCCGATTTGAACCAACTTTGGTAAGGATGTACAAAACTAACTTAAATGCATATTCTTTACGTTTGGTTACGATATCTCATACAACAAAAAAGTTTTTCATACTAGAACTTGATTTTCGACCGATTGTTCCTATGGGCGCTATATGATATAGTGGTCCGATTTAAAAAAGAAACAAACTTAACGTGCCTGCAGTATACAGGAATCTACATACCAAATTTGGTGTCACTAGCTTTTAAATTGCTCTTATAATTTGGATATGAAATTTTTTTTTCCAATTTGTGGGCGATATAGGGGGCGTGGCCGAATTTTGAAACAAACTTGATCTGCCTGCAGTATAGAGGAACCTACATACCAAGTTTGGTGTCTCTAGCTCTTATAGTCTCTGAGATCTAGGTGTTCATACAGACAGACAGACAGACAGACAGACGGACAGACAGACAGACAGACGGACATTGCTATATCGACTCGGCTATTGATGCTGATCAAGAATATATATACTTTATGGGGTCTGCCACGCCTCCTTCTGCCTGTTACGCACATATTCGGTAAAACAAACCCAATAGACCCCTTTACTTTTTTTAAGTACCGGGTCTAAAAACTTTGCAGATTATTCACGTCACTTAACAAGATTATGTAAAAAGAATGTAAAGTTTGAATGGCCCAATGAGTGTCAAAAAGCATTCGATTATTTAAAAAACGCTCTAATAAAGCCTACTCTATTAAAGTATTCAGATTTTAATAAGAAATTTTGCATTATACCAAATGCCAGTAAACAAGCCTGCGGAGCAGTTTTAACCCAAACCTATGGAGACAAACAATTGCCCGTAGCATATGCCTCCCGTTCATTTACAAAAGGGGAAAGCAATAAAAATACAACCGAACAAGAGTTAGCAGCAATTCACTGGGCAATAACATATTTTCGACCATATATATATGGCAAACATTTTAAAATAAAAACAGATCATAGACCATTGACATATTTGTTCTCAATGACAAACGCAAGTTAAAAATTAACTCGTTTGAGACTGGATGTAGAAGAATACGAATTCACAGTTGAATATCTTAAGGGATAAGATAATTTTGTAGCCGATGCGTTATTAAGAATAACCATTGATGAATTAACAACAATGAATAAACATGTCTTAAAAGTCACTACAAGACAGCAAAGTAGACAGAACAATTCCTGCGCAGGAACGAAAAAGGAACCCTTGTTTAGGCAAGATCCTAATAATGCTTCAAAGCCCAGCTTATATAAAGTTATCAAGGTTGACGATGTACGAAAAGTAGTGGCCTTGCACATAACTAATAAAATATGTTTGCTAAAGCATGGAAATAAAGTTATTGCAAGAATTGATGTTAGCGATCTGTACACCAATGGACCTCTTGACTTAGGTCAGTTCTTCCAAACGCTTGAAATGCAATCCGGTATACATGAGATCCGCCAACTCAAAATGGCACCGAGCGAAAAGATTTTAGGCTTGCCAGCGTTTTATTTGGATTAGGATTTCGTGCAGAAACTGCAAATGAAAGTGGTTAATATTCTGTGTGAATTTTTAGATTTGTGACGCCATGTGAATAATTTCTGAGATTCTTTAAAGCCCATACAATAGCGTATAATTCTCTTTCATTTGTGGCATAATTCTTTCTGTTGAATTTAAGGTTTTGGAGACAAAGGTAATTGGTTTACTTTCCTGTGAGAAGACTGCGCCTATGGCGATATCTGAAGCGTCTGTATTGAGAACAAACTTTTTTGAATAATCTGGTTGGGTAAATTCAACCTTTGCAATTAGGTGTGATTTTAAATTTTCGAAGGCAGAGAAAGCTTCTTCGTCTAATGATATTTCTGTTTTCTTAGACATATTTTTTGAAACCATACCGTTATGTCCTTGTAATAATTTAGTAAGTGGTTTTGCTATGGATGCGTAATTCTTTACAAATTTCCTGTAATAGCCGGTTAAACCTAGAAAACCTCGTAACTCTCTCAAATTTTCGGGTGGAGGATATTTTATAATTGCTTCTATTTTTTGAGGATCAGTTTGGATTATGTTGTGTGATACTATGTATCCCAAAAATTCAAGAATGAGGATGTACGAAAAGTAGTGGCCTTGCACATAACTAATAAAATATGTTTGCTAAAACATGGAAATAAAGTTATTGCAAGAATTGATGTTAGCGATTAGACCTCTTGACTTAGGTCAGTTCTTCCAAACGATTGAAATGCAATCCGGTATACATGAGATCCGCCAACTCAAAATGGCACCGAGCGAAAAGATTTTAGAATTAGTTTCAAAAAATACTTTTAAAAAAATTTGCAATAAGATATTAAGAGTAGCGCTACTCATGCCGGTGACCCTTATTAATATTGAAAGGAACAAGAAGCAATACTGCTCCACTACATTCCATGATGATCCCATACAAGGAGGTCATACAGGCATAACTAAAACGCTAGCAAAAATTAAAAGACACTACTATCGGAAAAACATGACTCGTCATGTCAAAGAGTACATACGTAGATGCCATAAATGCCTAACATCAAAATCGTTGATCCATACAAAGACCCCAATGACCATTACTGAAACACCGAAAAGTGCCTTTGACAGAGTGAGAGTGGATACAATAGGTCCGCTACCTAAATCTGAAAATAACAACGAACGCAATTACATTGACTTGCGATTTAACGAAATATCTTGTAGCTATTCCAATACCAAACAAAAATTCTATTAATGTTGCAAAAGCAATATTCGAATCTTTCATACTGAAGTGCGGTCCAATGAAGACGTTCATTTCGGACATGGGAACTGAATATAAGTATCAAGTATCGTATCAAGTAATAAGATATCCACTACACAAACCCCCTTACATTATTAAATACGACACCCCACTTATGTATGCTTAAGCACATTCTCGAATCAAGAAAAAAGATATCAATAGGAATAGAGGGCCAGTAAAAATAAAATTTCAAGTGTTTCCAAGAACCTAATGTTAACATAAACATCCGCTAGCTCACTAAGGATCAGTATGGTCAACGCGGCACAAATCCAAGCTGGTGCTTAGCACCCCAAATGGTCAAAAAAGGGTATAATGTGGTTGGCAGAATGTATATAACAGGCAGAAAGGGGCGTGGCAGACCCTCAAAAGAATATATATTCTTGATCAGGATCAACAGCCGAGTCGATTGAGCCATGTCCGTCTGTCTGTCCGTCTGTCAGCCTGTCTGTCCGTCTGTTTGAACGCGTCGATCTCAGAAACCGTAAGAGCTAGAGACATCAAACTTGGTATGTAGGTTCCTGAATACCATACGCAAATAATTCTTTCAAAAAGACCGGTAATATGAGACAAATAGACGAAAAACATTTCGAAGAACCAAACAAAGGAAGAAAAATTATACACCACAAATCTAAATTTAAAAAGAAAAAGAAAATTATCAAGAGCGAATACGATTATTCCAGATCATCGCCTAATGACAACTGAAATCAGGAAGCTACAACATAAAATAGTTCCTTTTATAATACAATTCTTATTAATGTTATTTACCAAACAAACCATTGGCCAAAGTCTAGAAGTAAACCCTATCCAATCAAAAAAGGGTTACCTTATATTTAAAACAGGAACTAAAAACTTACCAATTAATTACGAATATCACTACTTAACTGTTAATTTAACACATACATAATTAATGATGGAGTAGAAAAATTAGCAATAATAACATTTAACCTACAAGAATTTACAGAATACATAGAAAATATAGAGCTAGAGCGAGGAATGCAACTGACAATATTATGTATTTATAACCCTAAATTTCTAAAACATAATCCATTATCACACGTGAATTCTGAATAGATTTTAAACATTAAAACTTCAACATGGCTTAAAACAACTACAAACGAAATTTTGATAATTTCCCATATTCCTCGCGAAATTATTAATACGCCAGTTTTCGAAATTATTCCATATCCAGACAAAAACAAAAACATTTTAACTGAAATTATCCGTGACAAATACTACTTACAAAACAGCCAAGCTTACACAGATAAAACCAAAGACCTAGTTATGAATAAATGCATTAAAGAAATATTAAATCAAGCATCAACCAAATATTATTATTCAAAGACACACAAAACTTTTTAAATTAAATTGCTAGAGCCAAATATAATGTTGACATGGAGCTTACCTAAAACTATTTTTAATCAAAATTGTCTGAATAGAGAAATAACAATAGAGGGTGACAATATAATAAAAGCATTTAACTGTTCATTTCAATTAGAAAAAATATTAATTACAAGCACTATGTTAGATTACACACAAACAGTTTATGTAAACAATAATGTAACTAAATTAGATTCACTTTCCTACATTCAAGCAAAAGAAATTGTACAACAACAAAAAAAGCATTATAATACATTTCAAATTATTACATTAACGACACTTATTATTATTATAATCACTCTAATAATATGTTTTAGCTATAAGTAGAAAAACATACCACACAAAATAATTGTTAATTATAAGAAACAAACAGAAACAAACCCACAAGCAAATAATGTAAACTCAAATCAAATTTCAAACGTTAACGAAAATCCAAATATTGTACTCGAACCTACCCCAATCCCTACATTCACCGCCTGAGGACAGGCTAATTTTTTATGGATGGGGAAATGACATATCCGCTACACAAACCCACTTATATTATTTATTACGACACCATTACACAAACCCACTTATATTATTCATAAGTTTACGTTATTATTTAAAAGGAGGGAGATGTCGTATGCACACATATCGAATACACACTGTAACACTTTGTTGCAGTTATTACATAAACATAAGAACCAAGCATATTCAAAGTGAAAAGTAACATGACTTTTACTCTAGACTTTTACTTCGAGTAGAGATTTTTTCTTTTGTGTAATTTGAAGATTGACTACTAAGATCGACTTTATCAGTTTTTCGTTAATATTCATAATTTTTTCGTTAACGAACTCCATTATGTTCTCTAAATCCTTCACTATTCAAAGCTTCAAATGGTCTCCCGTCTGTTGTGACAATCTTAACAATTGATGATGACAGCTCCTGCTAATTGACATTGTATGATATTTGAATTTTTTTGGTTTTGTCTAAGGAACAGAGGAAGAGACTCGAAAATATCGCTAAAATTCGTGATGTTTTCCCGTTAAAAATGTTCCACAAACGATTTTTTTGTATTCGTATTAAATATGTAATAGCGCTCTTTATTCTACACTAGGCAACAAATTTAAACTTACTTTTTTGTAGAGTTTTTTTTTAATTTGGTTTTTTTAGACTCCGTACTTAAAAAAAGTACAGGGGTCTATTGGGTTTGTTTTACCGAATATGTGCGTAACAGGTAGAAGGAGGCGTGGCAGACCCTATAAAGTATAAATATTCTTGATCAGCATCAATAGTCGAGTCGATATAGCAATGTCCGTCTGTCTGTCTGTCTGTCTGACTGTCTGTAGATCTCGGAGACTATAAGAGCTAGAGACACCAAACTTGGTATGTAGGTTCCTCTATACTGCAGGCAGATCAAGTTTGTTTCAAAAATCAGCCACGCCCCCTTAACCGCCTGCAAATCGACATCGAAAATTTCATATCCAAATTATAAGAGCATTTTGAAAGCCAGAAACTCCAGATTTTGCACAGATGAAGATATAATTGTCCTAAATTTTTGCTAAAAATTTCATTCTGATCGTACAGTAAATAGCGAAGATATTCAAATAATAAATTTTGCTGTTAAATTCGTTGATGGCGCGTTGGCAGTAATTAAAACTTGAATATCTTGATAAAACAAAAAATTTATATTAACATATTATATAACAAATTGACGTCCATTCAGACGTGAGCTTCGGTGGCGCAGTGTACTGAGTCGCGGAGTCGGACAGTGCTCGTGGGTTCGAGTCCTGCCGTGGGCAAAAGATTTTTTATTTATTTATGTTTGAATTCAATTTCATAAAACAAACTCAGTGCTTATGTAAAATGTAATATTAACATTTAATGTTAAAATATAAATTATTTCTTTTACTTTTTATTTGAGCACTAAAACAAGCAATATGGCCATTTAGGAGGATAAAGACATAAGTGCGAGAGTAGCTCAACACGTTGAGCCTTTGTCTTTTGAAAATTTATTGCAATTTTGTCTCGGGTTCGATTCCCGGCGGGAACAACTTTTTTCCAGCTGATTTTAAGCTATTTTTTTTTAATTTTTACAATTTAATGAAATTGTTCTTTATGAATGTTATACTGACATTTAATTTTGAATATATGTTTAATCATTTCATTTAAATAATTTTATATTGGTATTTATATAAACGTTAAGTTAAAATTCTATGTGGTAGAATTTATGAATTTTTATGTAGATTAGGATATGAGTCCCTTTTAGATTTGAATTCGTCTACAACCAATTGTGATACACATATTGATTGGGCGATGACAAATATTTTAGATAACAGGACCAACCCACGCACCTTTGAGACTATATATAGTCATCATAGTGGAATTTTAGTTACTGTTCGAAGTAGTGAGATTTAGATGATAGATTTTTGGCGTTTCAATTTTCAAAATATCCTATGAAAATTTATTTTTATTTTGTATTATTATCTGTTGTTTTGTTTTATTACCATTTTTATTTTTATTATATTTAATCTTGAAGCTATATATGAATATATATTTTTATTATATTTAAATTATTATCTGTTATTTTGTTTTATTATTATTATTATTATTAATATTATTATTATTATAATTAATATTGTTATTATTATTATTTTAGTTTTATTGCTATATGTACATATATAGATATATATATATGCATATACTTTTATCTGTGTAGATAGCAGATATAAACCATTTTTGGGGAACTTTGGGGTTGCTTTACGCAACTCAAGTCGACTCGAAGGTCCCCAAAAGTTTCTTTTGGAAAAAAGGACCCCATTACAAATGTAATGGCCTCCACGTGGTGTTCCCTGGGTTCCGATAAAATTTTTAATAATATCGGAAGCAAATTCGAGCGGCGACAAATTTAATATATAATAGTTTATGGTAATCTTAAATATTATTTAGTTTTTAGAAGTGACTGATTTTGGATAGTAAGTACGGGGTCTCCGACAGTCGAGTATGCTTGAATGTAGCACCGGCCGACTAGTTTTGAATAGTTTTTTTCTGAGGTGCGCCCCCATTATTCGAGCATGCGAAAAGCGATTTTCCAAAGCTTTACTTTTACTAGTCATACATGCCGGTCCACATGAAAGTCATCAAAGTCGACATAAACATGCCTGGACACAAAATATTTTAACGCCGTTTCTTCATAGATTTTAATAAATCATATCTTAAACGACGCTTAATTAATGCAGCTATGCAGAAAAATAATTAAAAACAAAAAGCCTAAAATAAACAACATTTTCTTAAATCAAAAATTAATAGCTCTTAAACTACTGGCTTAAATGTTAGACTGCGTATGGCTGAATTACAGATATATTCATTAGCTTTCAGGAAAGGTAAAGAAAAGTAAAATCGGTTTTGCATTCTCGAGTAATGGTGACAAAAATGGGCGCACCTCTAAAAAATGGCACGAAAAAAAGCACACGCACCCGTTGTGCCGAGAACACCATAACACGACCACAACCCACACCCAGAGTGTTTTCTTGACAACAGACACATTTTCCCAACCCGGCGCAGGCATGCAGAAGATGTGGTCATGAGGGCCATTGGGCACGGGAGTTTAATAATGGAAGTTTGCCCTATTGTTGGGTTTGTGGGCGAATAAAAGTTCGCACAGTCTAGTGTTGCCGAGCGGGAAACGATCGGCCCCGAACCCCGGAGGAGACGACCCGGAACCTACTCGGGAGGACGACAATCGGATTGACACCGGATATATTTTTTATTTATTCGCAAGTGCTGCATTTTTATAAATTTGTAGTACGTATTCACTCGCAGACCGAGATAGCCCGGTGTGAGGCTAAAAGGGTCGTTACAACTGGCGCCCAACTTGCAGGGTTTTGCAAATAAAAGACCAGAAAAGATTTACAATGGTACATATCTTTAATTTGAAGAAGGTGGAACTGTTGCAATATGCCAACGAGTTCGAGGTCACACTGACCGGAGGCGTGGATGCCAAGCGGAAGGACTTCGGCGAATGGGTCCAAGCACAAGAAGGACGCCTCCCCCACGCCGGATGTCTGGACACTTTGGCAAGGAAACACGCTCGCACATCTCCAGGTAGGTCCCACAAGGGACGAGGATCCAAAGATGGATCAAAACACCACAGTAACAGCGTCGAAACACATGGACTTCGGTTCGACAACCGCGGAGGCACAGCGTCGGCAGTAGCGGTGGCCAAGCAAGTCAGAGAATGGTGACTTAAATTCGACGGTAACACAAAGCCATTAGAATTCTTGGAACAGGTAAAATGGTCAGCAGAAACATATGGTATAGAACTCGATCTAATACCACGAACAATACCAGAACTATTGAAAGGCACAGCTTCAAAGTGGTACATAGCCATTAACGAGCATTGGAGAACTTGAACATCGTTCGGTACAAGCTTTCATGAGTTCTTCCTGCCCCGAGATTATTTCACAAAGTTTGCGGAGCAAGTAGCACGACGGAAGCAGGGCATCGACGAGTCTTTTGAAAGGTTCATGGTCGAGATGAAAATACTGATGCGGCCATTACGACTATCGAAGGAACGGGAATGGGAGAAAATCTACAACAGTTGCCTTCCCGACTTCAAAGCGTTTGCAAGACCTTACCAAAACAGCAGTTTGATCGAACTGATGCAATTGGCAGAAAAAATCGAAGAAATGGAAAGAAACGAGGATAGATTACGGCAACACACTCTTAACAATCGCAAAAATAAATAAATAAATAAATTAATTTTTGGATTATTTTGGGTCTTCAGAGAATAGAGTCCCCAACGGCGACCAAGCTGCTTGTAGTTTCAGTTGTCGCCAACCCTAATTTCCGCTCATTGCAGTCTTTGGGCATTAAGGTGCAAATAGCTGATGCCATAATTGACAGCGCAACGCGTTCTAAGTGGGAGAAAGTGACATCAGAAGACAAAATTCTATTCTGTGGACAATTTACTGCATTTATGAAAAAGCGCTGTCTCAAAATGGACTTTATTGTGGGCAAAAACAACAAAACTAACTCTAGTAGAAAGTCTCTGATTGCCACTAACACAGTGCTTGCATCTGTCGCAACACAACAAATCACCAGGTATACACATGCCCCAATTTTGCAGATTTATCGCCTCAGCTTCGACATAGAGAAGCTAAGAGATTATCTTTATGTTTGAGCTATCTAAAAAAGAAACACCAATTGCGAAGTTGCAACTCGGGCGCCTGAAAAACATGTGGTAACAAGCATCAAAGCCTTTTGAATTCGTCACAAAAAAACCTCTCGTCTAATGACCCGATGGGAAACTGTCAATAGAAAACACTAAAACTTTGTTTTCCTATGGCTTGCTATGTGCTCAACCGACGAGCCTTTTTGTTCACTCGCTCGGGTCAGCGCTCTTTCGAGACCGTTTTTTTCGTAAAAATTCGGCAAACGATCTTTTGAGCATGTATGTGTGTTGTGTGTCAAAAGGCAAACACTAACATAGCCTACATTCTGTTGACTAAACGTAATCTGTGCAAGTTTTTCAAAATGAATCGCGAAGTACACGTGTTTTTTCAATTTGTAAAAGATATTGGTCAGTCCATATGCAAAGTATGTGGTGCTAAGCTAGCTGGCCGCCATGTTACAAATTTAAAGCGGCATCTCAATGATAAACATCAAGACGTCTTCAACTTGCTAAAAGATGACAATTCGATTGAAGTGCAAAAAATAGTAAAAAAGAGAAAAATATCGTACGAAACAGATGAGGAGACTATAACTGCATCTCTGGAGAGAATTGTCGCGAACGAGGGAAGACCATTTTTGTTGTTGGATGGAGAGGATTTAGAAATATTTTAAACCCAATTTACAATGCTTTGGAAATGACTCCAATAACATCCAGAAGCATTATGGACCATGTCAGAGCTAAAGAGATAGCAATAAAAGAGGATATAAAGGCTTCTGTTAAGAGAAAGCTTATATCCCTAAAAATTGACGTAGCCACCAGAATGGAGAAGTCTATATTGGGTATAAACCTTCAAATAATGAAGTCCACTTTTGAAAAAACAGAAATTGTCATAAAGACACTTGGAATGGTCCAGCTTTGTCAGTCTCATACCGGACTTTATATCAAAAATAAAATAATTGATATTATCAAGGAATACGATATTGAAATTGATCAAATTTTTAGGTAATCAAACAAAAGTAGTTTTAATATTTAATCACATATTTCAAAATATACCATGCATTTGGTGCTTAGCATTACATCTGACAATGGCAGAAACATGGTGAAGGCTCGGGTACTGACCCGAATGAGCACTGGCTCATTCGAGACCGTTTACTTCGTAAAATTTGGCAAACGGTCTTTTGAGCAAGTATGTGTGTTGTGTGTGTCAAAAGGCACACACTTACAAAGCCCACTTTCTGTTGACTTAACGTAACATGTGCAAGATTTTTAAAATGAATCCCAGTAACGATTCTCTGGCGACATCACTTTTCTCGAGCCTTCTAGATGGAATTCAGACAGTGCATGAGGTGGTGGGAGAAGAAGCTTCTGCTAAACTATCCAAACTTTATATGGAAATAGAAAATTTCATTTTAATAACTGCAAATATCAAAGATCCTTACCGTGACATGAAATTTAAGTCACCACATTTGACTGAACGCAAGTATCGGTGGAAAGATCGTTCTCTGCACTTAATTTCATTTTAAATGAAAGACGATCCTCTTTAAGTGCCGATAATATTAATTCTTTATTAATTGTTAAGCCAAATTTTAAATTTTATAGTTATTTTATTTTCATTGTATTATATTAAAAATAACCTCTAAACGAGGTAAAAGTCTAGTGACGAAAGCCATTTCCAGCCCCAAAATTTCTGATATCCAATTTTGTGACGAACAAAATTGAGTTTAATATAAAAATTTTAAATAAAAATATAAATTAATAGAAAAAAAATTGGCCTTGTGCATTTTAATTCATTTAAATTAAAACAAGTTTGATTTACAGAATTTCTCGTTTGTCGAAATTTTTAAGGCAACAACATAAAGCAAACACAGCAATAAAAATAAATACCTTTTTTGAGAACTCGTTGCTTGCTTTGTTCCCTTACTGACTCTCAGTAGCTGAGCGACGAACGATTGTGTTCATAGCGAGAGGTCAGTAAGAGACCGACTCGTTTGTTACGCTCAACCCAAAACCTGAGAGCAGTAACCCGAACGAGTCGAATAAAAAAGTTGCTGCTCAGACCCTGAACGATTTTGACTCGTGTTTTCGGTTTTTTGACTGAGCAGAACGAGCTCAAAAATTTGGGTGAGCATATTTTACGAGCTTTGGTTGAGATATGTTTGTATTGGTGAGTGCGTCAAGCTCTTTAACAGGGGTGCTCAGTGCCTATACACACGACGCACGATTGTTTTGTTGTGCACATATCATTTGGAAGTATGTGAGCTTACACATTAGTAGGCTCCTAGTGCACATTAACAAACTACACTAACAATTTGACTTTTCGCACTCGCTCACTTTCTTTTCATTTTCTGACATGTCGCCGAGCTCAGCAACAACAATTTGATAGACTATGTTGTTGCACGAGTGACTCGTCGCTTCTTTGAAAGTACAGAGGTCTATTTAGTTTGTTTTAACGAATAGAGGTGCGCCTACTTTTGTCATCATTACACGAGAAAGCCATAACCGATTTTCAAAAGTGTTCCTTTTTCTGAAAGCATAGCCATTTCGAATTCAGGTTTGTTTTTTTTTTTGACAATGAATATCTCGAAACATTTTGAATTATTTAAAGCCATGATTACACTTCACTTCTAGTTCGGAAGAAAAATTTCCGAATTATATTTAAAAATACTGTTCAAGAAAAAAGCAGCTCCAGATATGTAATGGCTCTTATGAAGTCAAAAATGAACTGTCTAACAACATTGACTGCATTTCATTAAATAGTTTTTTTTTTAGCTAGGTAAAACAATTCATTAAACAGGTATATACTTCCTTTTTATTTAAGTAAAAAAAAACACCTAGTTTACCCAATATTGCCTTTGATTCATTAAATAGGTATTTCCTTTTTGACTAGGTAAAAAACTAAATCCCTATCGTATAAACTTCCTCAACTATCGGTTTTACCTGTAATAGATACATGCTCAAAATTTCCCAAACATAATTTACGCAATAACGGCTCTAAACGATTTTATAACAGGTATAAGTTACAATAATGCTAATGCATTATATTCGCATCTTTTTTTTGCATCTTATTCATTAAAAGACAGGCATACCGAATGCGTATGTAATTGCACTGCGCTCTTCTTCTTCTCACACTAGAGGTGGCTTCAGTTTTTAAACTAAAAGTGTGCCTAGGCGCACCCAGATGCCCCAGACCGGGACTCCACAGACTCCTGTGGTAGTGGGGTCGAGTCCAAATGAGTCACATTTTAGTTCTATTCCATCAAAGTCACAAAATAGCCTAATTTTAGTGCTTTTTTTAATCATTGCTGGGATAAAGGTCAACAAGTGAAGAAACAAAATTGTACGGCATTTAATTCGAAATAAATGTCCTTTTCACAGGAAAACAAAAACAAAGATCGGTCATATAAATTGTCATCAAATCAGCTTTAAAATTTGCATTTTTTATATAACTTTCACTTTCGCCGAAAAAATTTTTTTTACTCGACTGTAGTCCTTTTATAAATCAGCGCGAGCGCAGCGAGCCGGGGATAGGCGAGCAGAGGGCGGAGCTCCCTTGTAAAATATTATGTTAAAACCAAGATGACAGAACGAAAAAAGTGAAAGCCTGCATTAGGGTAAATGTGTGATTGTTTGCGTATTTGGGTTTTTGCTTTATTCCTCGCTCTCACCAATTGTTTTCGTTTGTACAGCCTTACATACTAAATACGTTTAATTACTTACAGAGATACCCTTTTCACCATACAATTGCTTAAGTACATTAAAGTCCTCTCGTACACATAAGATTTCTTCCTCAAAATCGTTGACAACAACGTGCATAAATGAATTAATATGTGCTCTAATAATTGGTCGAAGAAGAATCTGACCTCCCAATAATAAATCATGTGAATCCGTGAGTGCTTTTTCAAATTGAGACGCTATCATTCGCTCTAATACATCAGTTTTCTGTTTAAAGTTTAAGCGATCTGCTTCAAATAATGAGTTTTCCGCTTCAGGGTCTAAGGGATTGTATTGTATGTTGGTCCAATCACGATAATAGTTTTTGTAATCATCAACAATTTTTTCAATGGCAGATGATATTTGACGCCCTTTTAGTCCGCCTATGACAATTTTATCTAACTTCATAAAATCACGACCAGTGTTAAACATTTCTTTAAGCTCATGGAGTCTTTCCATAAAACTGTCTAGCCGTTGAAAAACCTTCGCTGACTGCCATGTCCAATCCTGCGAGTTAAATGTGGTGCCAATTTTGAATTTTTTTAAAGAGTTGCGACATTCTCTATATATATTTCTGGGTATGACTTGTTATTTAGCTGTAAGAAATTAATAATTTGATTTACTTACTTATAATATTCGAGGTGTTGTATATTCATAATAATTTTTTTGTAAGCTTCTTCAACATCACCTTGAAACATAGAATCAGGTTCAATGGTGCGGATAACGCATTCGATAAGAGAGTTGTGATAAAGGTTGAAGAAAAGAGTCATGTTGTCAAGAGTGTGGAAATAACGGGAGTGTCCCCAGACAAGTCCTACAGTTAGCATTAATGGCCGTATATCAGGTCTATTATCATCCATGTTATTTATTTCAAATTTATCAATTTTTTTTTCTGTAATAATAAAATTATATTCTACGAATATCTAGACAGTTTTTAATTATCTTACCAAAGCCGCTAAGCATTTTGTTATATCTCGAGCCTCGGCTAATGATTCTAAAACTAGTTCAACAATTCTTCGATAGGAATGTTCAAAAACTGACTGTATTTTCTCCAAAACAAATCCAATGGTCTTAATCCGAATATCGCCCAACTGATGTGCAAGGTTTTCTAGATTTTCTTGACGAGACTCCCAGTAAGAAAATATTGCCTCAGGAAGTGGATATTTTTCATTCGAAAACAGCTTGTCCATCGGTTTGACGCCTACAAGGTTTTCAACTGAGTCCAGCCATTTGACGACCATAAATTCCATAGAATGTTTCATCATATGATTTACTGAAGCATTATCCCTAAAAAAAAATTGTTGAAAAAATTAATACTAGTCTGATTATATTCAAAGTAGTGATGAAATAATATATTGAAATATCGACAGCTCGATTTTCGCAGAAGCGATTAATTTTTCGCTTAAATTTAAATTTTTGATGAACGACCTTATGTTTTTTGTACAAAGAAGGTCACCCATTTTGCTCACAATGCACAATGCCAATTTTCGTTTTTTAGACCACGTACTTAAAAAAGCACAGGGGTCTATTGGGTTTGTTTTACCGATTATGTGCGTGACAGGCAGAAGGAGGCGTGGCAGACCCCATAAAGTATATATATTCTTGATCAGCATCAATAGCCGAATCGATATAACAATGTCCGTCTGTCCGTCTGTCTGTCTGTATGAACACCTAGATCTCGGAGACTATAAGAGCTAGAGACACCAAACTTGGTACGTAGGTTCCTCTATACTGCAGGCAGATCAAGTTTGTTTCAAAATTCGGCCACGCCCCCAATATCGCCCACAAATCGAAAAAAAAAATTTCACATCCCAATTATAAGAGCAATTTAAAAGCTAGTGACACCAAATTTGGTATGTAGATTCCTCTATATTGCAGGCAGGTTAAGTTTGTTTCTTTTTTGAATCGGACCACTATATCATATAGCGCCGATAGGAACAATCGGTCGAAAATCAAGTTTTATGAGATATCGTAACCAAACTTATAGAATATGCATTTGAGTTAGTCTTATACATCCTTACCATAGTTGGTTCAAATCAGTCCACTATATCATATAGCTGTTATAGGACCGATCGGGCGAAAATCAAGCCTTAGTATGAAAAACTTTTTTGTTTTATGAGATATCGTAACCAATTTGATAGAATATAAATTAAACTTGGTTTTATATATTCTCTCCAAAGTTGGTTTAAATCGAGACCACTATAACATATAGCTGTCATAGGATCGATCGGGGGAAAATCGATTCTTATTTCGAAAAACTTTTTAGTTTTATTAGATATCGAAACCAAACTTATAGAAGATGCATTTAAGTTAGTCTTATACATCCTTACCAAAGTTGGTTCAAATCGGTCCACTATATCATATAGCTGTCATAGGACCGATCGGGCGAAAATCAAGCCATAGTATGAAAAACTTTTTTGTTTTATGGGATATCGTAATGCATAATACTTGGTTTTAAATATCCTGTCCAAAGTTGGTTCTAATCGGACCACTTTATCATATAGCTCTCATAGAACCGATCGGGCGAAAATAAAGTCTTAGTATGTTTCATGAGACATCGTAATCAACCTGACAGAATATGCATTTAAGTTAACCAAATTATTTTTAATTTTTTTCCATTATAAGTTTTTTCCTTAGTACCTACGGGGTCTCCGACTGTCGAGTATGCTCGACTGTAGCACCGGCCCACTAGTTATTTATACAATTAATGGTC
This sequence comes from Drosophila falleni, assembly GCA_035045575.1. NCBI lineage: Eukaryota > Metazoa > Arthropoda > Insecta > Diptera > Drosophilidae > Drosophila > Drosophila falleni. The sequence goes on from JAWNOV010000064.1 coordinate 120,596, forward strand.
CAACCATATGTGTTAGAATAAAGAATAACAGATTTTAGTATTTCCAAAGCAGCGCTTGCACGCATCGGCTTGGTTAGGTTAATAATTAATGGCAAATAGTGCATAGTCTCTCATCGTCTCTGCCGAAGGAGCTTGATTCGGTGACCGCTACTGTTTCTCTTTTTCTTTTGTTGTGGTTGTTGCCGGGCCCTGTACTCAGCTATTGTGAGTGGGCATGGTCCATCGTTGGGACACAACTCCAAGGCCTCTTGAATTGTAGAAGCGTCCCTTTGCTCGACAGGAGCAGTAACCTCCAAAACAATTTGCTTTTGTTGTTGTTGTGTAGACATAGACATGTAGTCCGGGGCCTATGAGCTCAGGCGGTGCCGGTGCTAGTCATCGCACAGGCTTGTTTGTGTCGGAAATTCATGAAACTTGTTACTGCTGTTGTTGTTGTTGTCCGGGCCTATGAGCTCAGGCTTTATTGTTAATTTAAGCTCGATTTATTTAACTTTTTTTGTAAACAATTTAACACTCAATTGTGTTTTCTGTCATTTAGGGAAATGTTCAAGGGTCATTTGTAAAGAAAAATATAAATTTAAAAATTATTAAAAATAAAAATTATTTAATAATAAAATGAGCTGCGAACTCACACTTGAAATCGGAATTTATTGTAAAAACCCTTGGTATGGTTCAGTTGTTCCAGTAACATACAGGTGCTTATATAAAAGAAAAAATTATAGATACCATAAAAGAGTACGACATGGGGCTGGACAAAATTTTTAGGTAAGAGTAATACTATAGGCAATTTAGATATTCTTTTCTACAATTTTCTAAAATAAAATGAATTTATTATATTACAGCTTAACATCCGACAATGGAAGAAATATGATAAAGTCCATAAATAATAAATAATAGACAAAATTGAGTCGATTGAATTCACAAACATACATCTGGTGCGTACATTTGTGCGTGAATGATGTTAATAATCAAAGCGACATTACGGAAAAAGACAACATTTGCCGCCAACTGTGTAAAATTCTGCGTACTAGGAAATATAGGTAGGTTTAGAGCTTATTACCCACACATTTCAATACATTTAAATTGGCACAGACGTATCTTAATTGAACATAATATATGCATACCAACACTGGATGTCATCACAAGATGGAACTCCACCTACACTATATTGATAAAATTATTAATTTTGAAATATTTTATTATCAAGAAGCTGTCTATTTCAAGCCGTATTGATTGAGACTGGGTCAAATTATACATTGATGCGTTTAAGGACCCATATAATGTGACCCTAAAATTGCAAAAGAGCAACTGCTATTTAATGACTTTTTTACCATGGATGGAGCTGATGTTAAAGTTTGAAAAAAAAAACCAAAATCATTTGGAAAAAAATTGTTAGCCCAACTTAAAGTCAGAGAAAGTAAATTACTTGCAAATGAAACATTTTTATCATGAGCCCAGATACTCTTCAATAAAAGTTTATTTTCGACCAATCGTTCCTGTGGCAGCTATGATATATGAAGCCGATTTGAACCAAATCTGGTCAGAATGTACAAATCCAACATTAATGCATATTCTATCAGTTTGGTAAAGATATCCCAAAAAAAAAAAAACTTTTTCATACTAAAACAGCTATGGCAGCTATGGGATAAAGCAAACCGATTTTAACCAAATTTTGTCAGGATGTATATTAGCAGACCAAAAGCATATGCTATAGGTTTGGTTCTGATATCTCAACAAACAAAAAACTTTCCTATACTAAAACTTCATTTTCGATGTTCCGTTCCTATGGCAGCTATATGATATAGTAACCCGATATTAACCAAATTTGGTGAGAATGTATAATACCAGCCCAGATGCATATTCTATAAGTTTGGTTGTCATATCTTAACAAACAAAAATCTTTTCCATACTAAAACTTCATTTTCGATGTTCCGTTCCTATGGCAGCTATATGATATAGTGGACCGATCGAATCGACTCGGCTTTTGATGCTGATCAAGAATATATATACTTTATGGGCTCTGCCACGCCTCCATCTGCCTGTTACATACATTCTGCCAAACACATTATTCCCTTTTTTGCCCATTTTTAATGGGCTCAGGGTATAATTAAGATTAAGAGACGACGAGCCAGTGTACGTAATAAATTATAGAAGCCCGCATAGCCATTTAGAAGAACTTCAAAAACAAGTAGGAAAGCTAATAAAAGAACCATCTGTATCTGAATATAATAGCCCGCAGTTACTAGTACCCAAGAAATCGATCAAAGGTTCAAATGAAAGGAAATGGAGATAAGTAATAGAAAATCGCCAAATTATTAAGAAACTACTGTCCGACAAATTCCCGCTCCCTAGGATTGATGATGTTTTAGATCAACTAGGCAGAGCTAAATATTTTTCATGCCTTCCTCAAATCGAACTAAATGAAAATTCAAGAAATTTAACTTCATTTTCAACAAGCAATGGCTCATATCTCTTTACCATTTGTTTTAAAAATGGCGCCAAATTCATTTCAGAGAATGACTTTAGCATTTTCTGGTCTTGAACCTTCTCAAGCATTCCTTTATATGGATGATTTAATAGTCATTGGTTGTTCCGAAAAACATATGTTCAAAAATTTAACCGATGTTTTTCACAACTGTAGGAAATATAACCTGACTTTTCTTGGTCATAAATGCACTGATAAAGGAATTTTGCCAGATGACAAGAAATACGATGTCATAAAAAATTATCCAGTCCCACAAGATGCAGACAGCGCAGACATTCTGCAACTACTATAGAAAATTAATAAAAAAATTTGAGGTCCATTCCCGCTATATTACAAATTTATGTAAAAATAACGTAGAATTCGTATGGACACAAGCCTTCTTGAAAGAAAAGTTAATGAGTCCAACTTTATTACAATACCCAGATTTTAGCAACGAATTTTGCATAATCACAGTTGCAAGCAAGCAAGCCTGTGGACCGGTTTTAACTCAACACCATAACGGACTCCAACTTCCAATTGTATACGCATCACGAAAATTTATAAAGGGTGAGAGTATTAAAAATACAACAGAACAGGAATTAGCAGCAATTCATTGGGCAATAACTCATTTTCGACTATATATTTATGGCAAACATTTCTTAGTTAAAACAGTTTACAGACCATTAACTTATTTATTTTCCATAATCAAACCAAGTTCTAAATTAACACGCATGCGGCTCGAGCTAGAAGAGTACGACTTCACAGTAGAATATCTAAAGGGCAAAGACAATTATGTAGCCGATGCGCTATTATGAATAACTATCACGGACTTCAAAAATATTCAAACAAATAAAAAATTTTGATATTCACTACCAGAAATCAAAGTAAACAGAAAAACTCCTGCTCAGGAAAAGAACAAGAAGATTTACATAAGCAAACTCTAAATAAAGCTTCTCATCCCAACGAAGACATTGATGAGGTACGTAAAGTAGTGACATGGCGAATAGCGGATTCCCATTGCTTACTAAAACATGGTAAACTAGTGGGCCGGTGCCACAGTCGAGCATACTCGACAGTCGGAGACCCCGTACTTACTAAGGAAAAAACTTATAATGGAAAAAAATTACAAATAATTTAGTTAGCTTAAATGCATATTCTATCATGTTGATTACGATGTCTCATGAAACATACTAAGACTTAAATTTCGCCCGATCGGTTCTATGAAAGCTGGTAAGAAAAATCCCAAGTAATTTGTTAATGCTTTGAAAAAATGTCGAGTAAAATTGTACTGGAAGGGAAATAAATAATTTTTTGCTGTTGCTGAAATGCTGGCACTGGTTTATTGTCAGTAATAATTTACTGTAAGCTTGAATTTTCAAGCATTTTAAATGTTAACTGAAAAATTTCAGCTAAAAGTAAATTTTCAAGGTAATTTACTGTAGACTTGAATACTCAACTAAATTTATAAAATAATTATTTTCCACTTGAAAGATTTCAGCATTATTAAAACTTTTAATCAGTCTTCCCAGCCCTGATTTGAGACTGCTTAGTCTCTCTTTCCCAATTGATGATCGTAAGTGGCTCAAGTTTATTAGAAGTTTGCTAAATAAACGATGTACTAATGCTGATGTGACAAGAATCGTTAAAAAGTCGGTGTCAAATTCATTGTACGCTTTTAAATTTCACTGTTCAATTTGGACTTAGTGTTAAAGCCTTGTGAGGCAGCATTCCGCTGACTCCGAATTTTTTATTTGCTAATAGCATGGAGCCACGCTCAGTTTTACGGCATGGATCCAATATTTTTATTCTTTTGGCTCAGAGCCAAAAGTTCGTAAGAACCGCATGAAACTAGGATCTTAAATTAGTCATTCGGCATGGAGCCGACATATCATTTCGATTTTTGATAATCGTCCACCTTCAGGACGATGATCCAGATTTAGTTCATTTTTAAGGGTGGAAACCTTAAAAAGCAATATCAATACCATGGATATCGATTTCGACGTTCGTCGGCCATTATGCAGCGGGAGCGTCACTTTTCTGGTGAGCTAAGACTGAGAGGACTTGTGAGCGGACAAAGTGAAAACATAGTTCATGAAAAGAAATGAGGAATAAAACACGACAAGTGAATCAACAGGACAACAGCATCAACGAAATTCGTGGAGGGACAGTGCAAGGGAATTCCGCCACCAACGGAAACAACAATAACAACTGCAACTGCAGTAACGACGCACAATGGGCCAGGAGGTCGAAAAGCGTGGCAAAAATCATTTTTTTTGACGAAAGCGTTCGTAAAAAGTAAGAATGGAGTAAAGAATCCAAAAGATTTTTGAAATCAGGTAAAAATTGTGGGCGTGACAGCCTCTCAAAGCTGACCCATTTTTCAGTGCGCGCAAAAAAGTGAAATTGTATAAAAAATTCAAACTTTAAAACTGATTTGATGACAAGTTATATGACCGATCTTTTTGTTTTTGTTTTCATATGAAAAGTACATTCATTTCTAATTAAGTGTCGTAGATCTTTGGTTTCTTCACTTGTTGACCTTTATCCCAGCGATGTTTAAAAAAAGCACTAGATTAAGCTATTTTTTTACTTTGATGGAATAGAACTAAAATTGGACTCATTTGGACTCGAATTCCACTACCACAGGAGTTTTTGTTAATCAATTCTCTAACGAAATAACCCCGGTGCGCTTAAGCACACTTTTAGTCGAAAAAATGAAGCAACCTCGCAATTCACTAGTGTGAGAAGAAGAGGAGCGCAGTGCAATTACATACGCTTTCGCTATGACAGACATCATACTAGATTTTCAAATTTTTTATTTAAATTTTTTGTTTTTGTATAAGCGTAATAAAACTTTTTTATATTACAAATAATGCTGTTTAAAGGAAAATATTTTTCAACTTTGACCAAAAACCCTGAATCAATCAACCAGTGGGCCTATTAAGCACTGCAAACACTAATTATAAAGCTTAAGTTATCTATCAAATCCTTTTAAAATTTTAAAAATATCTTCACTGGCTCAAAAGATACAATTTTTGCAACGCAAAATGAGGATCTGCCCCACTGTACGACGCCACCAGTCGGAGCGAGGCAACGCGCTACGTTTGATCCGGCGCCCGCGTCTGTTGGTCAACGGAGAGGCACACTGGCTGATGCTGCCACGAAGGGGTATCCTCCTTTGCGCCCGACGGTAGGGTACCATGCCCGCCTGGGTCGACCAGCTATATATACAACAAAATAGGGAACACATCTGATCCTTACGATGGCGCACATATACCCTCTCGCGCCCCCGTAGCTCTAAACTCAAGCTGTCCCAGTATTTACAAAATGGCCCTGGCCGGACTGAGACGTCGAACTAGGCTGGAAAAGCTTCGTTACAGCCTATTTAATAATTCAATCATCTTTTTATTGGTTAGAGACTAGAAATTACTATTAGTATATCATATTAAAGTTAAGTTAATGTTAATATGTTATCCAAAAATGAAGTTTTAGTAAATGCCTATTGCTTGTTACCATATGGTGTAACGCTGGAAACATTCTGGTTAATTTTCAGTTCAAACTCCTTTAATAACTCCAAAAATCTTAGCGCCCGAGGCGGTTGCCTTGATCCGGAGCATCTGCTCCATGGACCTGGTGACGCCCTAAGGACTCCTTCTTCTTGCCGGAACTGGATTCCGAAGCCTTGCTTTGCTGCTTCAGATGATCCCGAAAGATGCGCCAATTAATCATCTTCCTGATCCTCGGGTTCATCCAGACGTCTTCGTTTCAAATGAGCACACGTTTTCCTCAGCTGGCATCCACCGGATTGGATTGTGCCTCCGTGAGCCCAGTTGTGCTGGGTGCAGAGCAATCAACCATGATGCCCTCACTCTCTTTGAGTTGTTAAGCCGAAGTATTGACAGATGTTTCCAGCTGTGACATCGGTGCCGAGACGTCTTCCACGTTGCTGGATTTGTCTGGAGTGGAAGGTGAAATCGATAGCTACGGTACCATAACCTGCTGCAGACTCTGCAGCTTCGCTTGCGCCTCTTGCTGTGCTTCCAGTGCACTGGTATGCGTTCCACTCCTGATAGACTCTGCCGCCGTTTTCGGCACCGGATAGGTTTGCTAAGCTCTAGCCTCTGCTCCATGCGAAGCCTTAGTCGAAGGAGCCATCAGCACAGTGTCTGTGAACTGGAATGTGTGCGGATTCGCTGTCGTGTCAGTCCCTGAATACATGATCCTGGCCGTTTCCGGATCTGGCTCATAAACTCCAGCATATCTTGGCGCCTGTATCTCTTGAAAGTGTGCATGGACCTGCGTCGACATCACTGCACGTTCCTGATCTCGCTCGGGAGCTCAACCATTTTCTTAAAGCTATCCTGGAGTCCACGAGATTCTTTATGAATTGGACATTTGGAGTTTCACTGTTGCGGGTTCGTTCGGGACTCCTGACGTGTGCATTCAACTCCATCTTTTGGAGACACCGTAGTCGAATGACTCTGCCTCGTCGTCACTCCAGAGGAGTGCTTGAAGACCCTCCCAACCCTCTACTCCGAACGAAATCCATCACTCACCAAATCTAATCGTAATCTCTTTCAAATGTGTATTTCGTATATTTGTCTAGTCCTATACATTTTTTATACCCCGAACCCATTAAAAATGGGCAATAAGGGTATATTGTGTTTGGCAGAATGTATGTAACAGGCAGAAGGGGGCGTGGCAGACCCCCTAAAGTATATATATTCTTGATCAGAATCAACAGCCGAGTCGATTGAGTTATGTCCGTCTGTCTGTCCGTCCGTCCGGATGTTTAAACGCGTCGATCTCAGAAACCATAAAAGCTACAGACTTCGAACTTGGTACGTAGTTTCCTGTACACCATAGGCAGATCAAGTTTGTTTTTAATTTTGGATCGGACCACTATATCACATAGCTGCCATAGGAACGATACATACAAAATGAAGTTTTAGTATGAAAAAGTTTTTTGTTTGTTAAGATATCAGAGCCAAACTGATAGAATATGTATCGGAGCTGGTATTGTACATCCTGAATAAATTTGGTTAAAATCGGTACACTATATCACATAGCTGCCATCGGAACGATGCATCTTAGTATGGAAAAGTTTTTTGTTTTTCAAGATATCTTAACCAAACTGATATAGTATGCATTATTTTATTATTTTCAAAGAATGATGTCAATAGCTTTCTCTGGATTAGACCCTTCACAAGCATTCTTGTATATGGATGACTTAATATCATCGGTTGTTTCGAAAATCACATGATCAAAAACTTAACAAATGTCTTTGATTTGTGTAGGAAACACAACCTGAAACTACATTCAGAAAAAATGCACATTCTTCATGCATGAAGTGACTTTTCTAGGTCACAAATGTACAGATTAAGGTATTTTCCCTGACGATAAAAAATATGATGTCATTAAAAAATACCCTTTCCCTATGGACGCCGATAGCGCTAGAAGATTCGCTGCATTTTGCAATTATTACAGACCTTTTATAAAAAACTTTGCAGATTATTCACGTCACTTAACAAGATTATGTAAAAAGAATGTAAAGTTTGAATGGCCCAATGAGTGTCAAAAAGCATTCGATTATTTAAAAAACGCTCTAATAAAGCCTACTCTATTAAAGTATTCAGATTTTAATAAGAAATTTTGCATTATACCAAATGCCAGTAAACAAGCCTGCGGAGCAGTTTTAACCCAAACCTATGGAGACAAACAATTGCCCGTAGCATATGCCTCCCGTTCATTTACAAAAGGGGAAAGCAATAAAAATACAATCGAACAAGAGTTAGCAGCAATTCACTGGGCAATAACATATTTTCGACCATATATATATGGCAAACATTTTAAAATAAAAACAGATCATAGACCATTGACATATTTGTTCTCAATGACAAACGCAAGTTAAAAATTAACTCGTTTGAGACTGGATGTAGAAGAATACGAATTCACAGTTGAATATCTTAAGGGATAAGATAATTTTGTAGCCGATGCGTTATTAAGAATAACCATTGATGAATTAACAACAATGAATAAACATGTCTTAAAAGTCACTACAAGACAGCAAAGTAGACAGAACAATTCCTGCGCAGGAACGAAAAAGGAACCCTTGTTTAGGCAAGATCCTAATAATGCTTCAAAGCCCAGCTTATATAAAGTCATCAAGGTTGACGATGTACGAAAAGTAGTGGCCTTGCACATAACTAATAAAATATGTTTGCTAAAGCATGGAAATAAAGTTATTGCAAGAATTGATGTTAGCGATCTGTACACCAATGGACCTCTTGACTTAGGTCAGTTCTTCCAAACGCTTGAAATGCAATCCGGTATACATGAGATCCGCTAACTCAAAATGGCACCGAGCGAAAAGATTTTAGGCTTGCCAGCGTTTTATTTGGATTAGGATTTCGTGCAGAAACTGCAAATGAAAGTGGTTAATGATCTGTGTGAATTTTTAGATTTGTGACGCCATGTGAATAATTTCTGAGATTCTTTAAAGCCCATACAATAGCGTATAATTCTCTTTCATTTGTGGCATAATTCTTTCTGTTGAATTTAAGGTTTTGGAGACAAAGGTAATTGGTTTACTTTCCTGTGAGAAGACTGCGCCTATGGCGATATCTGAAGCGTCTGTATTAAAAACAACTTTTTTGAATAATCTGGTTGGGTAAATTCAACCTTTGCAATTAGGTGTGATTTTAAATTTTCGAAGGCAGAGAAAGCTTCTTCGTCTAATGATATTTCTGTTTTCTTAGACATATACTTTGAAACCATACCGTTATGTCCTTGTAATAATTTAGAAAGTGGTTTTGCTATGGATGCGTAATTCTTTACAAATTTCCTGTAATAGCCGGTTAAACCTAGAAAACCTCGTAACTCTCTCAAATTTTCGGGTGGAGAATATTTTATAATTGCTTCTATTTTTTGAGGATCAGTTTGGATTATGTTATGTGATACTATGTATCCCAAAAATTCAAGAATGAGGATGTACGAAAAGTAGTGGCCTTGCACATAACTAATAAAATATGTTTGCTAAAACATGGAAATAAAGTTATTGCAAGAATTGATGTTAGCGATTAGAAATGCAATCCGGTATACATGAGATCCGCCAACTCAAAATGGCACCGAGCGAAAAGATTTTAGAATTAGTTTCAAAAAATACTTTTAAAAAAATTTGCAATAAGATATTAAGAGTAGCGCTACTCATGCCAGTGACCCTTATTAATATTGAAAAAGAACAAGAAGCAATACTGCTCCACTACATTCCATGACGATCCCATACAAGGAGGTCATACAGGCATAACTAAAACGCTAGCAAAAATTAAAAGACACTACTATTGGAAAAACATGACTCGTCATGTCAAAGAGTACATACGTAGATGCCATAAATGCCTAACATCAAAATCGTTGATCCATACAAAGACCCCAATGACCATTACTGAAACACCAATAAGTGCCTTTGACAGAGTGAGAGTGGATACAATAGGTCCGCTACCTAAATCTGAAAATAACAACGAACGCAATTACATTGACTTGCGATTTAACGAAATATCTTGTAGCTATTCCAATACCAAACAAAAATTCTAATAATGTTGAAAAGCAATATTCGAATCTTTTATACTGAAGTTCGGTCCAATGAAGACGTTCATTTCGGACATGGGAACTGAATATAAGTATCAAGTATCGTATCAAGTAATAAGATATCCACTACACAAACCCCCTTACATTATTAAATACGACACCCCACTTATGTATGCTTAAGCACATTCTCGAATCAAGAAAAAAGATATCAATAGGAATAGAGGGCCAGTAAAAATAAAATTTCAAGTGTTTCCAAGAACCTAATGTTAACATAAACATCCGCTAGCTCACTAAGGATCAGTATGGTCAACGCGGCACAAATCCAAGCTGGTGCTTAGCACCCCAAATGGTCAAAAAAGGGTATAATGTGGTTGGCAGAATGTATATAACAGGCAGAAAGGGGCGTGGCAGACCCCCAAAAGAATATATATTCTTGATCAGGATCAACAGCCGAGTCGATTGAGCCATGTCCGTCTGTCTGTCCGTCTGTCAGCCTGTCTGTCCGTCTGTTTGAACGCGTCGATCTCAGAAACCGTAAGAGCTAGAGACATCAAACTTGGTATGTAGGTTCCTGAATACCATACGCAAATAATTCTTTCAAAAAGACCGGTAATTTGAGACAAATAGACGAAAAACATTTCGAAGAACCAAACAAAGGAAGAAAAATTATACACCACAAATCTAAATTTAAAAAGAAAAAGAAAATTATCAAGAGCGAATACGATTATTCCAGATCATCGCCTAATGACAACTGAAATCAGGAAGCTACAACATAAAATAGTTCCTTTTATAATACAATTCTTATTAATGTTATTTACCAAACAAACCATTGGCCAAAGTCTAGAAGTAAACCCTATCCAATCAAAAAACGGTTACCTTATATTTAAAACAGGAACTAAAAACTTACCAATTAATTACGAATATCACTACTTAACTGTTAATTTAACACATACATAATTAATGATGGAGTAGAAAAATTAGCAATAATAACATTTAACCTACAAGAATTTACAGAATACATAGAAAATATAGAGCTAGAGCGAGGAATGCAACTGACAATATTATGTATTTATAACCCTAAATTTCTAAAACATAATCCATTATCACACGTGAATTCTGAATAGATTTTAAACATTAAAACTTCAACATGGCTTAAAACAACTACAAACGAAATTTTGATAATTTCCCATATTCCTCGCGAAATTATTAATACGCCAGTTTTCGAAATTATTCCATATCCAGACAAAAACAAAAACATTTTAACTGAAATTATCCGTGACAAATACTACTTACAAAACAGCCAAGCTTACACAGATAAAACCAAAGACCTAGTTATGAATAAATGCATTAAAGAAATATTAAATCAAGCATCAACCAAATATTATTATTCAAAGACACACAAAACTTTTTAAATTAAATTGCTAAAGCCAAATATAATGTTGACATGGAGCTTACCTAAAACTATTTTTAATCAAAATTGTCTGAATAGAGAAATAACAATAGAGTGTGACAATATAATAAAAGCCTTAAGCTGTTAATTTTAATTAGAAGAAGTATTAATTACAAGCACTATGTTAGATAGCCCACAAACAATTTATGTAATCAATAATGTAACTAAATTAGAACCACTTTCAAGCAAAAGAAATTGTACAACAACAAACAAAGCATTATAATACATTTCAAATTATTACATTAACGACACTTATAATTATTATAATCACTCTAATACTATGTTTTAGCTATAAGTAGAAAAACATACCACACAAAATAATTGTTAATTATAAGAAACAAACAGAAACAAACCCACAAGCAAATAATGTAAACTCAAATCAAATTTCAAACGTTAACGAAAATCCAAATATTGTACTCGAACCTACCCCAATCCCTACATTCACCGCCTGAGGACAGGCTAATTTTTTATGGATGGGGAAATGACATATCCGCTACACAAACCCACTTATATTATTTATTACGACACCATTACACAAACCCACTTATATTATTCATAAGTTTACGTTATTATTTAAAAGGAGGGATATGTCGTATGCACACATATCGAATACACACTGTAACACTTTGTTGCAGTTATTACATAAACATAAGAACCAAGCATATTCAAAGTGAAAAGTAACATGACTTTTACTCTAGACTTTTACTTCGAGTAGAGATTTTTTCTTTTGTGTAATTTGAAGATTGACTACTAAGATCGACTTTTTCAGTTTTTCGTTAATATTCATAATTTTTTCGTTAACGAACTCCATTATGTTCTCTAAATCCTTCACTATTCAAAGCTTCAAATGGTCTCCCGTCTGTTGTGACAATCTTAACAATTGATGATGACAGCTCCTGCTAATTGACATTGTATGATATTTGAATTTTTTTGGTTTTGTCTAAGGAACAGAGGAAGAGACTCGAAAATATCGCTAAAATTCGTGATGTTTTCCCGTTAAAAATGTTCCACAAACGATTTATTTGTATTCGTATTAAATATGTAATTGCGCTCTTTATTTTACACTAGGCAACAAATTTAAACTTACTTTTTTGTAGAGTTTTTTTTTAATTTGGTTTTTTTAGACTCCGTACTTAAAAAAAGTACAGGGGTCTATTGGGTTTGTTTTACCGAATATGTGCGTAACAGGTAGAAGGAGGCGTGGCAGACCCTATAAAGTATATATATTCTTGATCAGCATCAATAGTCGAGTCGATATAGCAATGTCCGTCTGTCTGTCCGTCTGTCTGTCTGTATGAACACCTAGATCTCGGAGACTATAAGAGCTAGAGACACCAAACTTGGTATGTAGGTTCCTCTATACTGCAGGCAGATCAAGTTTGTTTCAAAAATCAGCCACGCCCCCAATATCGCCCACAAATCGACATTGAAAATTTCATATCCAAATTAAATTCATGTTTATTATAAATTTACTGTGATAGAATTTATGAATTTTTATGTAGATTAGGATATGAGTCCCTTTTAGATTTGAATTCGTCTACAACCAATTGTGATACACATATTGATTTTGCGATGACAAATATTTTAGATAACAGGGCCAACCCACGCACCTTTGAGACTATATATAGTCATCATTTTAGTTAGTGTTCGATGTAGTGAGATTTAGATGATAGATTTTTGGCGTTTCAATTTTCAAATTATCCTATGAAAATTTATTTTTATTTTGTATTATTATCTGTTGTTTTGTTTTATTACCATTTTTATTTTTATTATATTTAATCTTTAAGCTATATATGAATATATATTTTTATTATATTTAAATTATTATCTGTTATTTTGTTTTATTATTATTATTATTATTATTAATATTATTATTATTATAAATAATATTATTATTATTATTATTTTAGTTTTATTGCTATATGTACATATATAGATATATATATATGCATATACTTTTATCTGCGTAGATAGCAGATATAAACCATTTTTGGGGAACTTTGGGGTTGCTTTACGCAACTCAAGTCGACTCGAAGGTCCCCAAAAGTTTCTTTTGGAAAAAAGGACCCCATTACAAATGTAATGGCCTCCACGTGGTGTTCCCTGGGTTCCGATAAAATTTTTAATAATATCGGAAGCAAATTCGAGCGGTGACAAATTTAATATATAAGAGTTTTAGAAGTGACTGATTTTGGATAGTAAGTACGGGGTCTCCGACAGTCGAGTATGCTTGAATGTAGCACCGGCCGACTAGTTTTAAATAGTTTTTTTCTGAGGTGCGCCCCCATTATTCGAAAAGCGATTTTACAAAGCATTACTTTTACTATCATACATGCCGGTCCACATGAAAGTCATCAAAGTCGACATAAACATGGCTGGACACAAAATATTTTAACGCCGTTTTTTCATAGATTTTAATAAATCATATCTTAAACGACGCTTAATTAATGCAGCTATGCAAAAAAATAATTAAAAACAAAAAGCCTAAAATAAACAACATTTTCTTAAATCAAAAATTAATAGCTCTTAAACTACTGGCTTAAATGTTAGACTGCGTATGGCTGAATTACAGATATATTCATTAGCTTTCAGGAAAGGTAAAGAAAAGTAAAATCGGCTTTGCATTCTCGAGTAATGGTGACAAAAAATTATGTAAACTCAAATCAAATTTCAAACGTTAACGGAAATCCAAATATTGTACTCGAATCTATCCCAACTTTATACCCTACAATCTTTGACTGAGGACAGGCTAATTTTTTATGGATGGAGAAGTGACATATCCACTACACAAACCCACTTATATCTACTACACAAACCCACTTATATTATTTAATACGACACCACTACCCAACCCATTTATATTATTTAATACGATACCCCACTTATGTATGCCTTAGCACATTCTCGTATCAAGTAATAAGATATCAATAAGAATAGAAGGCCAGTGAAAATAACATTTCAAGTGTTCCCAACCTAATGTTAACATAAACATACGCTAGCTCACTAAGGGTCAGTATTCCAAGCGGCACAAATCCAAGCTGTTGCTTAGCACCCCAAGCGTTCGTCATCTCAAGAGAGCGATCATTAAGATCTCTGTTTAGTTAAGAGCCGACTTCATCTCCAAGATCCCACAGCCGAGGTGTGCTGAGCGTCGCCAACACACTTTATGATTTATTCTGCTCCGAATTTTCGCCTTTTCCGTATTATAGATAAAGTTTTTTTTTTATTATAACTAAACCGGATTGAACATTGTTATTATATATATTTGCTTTTTATTCATTCTCAAGTACTGCATAATATAAATTTCTTGCACGAGCTTATAGCGCCGACCGTCAGAATATTGTCAAAAGATGAAGTTTTAATGCAGGGATGTTTAGTGCGTCGTGTGTATGACGCACATATTGCCAGTCTATCAAAATTTTCTTTGATTTCATCAATCATTTTGGTGCTGTTTAAGGATCTATGCAGCACGATTCATCGTTCCTTGTAAGGTGCATGCTGCACATTTAAATTCTTCTGCTTGTATTTCATTGGGCGCATTCACCAGGCTCGTTTGCTCCCTGATAATATTTGTGATACCTAACATACTATACTACTACATACTACTATAAAGTTTTTGTGATACTTGATCAGGGATCGGTCCTATGACAGCTATATGATATAGTGGTCCGATTTGAATTAACTTTGTACAGGGTAGTTAAATGCATATTCAATAAGCTTGGTTACGATATCTCATAAAACAAAAAAGTTTTTCATAGTAAAACTTGATTTTCGACCGATTGTTCCTATAGGCGCTATATGATACGAGGGTAACCCTAAAAGCTTCCGGAATCGACCACTAGAACGCATTTGCTAGCGGCGTCATTATTATTTTCGTAAAGTTTGACATCTTTTCAGGTGAACACAAATCAGAAATTCGTCAAGTTGTTTCGTCTTTACAGCGTTTTACCTCGTTACCCTCGTTACCCTCGCCACTTCGTTACCCTCGTATAGAGTTCCGATCAAAAAAGAAACAATCCTTATCTGCCTGCAATATAGGGGAATCGACATACCAAATTTGGTGTCACTAGCTTTTAAATTATTCATATAGTTTGAATATGAAATTTTTTTCCGATTTGTGGGCATTAAAAGAGGCGTGGTCGAATTTTGATACAAACTTGATCTGCTTGCAACATAGAAGAGCCATATTTTACAAAACTTTTATTTATATTTAAATTAAGTACCGGGTATCCAATTATCATGATCTCGACCATAGCCTTTCCCAATTGCTTAAAATATAAATACTACTTTTCAACATAAAATACTAAATGCAACTCTTTGCTGTTGCGAGGCCAAGGGCACTAAGAAATCGTTGTGTCATTGGCTTTGTAAAATTTGCTATCCTTACGTCGTAAAAACGGCGACAGCAATCCCCGTCTTACTCAAAAACCCAATATCCTGTCTACAACATATCCTTATCCAAGACCTGGGCAAGGTTCTTTAAACGACCTACCCTCAAGTCAGGGGCGTTATACGACCCGTCGCCGCTGAGGGGTCAAATGTAGCTGCCTTGGTCGACAACCCGTCTCCCCACCACCTTTCGGGTCCGCGGCGCTTGCCCGCCGTTTATGATCATGCAATTAACCCCCCAAAACACGCCTCGGATAAACCGAGACACCAGGAGGATGTCGATACTAGTGATATCAAAGAGGAGGCACTACTCGGCTTTAGCCAGGAGACGTTAGTGCAACGACCAGGGGGTGTTGCTCAGACGAGCACGTTCCAAACTGACAGCACCACCAACGACCAATCGAAATCAGAATACCAGCTGCTCAAGGCAAAGGCCAGGTGTTGCCATTTCGTTCTGTGTAAGAACGCAAAGAACGAGGCAGATGGAGCGATTGACCCGCGCGACGCCAAAGACAAAGCAAAGTTGTCAAAAAACGATAGCCAAGTTCAATGCACAACGAGCTAGCTTAGCAGCGGTGCAGGCCACAAAGTCGATGCCGAAAGCGAAGCACAATGCGCCAAAGAGAGCGAAGGACGCACTGGGTGGTCCCTGGTCTACCTCGTTTGGCAAGGCCGAGACCAGGACCTTCAACGAGGTGGCCGAGGATTACCGGTCCATGGCTCTGATAAACGAGCTCAACGCTGACGGGAAGCTGCTGGCAGAGAAGTGGGGTGAGGAAAAGACAAAACTCTTCGATAAGGCTATGGACCACGACCTGGCCAACCCGGGGAGCTCCCTGCCTACGACTCGACCCTGCCTACGACTCGTCGGACGTGATCCGTGGCCACAGGGTAATCACCTGCGTGGACGAGGCGTCGAGGGTAATCTTGGCAGAATGTGTCGCCAAGATCGGCAACGCATGGGATTAAGCTCAGATTAAGCTCGTTCCAGCCAAGAAAATCCCCCGGCGTTCACGGGCGCACAACTGGCTACCCAAACGGATTATGACAAGCTGATTCGGACGCTGAGAGAAATCTGGTTACACGAGTGTGTTCCAACAGAGATCTTCGCAATAATAAGACCATAGGGGAACGAAAAAGTAGACAAACCTGAGGATGTACGAGCGCCTTTTAACAGCATAAATCGATACACGGTCAGCTCGCAGCCCTAGCAAATGAGAAATGGAAAACTCAAATAGGGTGTAAAAGAGCCAAACAGACATGGCTAATCTACAACAATCTAGTGGGCCGGTGCCACAGTCGAGCATACTCGACTGTCGGAGACCCCGTACTTACTATGGCAAAAACTAATTATGGAAAAATAAAAATATCTAGTTAACTTACATGCATATTTTATCAGTTTGGTTACGATATCTCAAAAAACAATAAAGTTTTTCATACTAAGACTTGACTTTCGCTCGATCGGTCCTGTGACAGCTATATGATATAGTGGTCCGATTTGGACCAACATTGGACAGGATATATGAATCCAACTTATATGTATATTGTATAAGATTGGTTACTATATCTCATAAAACAAAGAAGTTTTTCATACTAGAGCTTGATTTTCGACCGATTGTTCCTATGGGCGCTATATGATATAGTGAATCGATTTAAACCAACTTTGGACAGGGTGTAAAAGGCCATGTATGCTTATTGTTTCAGTTTGGTTACGATATCTCAATAAACAAAAAAGTTTTTCATGCTAAAACTTGATTTTGACCGATTGTTCCTAAGGGCGCTATATGAAATAGTGGTCCGATTCAAAAAAGAAACAAACTTAACCTGCCTGCAATACCAAATTTGGTGTCACTAGCTTTTCAATTGCTTTTATAATTTGGATATAAATTTTTTTTCCGATTTGTGGGCGATATAGGGGGCGTGGCCGAATTTTGAAACAAACTTGACCTGCCTGCAGTACATAGGAACCTACATACCAAGTTTGGTGTCTCTAGCTCTTATAGTCTCAGACAGACAGACAGACGGACAGACGGCTATTGATGCTGATCAAGAATATATATACTTTATAGGGTCAGCATCGCCTTCCTCTGCCTGTTACACATATTCGTTAAAGCAAACGCAGTAGACCCCTGTCCTTTTTTTAATGTACGGAGTCTAAAAAAACGAAAAATTTGCATTTTGCACTGTACATAAAAATAAGAAATTAACAGCTGCCGCCCAGAGGCCTCCAAAATGTGGTGCTCTAGGTGGGAATAAAACAAAATAATTCTAAATAGTTCTCTTTCTAACTCTAATTTTGTAGCCGCGCCAACAAAATTAGTGGCGTTATCGCAACACAGGCGTGCAGGCACACCGCGCCGTGCAATGAACCGACGAAGGCATAGCAGAAAGGCGTTTGTAAACAACTCTGACACGAGCACTATTTTAATTTCTTTCGAAGCGAAGCAGACAAAAATACCCGCAAATATCTCATACGGGGTCTTGCCTCGAAGTCTGTACGTTGTAAGAAACGGTCCGCAAAAATCCGAGCCGGTAATCAGAAACAGACGTTCCCGATATTTCGACAACTCGATGATTTTTTGGTTCGATTTTCTATTTTGATATTCAACTCGATCTAAAATTACATCACTAATGAGCAGCATTGAATTTTACGATCCAAAGTGCACAGCAAAGACAAACATGGACTTTTGCATGTATATCTGTATTTGCGTATCTTGTTGTTCTTAGCAAAAAATTTTTAAGACATGATGCCTCATGCATTTTCAAATTATTAACTTCTTGATACTCGTATATAAAGGAATAATAATGTTTCCCTAATTAATTTCCATCGCAAAGCCATTTTAGACCAATAATTTAATTAATCGTTAATATATGGATAATAAATATGTCTAGCCAAAAAAAACATGCCTCTTCTATTCGTCTCCCGAAGAAAGAGGGGGAGTGTGAGAAACAATATTTGTGTTCCCCCACAACAAGTTTACATTCTCATGGGCTGCGACAATTACAGCGACGCACAGTGGGGCAGATCCTCATTTTGCGTAGCAAAAATCATATCTTTTGAACCAGTAAAGGTATTTTCAAAATTTAAAAAACATTTAATAGGAAACTTCTTAAGCTTTAAAATGCTTAATAGGCCTACTAGTTAATTTAGGGTTGTCGATCAAAGTTGAAAAATATTTTCAGTGCATATTTTACATGTTAAAATAAAAAAAAAATCAATTTTTGTTTGCCCAAAATTTACGTTTCAATTTTTTTCATATTTTCAACAACATTCATAAGTATTTAAAATAGTTTTGTTATGCTACTTTAAAAAAAAATTTTTTGTTTGAAATTCTTGAATGATGCCTGGCATAGCGAAAACGTATGTAATTGTACTGCGCTCTTCCTCTTCTATCACAATTTTTTTGCGAGTTTGCATCAGTTTTTGTCCTATAACTTCCCTAGACGCAGCTGGACGCATGAAAGACCGGGGTTATTTTGTTAGAGATTTAAGTAACAAAGACTTTTGTGGTAGTGGAATCGAGCCCAAATAAGTCCAATTTTAGTTCTATTCCATCAAAGTCAAAAAATAGCCTAATTTTAGTGCTTTTTTTAAACATTGCTGGAATAAACGGTCAACAAGTGAAGAAACAAAATTCTACGATATTTAATTTGAAATGAATGTACATTTCATTTGAAAACAAAAGCATAAAGATCGGTCATATAAATTGTCTATAAAATTTTCACATTTTTACGCCCACTGAAAAATGGGTCAACTTTGAGAGGCTGTCACGCCCACAATTTTTACCTGATTTCAAAAATCTTTTGGATTCGTAATCTTTCAAGCTTTCTCTGTCGAATGCATTTATTACTTTTTACGAACACTTTCGTCAAATAAATGATTATTGCCACGCTTTTCGGCCTCCTGCCACAGTGTGCGACGCTCGCGGCAGGAGAGCCGTTAGCTAGTGAGCGATTGCGTTGCTGACTGGCTAGTGAGTACCGTTTGTTGAATAGTGAGCTCATGTGCCGCTAGTTTAGGGTCTATAGGCAAACTATAAAACGGCATGCACTCACACACGCAGGGGAGTCTTTTAAAAATGGTAGAGAACGAGAGATCTGATTTGATAAGTTATAAGATATCCTAGCGTTGCCAGGACCCAGTTGACCAATCGAAATCGGAATACCAGCTGCTCAAGGCAAAGTCCAGTAGTTGCCGTTTCGTTCTGCATAAGAACGCAAAGAACGAGGCAGATGGAGCGATTGACCCGCGCGACGCCAAAGACAAAGCAAGTTGTCAAGAGACGGTAGCTAAGTTCGAGGCACAACGAGCTAGCTTAGCAGCGGTGCAGGCCACAAAGTCGATGCCGAAAGCAAAGCACAATGCGCCAAAGAGAGCGAAGGACGCACTGGGTGGTCCCTGGTCTACCTCGTTTGGAAAGGCCGAGACCAGGACCTTCAACGAGGCGGCCGAGGATTACCGGTCCATGGCTCTGATAAACGAGCTCAACGCTGTCGAGAAGCTGCTGGCAGAGAAGTGGGGTGAGGAAAAGACAAAACTCTTCGATAAGGCTATGGACCTAACCTGGCCAACCCGGGGAGCTCCCAGCCTACGACTCGACCCTGCCTACGACTCGTCGGACGTGATCCGTGGCCACAGGGTAATCACCTGCGTGGACGAGGCGTCGAGGGTAATCTTGGCAGAATGTGTCGCCAAGATCGGCAACGCATGGGATTAAGCTCAGATTAAGCTCGTTCCAGCCAAGAGCATCCCCCGGCGTTCACGGGCGCACAACTGGCTACCCAAACGGATTATGACAAGCTGATCCGGACGCTGAGAGAAATCTGGTTACACGAGTGTGTTCCAACAGAGATCTTCGCAATAATAACACCATAGGGGAACGAAAAAGTAGACAAACTTGCCAGAACAGGGTCAGAACTAACACCTGATGATGTACGAGCGCCTTTTAACAGCATAAATCGATACACGGTCAGCTCGCAGCCCTAGCAAATAAGAAATGGAAAACTCAAATAGGGTGTAAAAGAGCCAAACAGACATGGCTAATCTACAACAATCTAGTGGGCCGGTGCCACAGTCGAGCATACTCGACTGTCGGAGACCCCGTACTTACTATGGCAAAAACTAATTATGGAAAAATAAAAATATCTAGTTAACTTACATGCATATTTTATCAGTTTGGTTACGATATCTCAAAAAACAATAAAGTTTTTCATACTAAGACTTGACTTTCGCTCGATCGGTCCTGTGACAGCTATATGATATAGTGGTCCGATTTGGACCAACATTGGACAGGATATATGAATCCAACTTATATGTATATTGTATAAGATTGTTTACGATATCTCATAAAACAAAGAAGTTTTTCATACTAGAGCTTGATTTTCGACCGATTGTTCCTATGGGCGCTATATGATATAGTGAATCGATTTGAACCAACTTTGGACAGGGTGTATAAGGCCATGTATGCTTATTGTTTCAGTTTGGTTACGATATCTCAATAAACAAAAAAGTTTTTCATGCTAAAACTTGATTTTCGACCGATTGTTCCTAAGGGCGCTATATGAAATAGTGGTCCGATTCAAAAAAGAAACAAATTTAACCTGCCTGCAATACCAAATTTGGTGTCACTAGCTTTGCCTGGCATAGCGAAAGCGTATGTAATTGTACTGCGCTCTTCCTCTTCTATCACAATTTTTTTGCGAGTTTGCATCAGTTTTTGTCCTATAACTTCCCTAGACGCAGCTGGACGCATGAAAGACCGGGGTTATTTTGTTAGAGATTTAAGTAACAAAGACTTTTGTGGTAGTGGAATCGAGCCCAAATAAGTCCAATTTTAGTTCTATTCCATCAAAGTCAAAAAATAGCCTAATTTTAGTGCTTTTTTTAAACATTGCTGGAATAAACGGTCAACAAGTGAAGAAACAAAATTCTACGATATTTAATTTGAAATGAATGTACATTTCATTTGAAAACAAAAGCATAAAGATCGGTCATATAAATTGTCTATAAAATTTTCACATTTTTACGCCCACTGAAAAATGGGTCAACTTTGAGAGGCTGTCACGCCCACAATTTTTACCTGATTTCAAAAATCTTTTGGATTCGTAATCTTTCAAGCTTTCTCTGTCGAATGCATTTATTACTTTTTACGAACACTTTCGTCAAATAAATGATTATTGCCACGCTTTTCGGCCTCCTGCCACAGTGTGCGACGCTCGCGGCAGGAGAGCCGTTAGCTAGTGAGCGATTGCGTTGCTGACTGGCTAGTGAGTACCGTTTGTTGAATAGTGAGCTCATGTGCCGCTAGTTTAGGGTCTATAGGCAAACTATAAAACGGCATGCACTCACACACGCAGGGGAGTCTTTTAAAAATGGTAGAGAACGAGAGATCTGATTTGATAAGTTATAAGATATCCTAGCGTTGCCAGGACCCAGTTGACCAATCGAAATCGGAATACCAGCTGCTCAAGGCAAAGGCCAGGTGTTGCCATTTCGTTCTGTGTAAGATCGCAAAGAACTAGACAGATGGAACGATTGACCCGCGCGACGCCAAGGACAAAGCAAGTTGTCAAGAAACGATAGCTAAGTTCAATGCACAACGAGCTAGCTTAGCAGCGGTGCAGGCCACAAAGTCGATGCCGAAAGCAAAGCACAATGCGCCAAAGAGAGCGAAGGACGCACTGGGTGGTCCCTGGTCTACCTCGTTTGGAAAGGCCGAGACCAGGACCTTCAACGAGGCGGCCGAGGATTACCGGTCCATGGCTCTGATAAACGAGCTCAACGCTGTCGAGAAGCTGCTGGCAGAGAAGTGGGGTGAGGAAAAGACAAAACTCTTCGATAAGGCTATGGACCTAACCTGGCCAACCCGGGGAGCTCCCAGCCTACGACTCGACCCTGCCTACGACTCGTCGGACGTGATCCGTGGCCACAGGGTAATCACCTGCGTGGACGAGGCGTCGAGGGTAATCTTGGCAGAATGTGTCGCCAAGATCGGCAACGCATGGGATTAAGCTCAGATTAAGCTCGTTCCAGCCAAGAGCATCCCCCGGCGTTCACGGGCGCACAACTGGCTACCCAAACGGATTATGACAAGCTGATCCAGAGATCTTCGCAATAATAACACCATAGGGGAACGAAAAAGTAGACAAACTTGCCAGAACAGGGTCAGAACTAACACCTGATGATGTACGAGCGCCTTTTAACAGCATAAATCGATACACGGTCAGCTCGCAGCCCTAGCAAATAAGAAATGGAAAACTCAAATAGGGTGTAAAAGAGCCAAACAGACATGGCTAATCTACAACAATCTAGTGGGCCGGTGCCACAGTCGAGCATACTCGACTGTCGGAGACCCCGTACTTACTATGGCAAAAACTAATTATGGAAAAATAAAAATATCTAGTTAACTTACATGCATATTTTATCAGTTTGGTTACGATATCTCAAAAAACAATAAAGTTTTTCATACTAATACTTGACTTTCGCTCGATCGGTCCTGTGACAGCTATATGATATAGTGGTCCGATTTGGACCAACATTGGACAGGATATATGAATCCAACTTATATGTATATTGTATAAGATTGTTTACGATATCTCATAAAACAAAGAAGTTTTTCATACTAGAGCTTGATTTTCGACCGATTGTTCCTATGGGCGCTATATGATATAGTGAATCGATTTGAACCAACTTTGGACAGGGTGTATAAGGCCATGTATGCTTATTGTTTCAGTTTGGTTACGATATCTCAATAAACAAAAAAGTTTTTCATGCTAAAACTTGATTTTCGACCGATTGTTCCTAAGGGCGCTATATGAAATAGTGGTCCGATTCAAAAAAGAAACAAATTTAACCTGCCTGCAATACCAAATTTGGTGTCACTAGCTTTGCCTGGCATAGCGAAAGCGTATGTAATTGTACTGCGCTCTTCCTCTTCTATCACAATTTTTTTGCGAGTTTGCATCAGTTTTTGTCCTATAACTTCCCTAGACGCAGCTGGACGCATGAAAGACCGGGGTTATTTCGTTAGAGATTTAAGTAACAAAGACTTTTGTGGTAGTGGAATCGAGCCCAAATAAGTCCAATTTTAGTTCTATTCCATCAAAGTCAAAAAATAGCCTAATTTTAGTGCTTTTTTTAAACATTGCTGGAATAAACGGTCAACAAGTGAAGAAACAAAATTCTACGATATTTAATTTGAAATGAATGTACATTTCATTTGAAAACAAAAGCATAAAGATCGGTCATATAAATTGTCTATAAAATTTTCACATTTTTACGCCCACTGAAAAATGGGTCAACTTTGAGAGGCTGTCACGCCCACAATTTTTACCTGATTTCAAAAATCTTTTGGATTCGTAATCTTTCAAGCTTTCTCTGTCGAATGCATTTATTACTTTTTACGAACACTTTCGTCAAATAAATGATTATTGCCACGCTTTTCGGCCTCCTGCCCCAGTGTGCGACGCTCGCGGCAGGAGAGCCGTTAGCTAGTGAGCGATTGCGTTGCTGACTGGCTAGTGAGTACCGTTTGTTGAATAGTGAGCTCATGTGCCGCTAGTTTAGGGTCTATAGGCAAACTATAAAACGGCATGCACTCACACACGCAGGGGAGTCTTTTAAAAATGGTAGAGAACGAGAGATCTGATTTGATATGTTATAAGATATCCTAGCGTTGCCAGGACCCAGTTGACCAATCGAAATCGGAATACCAGCTGCTCAAGGCAAAGGCCAGGTGTTGCCATTTCGTTCTGTGTAAGATTGCAAAGAACTAGACAGATGGAACGATTGACCCGCGCGACGCCAAAGACAAAGCAAAGTTGTCAAGAAACGATAGCTAAGTTCAATGCACAACGAGCTAGCTTAGCAGCGGTGCAGGCCACAAAGTCGATGCCGAAAGCAAAGCACAATGCGCCAAAGAGAGCGAAGGACGCACTGGGTGGTCCCTGGTCTACCTCGTTTGGCAAGGCCGAGACCAGGACCTTCAACGAGGCGGCCGAGGATTACCGGACAAAACTCTTCGATAAGGCTATGGACCATGACCTGGCCAACCCGGGGAGCTCCCAGCCTACGACTCGACCCTGCCTACGACTCGTCGGACGTGATCCGTGGCCACAGGGTAACCACCTGCGTGGACGAGGCGTCGAGGGTAATCGGCAACGCATGGGATTAAGCTCAGATTAAGCTCGTTCCAGCCAAGAGCATCCCCCGGCGTTCACGGGCGCACAACTGGCTACCCAAACGGATTATGACAAGCTGATCCGGACGCTGAGAGAAATCTGGTTACACGAGTGTGTTCCAACAGAGATCTTCGCAATAATAAGACCATAGGGGAACGAAAAAGTAGACAAACTTGCCAGAACAGGGTCAGAACTAACACCTGATGATGTACGAGCGCCTTTTAACAGCATAAATCGATACACGGTCAGCTCGCAGCCCTAGCAAATAAGAAATGGAAAACTCAAATAGGGTGTAAAAGAGCCAAACAAACATGGCTAATCTACAACAATCTAGTGGGCCGGTGCCACAGTCGAGCATACTCGACTGTCGGAGACCCCGTACTTACTATGGCAAAAACTAATTATGGAAAAATAAAAATATCTAGTTAACTTACATGCATATTTTATCAGTTTGGTTACGATATCTCAAAAAACAATAAAGTTTTTCATACTAATACTTGACTTTCGCTCGATCGGTGCTGTGACAGCTATATGATATAGTGGTCCGATTTGGACCAACATTGGACAGGATATATGAATCCAACTTATATGTATATTGTATAAGATTGTTTACGATATCTCATAAAACAAAGAAGTTTTTCATACTAGAGCATAATTTTCGACCGATTGTTCCTATGGGCGCTATATGATATAGTGAATCGATTTGAACCAACTTTGGACAGGGTGTATAAGGCCATGTATGCTTATTGTTTCAGTTTGGTTACGATATTTCAATAAACAAAAAAGTTTTTCATGCTAAAACTTGATTTTCGACCGATTGTTCCTATGGGCGCTATATGAAATAGTGGTCCGATTCAAAAAAGAAACAAACTTAACCTGCCTGCAATACCGAATTTGGTGTCACTAGCTTTTCAATTGCTTTTATAATTTGGATATAAAATTTTTTTTCCGATTTGTGGGCGATATAGGGGGCGTGGCCGAATTTTGAAACAAACTTGATCTGCCTGCAGTACATAGGAACCTACATACCAAGTTTGGTGTCTCTAGCTCTTATAGTCTCAGACAGACAGACAGACAGACGGACAGACGGCTATTGATGCTGATCAAGAATATATATACTTTATAGGGTCAGCATCGCCTTCCTCTGCCTGTTACACATATTCGTTAAAGCAAACGCAGTAGACCCCTGTCCTTTTTTTAATGTACGGAGTCTAAAAAAACGAAAAATTTGCATTTTGCACTGCACATAAAAATAAGAAATTAACAGCTGCCGCCCAGAGGCCTCCAAAATGTGGTGCTCTAGGTGGGAATAAAACAAAATAATTCTAAATAGTTCTCTTTCTAACTCTAATTTTGTAGCCGCGCCAACAAAATTAGTGGCGTTATCGCAACACAGGCGTGCAGGCACACCGCGCCGTGCAATGAACCGACGAAGGCATAGCAGAAAGGCGTTTGTAAACAACTCCGACACGAGCACTATTTTAATTTCTTTCGAAGCGAAGCAGACAAAAATACCCGCAAATATCTCATACGGGGTCTTGCCTCGAAGTCTGTACGTTGTAAGAAACGGTCCGCAAAAATCCGAGCCGGTAATCAGAAACAGACGTTCCCGATATTTCGACAACTCGATGATTTTTTGGTTCGATTTTCTATTTTGATATTCAACTCGATCTAAAATTACATCACTAATGAGCAGCATTGAATTTTACGATCCAAAGTGCACAGCAAAGACAAACATGGACTTTTGCATGTATATCTGTATTTGCGTATCTTGTTGTTGTTAGCAAAAAATTTTTAAGACATGATGCCTCATGCATTTTCAAATTATTAACTTCTTGATACTCGTATATAAAGGAATAATAATGTTTCCCTAATTAATTTCCATCGCAAAGCCATTTTAGACCAATAATTTAATTAATCGTTAATATATGGATATTTAATATGTTTAGCCAAAAAAACATGCCTCTTCTATTCGTCTCCCGAAGAAAGAGGGGGAGTGTGAGAAACAATATTTGTGTTCCCCCACAACAAGTTTACATTCTCATGGGCTGCGACAATTACAGCGACGCACAGTGGGGCAGATCCTCATTTTGCGTTGCAAAAATCATATCTTTTGAACCAGTAAAGGTATTTTCAAAATTTAAAAAACATTTAATAGGAAACTTCTTAAGCTTTAAAATGCTTAATAGGCCTACTAGTTAATTTAGGGTTGTCGATCAAAGTTGAAAAATATTTTCAGTGCATATTTTACATGTTAAAATAAAAAAAAAATCAATTTTTGTTTGCCCAAAATTTACGTTTCAATTTTTTTCATATTTTCAACAACATTCATAAGTATTTAAAATAGTTTTGTTATGCTACTTTAAAAAAAAAATTTGTGTTTGAAATTCTTGAATGATGCCTGGCATAGCGAAAGCGTATGTAATTGTACTGCGCTCTTCCTCTTCTATCACAATTTTTTTGCGAGTTTGCATCAGTTTTTGTCCTATAACTTCCCTAGACGCAGCTGGACGCATGAAAGACCGGGGTTATTTTGTTAGAGATTTAAGTAACAAAGACTTTTGTGGTAGTGGAATCGAGCCCAAATAAGTCCAATTTTAGTTCTATTCCATCAAAGTCAAAAAATAGCCTAATTTTAGTGCTTTTTTAAACATTGCTGGAATAAACGGTCAACAAGTGAAGAAACAAAATTCTACGATATTTAATTTGAAATGAATGTACATTTCATTTGAAAACAAAAGCATAAAGATCGGTCATATAAATTGTCTATAAAATTTTCACATTTTTACGCCCACTGAAAAATGGGTCAACTTTGAGAGGCTGTCACGCCCACAATTTTTACCTGATTTCAAAAATCTTTTGGATTTGTAATCTTTCAAGCTTTCTCTGTCGAATGCATTTATTACTTTTTACGAACACTTTCGTCAAATAAATGATTATTGCCACGCTTTTCGGCCTCCTGCCCCAGTGTGCGACGCTCGCGGCAGGAGAGCCGTTAGATAGTGAGCGATTGCGTTGCTGACTGGCTAGTGAGTACCGTTTGTTGAATAGTGAGCTCATGTGCCGCTAGTTTAGGGTCTATAGGCAAACTATAAAACGGCATGCACTCACACACGCAGGGGAGTCTTTTAAAAATGGTAGAGAACGAGAGATCTGATTTGATAAGTTATAAGATATCCTAGCGTTGCCAGGACCCAGTTGACCAATCGAAATCGGAATACCAGCTGCTCAAGGCAAAGGCCAGGTGTTGCCATTTCGTTCTGTGTAAGATCGCAAAGAACTAGACAGATGGAACGATTGACCCGCGCGACGCCAAAGACAAAGCAAAGATGTCAAGAAACGATAGCTAAGTTCAATGCACAACGAGCTAGCTTAGCAGCGGTGCAGGCCACAAAGTCGATGCCGAAAGCAAAGCACAATGCGCCAAAGAGAGCGAAGGACGCACTGGGTGGTCCCTGGTCCACCTCGTTTGGCAAGGCCGAGACCAGGACCTTCAACGAGGTGGCCGAAGATTACCGGTCCATGGCTCTGATAAACGAGCTCAACGCTGACGAGAAGCTGCTGGCAGAGAAGTGGGGTGAGGAAAAGACAAAACTCTTCGATAAGGCTATGGACCATGACCTGGCCAGCCCGGGGAGCTCCCAGCCTACGACTCGACCCTGCCTACGACTCGTCGGACGTGATCCGTGGCCACAGGGTAATCACCTGCGTGGACGAGGCGTCGAGGGTAATCTTGGCAGAATGTGTCGCCAAGATCGGCAACGCATGGGATTAAGCTCAGATTAAGCTCGTTCCAGCCAAGAACATCCCCCGGCGTTCACGGGCGCACAACTGGCTACCCAAACGGAATATGACAAGCTGATCCGGACGCTGAGAGAAATCTGGTTACACGAGTGTGTTCCAACAGAGATCTTCGCAATAATAAGACCATAGGGGAACGAAAAAGTAGACAAACTTGCCAGAACAGGGTCAGAACTAACACCTGATGATGTACGTGCGCCTTTTAACAGCATAAATCGATACACGGTCAGCTCGCAGCCCTAGCAAATGAGAAATGGAAAACTCAAATAGGGTGTAAAAGAGCCAAACAGACATGGCTAATCTACAACAATCTAGTGGGCCGGTGCCACAGTCGAGCATACTCGACTGTCGGAGACCCCGTACTTACTATGGCAAAAACTAATTATGGAAAAATAAAAATATCTAGTTAACTTACATGCATATTTTATCAGTTTGGTTACGATATCTCAAAAAACAATAAAGTTTTTCATACTAAGACTTGACTTTCGCTCGATCGGTCCTGTGACAGCTATATGATATAGTGGTCCGATTTGGACCAACATTGGACAGGATATATGAATCCAACTTATATGTATATTGTATAAGATTGGTTACTATATCTCATAAAACAAAGAAGTTTTTCATACTAGAGCTTGATTTTCGACCGATTGTTCCTATGGGCGCTATATGATATAGTGAATCGATTTGAACCAACTTTGGACAGGGTGTATAAGGCCATGTATGCTTATTGTTTCAGTTTGGTTACGATATCTCAATAAACAAAAAAGTTTTTCATAGTAAAACTTGATTTTCGACCGATTGTTCCTATAGGCGCTATATGATACGAAGGTAACCCTAAAAGCTTCCGGAATCGACCACTAGAACGCATTTGCTAGCGGCGTCATTATTATTTTCGTAAAGTTTGACATCTTTTCAGGTGAACACAAATCAGAAATTCGTCAAGTTGTTTCGTCTTTACAGCGTTTTACCTCGTTACCCTCGCCACTTCGTTACCCTCGTATAGAGTTCCGATCAAAAAAGAAACAATCCTTATCTGCCTGCAATATAGGGGAATCGACATACCAAATTTGGTGTCACTAGCTTTTAAATTATTCATATAGTTTGAATATGAAATTTTTTTCCGATTTGTGGGCATTAAAAGAGGCGTGGTCGAATTTTGATACAAACTTGATCTGCTTGCAACATAGAAGAGCCATATTTTACAAAACTTTTATTTATATTTAAATTAAGTACCGGGTATCCAATTATCATGATCTCGACCATAGCCTTTCCCAATTGCTTAAAATATAAATACTACTTTTCAACATAAAATACTAAATGCACCTCTTTGCTGTTGCGAGGCCAAGGGCACTAAGAAATCGTTGTGTCATTGGCTTTGTAAAATTTGCTATCCTTACGTCGTAAAAACGGCGACAGCAATCCCCGTCTTACTCAAAAACCCAATATCCTGTCTACAACCTATCCTTATCCAAGACCTGGGCAAGGTTCTTTAAACGACCTACCCTCAAGTCAGGGGCGTTATACGACCCGTCGCCGCTGAGGGGTCAAATGTAGCTGCCTTGGTCGACAACCCGTCTCCCCACCACCTTTCGGGTCCGCGGCGCTTGCCCGCCGTTTATGATCATGCAATTAACCCCCAAAACACGCCTCGGATAAACCGAGAGACCAGGAGGATGTCGATACTAATTATATCGACGAGGAGGCAATACTCGGCTTCAGCCAGGAAATAGTGGTCCGATTCAAAAAAGAAACAAACTTAACCTGCCTGCAATACCAAATTTGGTGTCACTAGCTTTGCCTGGCATAGCGAAAGCGTATGTAATTGTACTGCGCTCTTCCTCTTCTATCACAATTTTTTTGCGAGTTTTCATCAGTTTTTGTCCTATAACTTCCCTAGACGCAGCTGGACGCATGAAAGACCGGGGTTATTTCGTTAGAGATTTAAGTAACAAAGACTTTTGTGGTAGTGGAATCGAGCCCAAATAAGTCCAATTTTAGTTCTATTCCATCAAAGTCAAAAAATAGCCTAATTTTAGTGCTTTTTTTAAACATTGCTGGAATAAACGGTCAACAAGTGAAGAAACAAAATTCTACGATATTTAATTTGAAATGAATGTACATTTCATTTGAAAACAAAAGCATAAAGATCGGTCATATAAATTGTCTATAAAATTTTCACATTTTTACGCCCACTGAAAAATGGGTCAACTTTGAGAGGCTGTCACGCCCACAATTTTTACCTGATTTCAAAAATCTTTTGGATTCGTAATCTTTCAAGCTTTCTCTGTCGAATGCATTTATTACTTTTTACGAACACTTTCGTCAAATAAATGATTATTGCCACGCTTTTCGGCCTCCTGCCCCAGTGTGCGACGCTCGCGGCAGGAGAGCCGTTAGCTAGTAAGCGATTGCGTTGCTGACTGGCTAGTGAGTACCGTTTGTTGAATAGTGAGCTAATGTGCCGCTAGTTTAGGGTCTATAGGCAAACTATAAAACGGCATGCACTCACACACGCAGGGGAGTCTTTTAAAAATGGTAGAGAACGAGAGATCTGATTTGATAAGTTATAAGATATCCTAGCGTTGCCAGGACCCAGTTGAGTTATATCCTGGCGTTGCCAGAACCCAGTTGAGTTATTCTCGAGTTGCCAGGACTCCGCCCAATTATCCTAGCGTTGCCAGGACTCCGCCCAGTTATCCTAGCGATTCCAGGACCTCGTCCAGTTATCCTAGCGTTGCCAGGACCCCTTTCGGTTATCCTAGCGTTGCAGGACTCCGTTCAGTTACTGTTTCTTAACTTATTTATTTATTTTACCAAAACGAAAAAAATCACTTAAATTAGGCTATTTCTTAAATTTTATGGAAGATAACTAGATACCACCTCCGACCACCACTAACCCACTACTACAGAAGGCTTAGGTAATTAATTCTCTAATTAAATTATCCCGGCTTTGTCTACATCTAGGCGCTTCTAAGCATAGTAATCGTACAATAACTGATGCAACCTTGCAATAAAATGGTGGTAGAAGAGGAAGAGCGCAGTGCAATTACATACGTTTTCGCTATGCCAGAATTCATGGAAAAAAAATATGTAAGCTGTCATTTTAAAGGTGGATGTTTTCTATCAAATGCTATTTAAATTTTAAAATTATCTTTACTGGTTTAAAAGATATGATTTTTGCAACGCAATATGAGGAATTGACCCACTGTGCGTTGTCAGAACTCCGCTCAGTTAGCCTAGCGTTGCCCGGATCCAACCTGCCCGTATCCTAGCGTTGCCAGGATCTCACCCATCCATATCCCAGCGTTGTCAAGACCCGGTTTATTCAAACCCGCCCACATCTTAGCGTTGCTAGGACTCAGTCTATCCTCAGCCCAGCGTTACCAGGATCAAGCCTTTCACGACACTCGCGTCACGCCGAATCCCAAAGAAGGCGACCCGGAACCAACTCGGGAGGACGACATCCGGATCGACATAGGATATACCCGCATTATTATTTATATTTAATTTGTACAATTGGGAGTTTGCAAGTGCTACATTTGACTTTAGTATCAACAGGTTTACTTCTATGTCATGTGCCAGATGAGCACGTACGTATGTACAGCATCCATAAACTCTTTCAAAAGCGTCGAAAAATCCATGTATTTTGCAGCGAATAGCCAGTTTATCTAGGTCCTTTAAATCATCCAGTTTCTCGATCTATCTATCTCGCAGAACTCCCTCCACAGGATCATCCCAATCGATTCCTTTGACTGGTTGCTCTCTAATTTCCGTTCTAGCGATTTAAAACGCCTAAGTGCATTTGCATCCGATTTTCGGAGTGTGCTGGGTGACTTTAAATGGCGGTCTAACTTATATTCGTCCGGTAGGCTACTGTCTAACTATGTAACGGAAATGCTCTTCAGAAAGACGCTCTTCTTCTGTGAATTCCGACCTAGCCACCTGGCAGTCTTCCACTACCCAGAATCTTTCAACCAATAGATCTAGAGGACTTTCTTCGACTGTGAAGTAGCATCGTCGATCAAGTTTCAACTTTTCTTCTCGAATTGCGTCAAAAAATCCATCCACGCTGATCAGCAGTTGACCTTGTTTGACTCGTAGAAATGCGGATCTGCAAGATCAATTCCTGCTTGCAGCGGCTACTTGGCTGTAAAACGTGATGTCGGAACACCTGGATTTCAATGTGGCGCATGTAGTGAATGAGACCTGTCTCAATTCGGAAGTTCCACTGACTTCTTGATTTACTTGATGCCTTTCGAGCTGCAGTCGTTTTTGCTGATTCCTCAGTGATGAAGCTTACTTCAGAGCACGAATCCAAAAGACCGCGAACGTTGTGTAATATATCTCAATTATCCTGGATTTCAACCAGCGCGCTTGGAAGCACAGCTACGCTTGAACAGTGCGGCAATAGTGTGGTGAAAACGAGTGGTTGATTGATCGTCGTACTGCTGTGCGGACGATGCTTGTACGTACCTAGGCAATAGGGTATGTGGCTTGGACTTGGACTGGCAATCCTTAACTTTATGCGCCTTACGCAAACATTCATTGGCGTTCTTGTAGTGTGACGCTGTTGTAATGACAGCTCAGTAAACGACTTGCAGCTACCGGTATAATCTGCATTTGACTTACAATGCAAACATTCTTAGCACTCGACGCATTCTTGGACCTTGAGTTTGAATGACTTTGTTCCGATCGGCCATCTCGCTGGCCTTCTAAAAATTGATAGCATCTATTGAGGATCTTGCAGAAATCTTCCCATGTTAAAAGCTTCTCAAGATTCTTTGTTTTGTCGTAATCCGTTTTAGATTCATTATCTACCTTGCCAAGTACAATGTGAATCATAATGCTGTTCATGAGTTCCTCAGCAGACACTACTGATAGCAGTGATCCCCGTATTGCTGTTGCATTGTTGATGAAAGGTTGCAAAGCTGTAGCTTCAGGATTCTTCATCTGTTGGACTAGAAATAAAATCATGAAATTTTAAAACATTATTTTCGTAGTTTTCCCCCGTTACTTGAAATGATTGCACAACCTCTAGTCAATAGAAGTCTAAACAGTCTAGTAGATAATAGTAGATAATTTAACTTATCAATTGTATCTATCATTATGAACTAGGTTTTTAAACGACGTGTTAAACCTTTTGTAACTTAAATATTTCCCATCAAAACTCGGGAAAACTTAGTTTTGGCAACCGATGATTATGTCCAGTTTCATGGATGCTCAATAAATTGAACAAATTCGCCTCTGCTCCTGAATGTGTATGTATATTTCGTTTGGATTGGAGAAGCGACAGAATTTTTACTTGAGCAGCGATAAACATTTCTTATTTATTTGCACGATCAATATCAATGCTGTATGCGTTCTCTATTTGCGTTTGTATTTCACTCAGTTGCCGATAATGCAATTACAGAATTTGAAGTCTGCAGGTACCCTTTGCATGTAAGTTTTGTAAGTGTCTTTCAAACAATGTACGCTGATCTCTAAGCTGCGCTAACTTTGATGAAACCTTAGCATTGACGCCACCAGCTTTTGACGCGATGGGCGTATGCTCACCTTCACTCACGATTAAAGTAATTTTGCAACATCTCGATGCAGCAACACCAGCGCAGCTTACTTAAGTATTTAATTCTGTCAATTCAAAATTTGGGCCTGTAAGTAACAAACAGTCAGCATTGATTTTAACATCAACAATAACAGATGTGTTAACAGCGGCGAGAGAACAGCAATGTAAATAGCAAAATATTGCAATCAGATATGCGCAATATTGGTATCCTATTAAGTACAATATTTTTAACTACGGTAAAGCTGCTCTTAGTTTTGTCACTACCATTCGGCTGACTGCTGATGCGACTGAAGAACGACCAACTACTACTCATGACTGCTGCTGCTGACTACTGATACTCCTGCTGTTGACTGCTGATATCGTCGCTACACTTCATACAACATGTGACATCTACATATATGAATGTATGTATATACGTTGCGTGTATAGAATATATACTTGCGGTTTATTTCCAATGAACTTGCTTGTGTGTGGAGAGTTGCGGTGTTCGACATTATGCCTGTGGCCGACAATTGCAGGTTATGTTCCAACCAATGTCGGGCTAGCAGCGGGCCTGCCCGATTGCAAGGGACGACTTCACCAAACCTTCCCATTTATAGAGTCTGTGAACAACTGAAGACTTGTGGTGCAAAAAAATGTGAATTCGATTTGGTAGTAATTGAACGAAAACTCAACTTCGAGTACGTCCTGTCGCGGTCGCTAAATGTGGGCCGGTGTATCGGCCTGAAAAAATTGTTGCCGATCAAACGCAACAAATCCACATCAGCCCAATCAGTTGTTGCAACGTCCCACGTAGTTTCCCCACCAAAAGGAAAAATTAGCTCCAAATCTTTTTGCGTTTATTCGCTTCGTATGCTTGAGTATGCACTGACATTCAATTTTAAAATAGCATGGCTCTATGGCCAGATAGAAACAAGAATTAGAATACAATAGATAGTACAATTAGAGAGAGAGAGAGATGTTGGCGTTGCCAGACTAATGAATTACGTTACGTAAAATTTAAGATGAATAATACTGCTTACATGAGCTTGTCCTCCAACATACGAGTATATCAATTCTTTAATTCTGAAAATGATCATTTTTTTATTTTTTTTTAGCTTTTTATACTTAAAAATTAGAGAAAAAGTCGAAAAAATGCCTTACATTTTATTTTATATTTTATTAGCATAGCCTTATTAATTACGCTTCGTTTAAGATATGATTCATTGAAATCTATGGACACCGACACTTTTTGGTTAAAAACCGCCGGTTTTGTGTGAACACACAACATTTTAATGTGACGGTAAAAAACCGACGATCTCTCCAATGGCAGCTATATGATATATTTATTTGATTTTGTCCAATTATGGTCGCTCTACAAGGAAGTCATCAAAATTGACAACAGCTTCCTTGGATATAAAATAATATTATATCGCCGTCTCTTCATAAATTTTAATAAATCATATTTAAAAATAAATAAATAGAAATATAATTTTAAAGTAAAAAAAAAGCATAGAAAAAATATAAATAAAAAATAATGATAATAATCGAACAACTTATTTTAATGTTAAACTTTATTAACAAATTATAGATTTATTCATTTACTTTAAGAAAAAATAAAGATTTGGAAAATTGGTTTGGGTATCCTCGAGTTATCATGACAAAATTTTGGTGCACCTCTGAAAAAAATATTTAAAAAAAAAGCCAAATTTTTAAAAAATTCTTTAAAAAACTCTGCCATAGAAAAAAAATCTTTCTTGTCGGTTCTGGCCCCAAATTTATCTAAAAAGTGGGTTTATTGCACCCAGGTATAGAAAAATTTGAAGTTTGGTAGAGATAACTTAACTTGAATTAAGAAAATAATGATTTTTTCTTGGCTTTTTTCTTAGCTTTTTTCACTAAAAAATTCGAGGAAAAGCCGAAACTATTTTTTACATTTTACTATCTATTTTATTTGGGTAGCTGCTATAATTACACGTTGTTTAAGATATAATTCATTAAAATTATGGTGAGACGGCGATATGATATTATTTTTTGTCGAGGCATGGTTTTGTCGACTTTTTTGACTTCGTTGTGGAGTGGCATGACCTTTAGTATGAAAATTTTTTATGTTTTTTGAGATATCCCAACCAAACTTACACAATATCAAATTCGTGATCAGCGACACCGAAAACTCCTGGATAACAAGTTTCAATCGAGTCCGATCAATTTTGTTATCAGCGACCCCAAAAAACCCCCGGGTAACGAATTTTACACGAATCGGATGACTTTTTCCGCCATATTAGATCCGCCATTTAAAATATCTAAGAATTGAACTTATATTCGTGATCAGCGACCCCAAAAACCTCCGGGTAACGAGTTTCAACCAAGTGTGATAAATTTTTGGGATTAATTCCAAAACCCGACGTGCTGGAAAAAAATTGACTTGGATTCCTATTCAGTGGCCCAAAATCCCGTGTGAACTCCAGATCAGAGCATCACTTTTATTTTGTGTGGCTGTGTAATCACCACAGCGCAAAAGTAATTTTTGTGTACAAAGAAGCTCACGCTTTTTGCGCACAGTGCAATGCCAATTTTTTTTTTTTTTATTAATTTATATTTTTATTTACAATTTTGATATTAAACTCAATTTTGTTCGTCACAAAATTGGATATCAGAAATTTTGGGGCTGGAAATTGCTTTTGTCACTAGACTTTTACATAGTGTAGAGGTTTTTTTGTAGGATTTCCTATTCGGCCTATTAAGTATTTGTTTAACTCCTGCTGGAATAATGACGTGCTGCAAGAAAAACTGCACTATTAAGTGTGCGGATGATTCTGAGCAACCGAGATTTATTTATTGTTGGTTGTGTGAGAATATCATGCAGGCTAAGTGTGCTGGTCTTACAGGTCGAGAATGTGATAAGATCATTGCCGTTTCGAAAAAGGAATGTGGTATGCATCGACAAGAAAATTGATTTCTCAAAAATGTATAATTCTGCTAATGTCTCAGTCACTAAATTTAATTTTGCTATTGCCCTGGAAATGGCATATTTTAAAATAAATGTCCCTCACGACGTATTTACTGTCATTTGTGATCCAAAATTTTGGACACCACATATGATTGTTCAAAAGTTTAAGCCCAAAAGACTAAGTGAATCCTCTCCTGTTTCTCTTACAGCCGGCAGTTCCAATGTACAGGAGCCCGCTAGTACGGCTTCAAAAAACGAGACCTGCGGCCCGATTTTGCCTGTATGATGCGTCCTGCGACAGCAAAGACTATATCAAGGATATCTACGATGGTTCCTGCGTCAGCAAGAATTATAACCTGCTACTGCAAAGATATGTTTTTGGAGGGTCCTGTGTCAACAAGGATTGCTGTTTTTTCCTGCTATTGCAAGGACCGATCGGTGTTACTTCTTTGCTTGCTCCACTCAAAGTGTCGCATGCGCTGTTGCGCGCCCTTTTATACTCTGGGCCGCCATAGGTAACGGGATTCCTGCTCGCCTGTATGACAAATGCGTCGCTGAAAAGGGGCATAACAGAGACGTCGGTGAAAATTGTTGTGGGGAACACGTAGTTGTTTCTCACACTACAGAGGCATTGCAAAGCTATCAGCCACTCCTAAATTATTTGAAAAAATCCTTGTTTCGTCTTTGCAGCATCTCTGTAAATCGATATTTTCCCCTAATCAACATGGCTTTATTAAGGGTCGGTCCACTACGATAAACTTGCTTGAGTTTACCTTCCTGGAAAATGATGCATTTTCAGAGAAAACGGAGGTCATATACACTGACTTCAGTAAATCCTTTGACTCTGTGAACCATGAACTCTGACTTTACAAACTTAGGTACACAGGTTTCACTCCCGCCTTTTTATGTTGGGTTTCCACCTACTAGAAAGGTAGAACCCAAAAAGTGCTTCTTAGGTCTCTTTTTCGAGTTCGGTTCACGTTACTTCTGGTATACCTCAAGGTAGTCGCTTGGGGTCTTTATTTTTTACTCTGTTCATTAACGATCTCCCCACTATTCTGTCCCATTTGCCTCAGAGCTCTCTCTCCCTTCCCTGAAATCCGCACTTTTCCATTACCTTTTCTTTAATTCCTGACCTTAGTAACACTAATAACTTGTTTTATTACATTATGCGAGTTTAAACATTCTTACAATTACTAATAACAACACGAATCCTTGTTGATCTGTTTGGGTTTCTCTGAGTTTTCCCCAATCCTTGCAACAAACGTTGTGTCAACTATAATCTTTTCATACCCCTGATATAATTCTAATTTTAATCTTCTCTTTACAGTTTATATTTATATTTAATTTTAATTTATTTTTAAATCTTTAAATTAATTTTTATACATGGATTATTTTTGTTTCTTGCCGACTGCTTTTAGTCGCGCATAAATAAATAAATAAATATAGTGGTCCAATTCAAAAAAGAAACAAACTTAATCTGCCTGCAATATAGAATCTACATACCAAATTTGGTGTCACCAGCTTTAAAATTGCTCTTATAATTTGGATATGATATTTTTATCCAATTTGTGGGCGATATAGAGGAACGCCGATTTTTAATCAAACTTGATCTGCTTGAAATATAGCGGAACCTACATACCAAGTTTGGTGTCCATAGCTTTATAGTCTCTGAGATCTAGGTGTTCATACAGACAGACGGGCAGCCGGACATTACTTTATCGACTCGGCTATGGATGCTGATCAAGAATATATATACTTTATGGGGTCTGCCACGCCTCCTTCTGCCAGTTACGCACATATTTGGTAAAACAAACCCAATAGACCCCTGTACTTTTTTTTAAGTACGGGGTCTAAAAATCAGAGAGAAAATTAACCTATGAAAAACAAAGCCCAAAACTATAATAAAGAAATGGTATTAGATAATAATATATTAAAAACGTTAAGAAAAACGAATGAGAATAGTGAAATATGGTGTAGAAATTTGAAGGAAATAGGAAAGTCCTCAATTATATGGTTCCTACTATTTATAGCACATACCTGGCTGCAATTCGTGGTGCCTCTTTCATGACCTCATCTATACATATAGGTAGCGGAAATATTGTTCGATTAATCACCAACCCTTTCATTTGCGCTATGCCATTGCGCATTTCTTGGGACTCGGTTTTCATATCATTTACAATAACTCTAGTCCATCCATCTTGATTGACAGGGTTATTTAGCAAAGGAAAAAAGACATCATCGCATAGCACAGACAGATTTGCCAAGGCATTAGGTAATAGATCACCTATCATAAGTGACTTTATGACAAGTATTTTTATCAATATTATTTTTTATGAATAAATAAACGTAAATGTGTTAAAACTAACCTGTAGCATGTTATCGTCAGTAAGGTCCAAAGGTGTATAAATGCGAATAAAGTAGGCTACTTTTGCGTTTATTTTAACGGGAAAATTGAAAGTCGGATAAAGTTGTCCAGATGAATTTATGGTGAATATTAAACGTGGCTTGAATGGATTCACCAGAAACTCCTTTATCAGATCCTGTAATAGAGAAATTAAGTTTAAAATGTATAAAAATTTAAAAATAAAATATAAATTATATAATATATAATTATAAAAGAAAGTTAAATACATATTGTACAGTATGGCTATGATATCTCATTAAACAAAATTCTTTCATACTAAGACTTGATTTTCGCCCGATAGGTCCTGAGACAGCTTTATGATCCAATCTAATCCAACTTCGGTATGAATATATAAAAATTATTTCAATATATATTCTACAAGTTTGGTTATGATATCTCATAAAACAAAGAACTTTGGACAGAATATATATAACCAAGTTTTATGTGTATTCTATAGGATTGGTTACGATATCTCATAAAACAAAGAAGTTTTTAATACTAAGACTCGATTTTCGTCCGATCGGTCCTATAGCAGCTATATGATATAGTGGTCCGATTTGAACCAACTTTGGACAGAATATATAAAACCAAGTTTTATGTATATTCTATAAGTTTGGTTACGATATCTCATAAAACAAAAAAGTGCTTGCAATATACCTACATACCAAGTTGGGAGTTTTTAATACTAAGACTCGATTTTCGTCCGATCGGTCCTATGACAGCTTTATTGTATAGTAGACCGATTTGAACCAACTTTGGCAAGGATGTATAAGACTAACTCAAATGCATATTCTATAAGTTTCGTTACGATATCTCATAAAACAAAAAAGTTTTTCATACTAAATCTTAATTTTCGACCGATTTTTCCTATGGGCGCTATATGATATAGTGGTCCGATTCAAAAAAGAAACAAACTTAACCTGCCTGCAATATAGAGAAATCTACATACCAAATTTGGTGTCACTAGCTTTTAAATTGCTATTATAATTGGGATATGAAATTTTTTTTTTCTATTTGTGGGCGATATAGGGGGCGTGGCCGAATTTTGAAACAAACTTTATCTGCCTGCAGCATAGAGGAACCTACATACCAAGTTTGGTGTCTCTAGCTCTTATAGTCTCCAAGATCTAGGTGTTCATACAGACAGACGGACAGACAGACGGGCAGCCGGACATTGCTATATCGACTCGGCCATGGATGCTGATCAAGAAAATATATACTTTATAGGTATACTCCTTCTCCTTCCCTTGTCAGAATGTACAAAACCAACATTAATGCATATTCTATTAGTTTGGTTCTGATATCTCAACAAACAAAAGACTTTCCCATACTAAAACTTAATTTTCGATGTTCCGTTCCTATGGCAGCTATATGATATAGTAAACCGATTTTAATTAAATTTAGTCAGGATGTATAATAGCGGCCTCAATCGAGTATTTCTCAATACTTGTTCATTTAGTCGAGCAATTGTATGCGGGAGACGGTATCAACCTTGACAAATAACTTGTGGCGATGGTCGCGGCTAGCCGATTTTAATTGAGATAGGGAATGAGCAAAGACTCCTTATTGAAAAAAAAGTTCGAGCTGCTAGTAGCACCTTACACTGGGGCAGGAGGCCGAAAAGCGTGGCAAAAATCATTTTTTTTGTCGAAAGCGTTTGTAAAAAGCAGAGCTCGTAAAATATGCTCAACCAAATTTTTGTGCTCGGCCTGCTCAGTCAAAAGACCGAAAAAACGAGACAAAATCGTTCAGGGTCTGAGCAGCAACCTTTTTATTCGACTCGTTCGGGTTACTGCTCTCAGGTATTGGGTTGAGTGTAACAAACGAGTCAGTCTCTTACTGACCTCTCGCTACGAACACAATCGTTCGTCGCTCATCTACTGAGAGTCAGTAAGGGAACAAAGCAAAAACGAGTTCTCAAAAAAGGTCTTTATTTTTATTGTTGTGTTTGCTTTATGTTGTTGCTAAATACTTTGTTGAACGAGAAATTCTGTAAATCCAACTTGTCATCTAAATGTAAATATAAAATTGAAAACAAATTTGTGTAATAACCAAACAAAAATCTTTTTGTATTTAAAAATAATTAAATAATATATTGAAATGATGTAATAAAATTAGGAATTAAGTTTAACAATTAATAATGAATTAATATTATTATTATTTTGTCAGCATGCATGTATCTTCTGGCTTATGTCGTCCTTTTTGTTCACGTCATACACGCACAATTGCAAAGTGTGGGCTGCACAACGCACAAGCTGCACATTGTTCAACGCCATAGTGTCCAACATATCCATTATTTCGTTGCCCTTGTCGTCATCATCTAATTGATCCTGGATAGCATCTTCATTAAGAAGCTCAATGGCCTTCACCATGTTTCTGCCATTGTCAGATGTAATGCTAAGCACCAAATGCATGGTATATTTTGAAATATGTGATTAAATATTAAAACTACTTTTGTTTGATTACCTAAAAATTTGATCAATTTGACACACAACACACATACATGCTCAAAAGACCGTTTGCCGAATTTTTACGAAAAAAACGGTCTCGAATGAGCACTGACCCGAGCGAGTGAACAAAAAAGCTCGTCGGTTGAGCACATAGCAAGCCATAGGAAAAGAAAGTTTTAGTGTTTTCTAGTGACAGTTCCTATCGGGTCACTAGACGAGAGGTTTTTTCTGACAACATGCTCGAAAGGGAGCAATTCTTACGAGCTCTAGTAAAAAGTAATAAAGGCATTCGATAGAACTTGAAAGATTACAAACCCAAAAGATTTTTAAAATCTGGTAAAAATTGTGGGCGTGACAGCCTCTCAAATTAGACCCATTATTCAGTGATTTGATGACAAGTTATAAGACCGATATTTATGTTTTTGTTTTCATATGAAAAGTACATTCATTTCTAATTAAATGTCGTAGAATTTTGTTTCTTTATTTGTTGATCTTTATCCCAGCAATGTTTAAAAAAAGCACTAAAATTAGGCTATTTTTTGACTTTGGTGGAATAGAACTAAAATTGGACTCATTTAGACTCGATCCCACTACCACAGTAGTCTTTGCCAATCAATTCTTTTACGAAATAACCCCGATCAAGGGCATCTGCGTGCGCACACACTTTTAGTCGAAAAACTGAAGCAACCTCGCAATTGAGAAGAAGAAGAGCGCAGTGCAATTACATACGTTTTCGTATGTACTATGACAGACATCATACTAGATTTTCAAATCTTTTATTTTTATTATTTTTTTTTTTACAAGTAATGCTGTTTAAAGGATGAAAAAAGATAAAATTTATGTTTCGGAATAAAAAAAAGATGTATTTTTTTAATTTTACATGTATACGAGTATGCACGGAAAGCTCTGAATCAACCAGTGGGCCTATTAAGCAGTGCTCATTTTAAAGCTTATGAAGTTTTCTATTAAATGCTTTTTAAATGATTTTGAAATGATTTTTGCAACGCAATATGACGATCTGCCCAACTGTGCGCTGGCAAAATAATCGAAGTCCGAGTAGCTTGCAGCACCTGCTAAGTTTCAAAAAGTCCGAGTAGCTTGAAGGGCCGGCAAAATTATCAAAGTCCGAGTGCACATTGGGCCCAATTGCTGTTTTTTTGGCATAAAGTTGAAAAATTCATTCAAAAGAAAATCACTTCTAATGTTACAGATTTGTAGTAGATAGTCTATATATAAAGAATCGATAAAAATATCGATTTTTTTAAAGCCCTAAAATTATTATCGACTTTCAAAGACAGCTGTTCAGAGAGCGGTCTGTTTTTATGAAATTGGCGGGAAATTTTTTTTTCACTTTGTGTGCGTCTAAATTTTTAACCCTTGGACTAAAAGTAAATATTTAAAATGGAAATTGAAGGCCGGGGTATGTAGAATATCAAAACCAAACTTGTTTTCTTATTAATAATTGTTTTTACGTTATAAATGTGTGTTATTTGTATGTCCAATAACAGAAATAACTTAACCAAAGGGTCTTCTTTTGTAGACCATAACTAATTTGGCGCAGGGTTGCGCAACATGTAATGTATATTAAATTAAAGTTGAATATGTGTATTAACCTTTGGTAAAAAACTTTTATCCGGCTTTATCCGTCCTTGGCAATACTTTTAACTTATAGATAAGCTTAAGTTAGAAGAATCCGAATTTTAATAAGTTGTTTTTTTTTATATTTTATCTTTATATTTTTTTAAATGTTAAGAAAACTAGCTTTTATTTAATATCTAACTAACTTCTTACATTACATATAAAGAGAAATTAACATTTATCTATTTTTATAATTACCATACGTATACGCAATGTGTTCTTGTATGGGCGGTATGGGTAGGCGTGGCCAAAATTTTCAACTTTTTTTCTACGTTCTAAGCTATTTGTATTAGTGATACATATACAAAGTTTCAGATCGTTAACATCATTTTTAGACTTTATGCCAAAAAAACGGCCATTGGGCCCAATGTGCACTGGTGAGCTCCAAGGAGAATAACTGTGTCTTATTATATTTCTCGCCAGTAGGTCGTCAATTTTTTGTTTAATCTCTTTCCTTTGATTAAACCCAACCCATGGTTTTGTGTATATTGGCAAATCGTCCAATGAATCTATCGGATGCCTTACCATATTAGTGATCGTTAAAATGTTTTCTTCACAAAAAAATATTTCTTGATATTTTGAACAGAGTGCGAACAGTGCTTTTCTCTCCTCATCATTTAAATGATCCGTTCTCAATACTTTCTTGAAGTCGTTGGGTCGTATCCTGTCACTGTCTAGCGTTACTATGTTAAGTTTCGCTATTTGTCCTATGTCATTTAAATTTTGGCATTTCATTGTATTTAAGTCGACTTCGATGAAGTCGCTGGTATTGAAAGAATTGACCTCTAGCGGTTCGTCTATAATTACTGTTTGTTCGTCCTCCGTACAGTTTGTGACCTTAACATTCGCGAGTCTCTTCGTGGCCTCGTAAAGTCCTCCTGATATATGTACCCCGTGTCTTATTTCCAATGTGTCCGTACTGAACGTTCCGTTTT
The DNA here is from genome assembly GCA_035045575.1 of Drosophila falleni. Classification (NCBI taxonomy): domain Eukaryota; kingdom Metazoa; phylum Arthropoda; class Insecta; order Diptera; family Drosophilidae; genus Drosophila; species Drosophila falleni. Next base: position 165,386 of record JAWNOV010000064.1, read on the forward strand.
CTACAGTCACTGGGAACGAAATTATCTGTCTCGACATGCTTTCCAGTAAATGTATTTTTAAGGTTCTGTTCCCTTTAAGATGAATAGTTAGGGTTGATTCGGTTTTTTAGGACAATAGGAAGTCATATGCCCTCCGTTCGTTGAGTTCCTCTAGGATCACAAACCTAGTTCTGTGATAAATCTTATGTGTGGATAGTGCTGTTTTTATAAAAATTGGTTCGGTCAATTCTGTGGCTGTATAGGTAGGTGTCATGTCAGGGCTTAAAAACGAATTTGAAGCTCCTGTATCAATTAGCATTTTTAGAGCATACCCAGATGTCGAATGTACGATCCCATAGGGTAATGCTTTGCCATGCGTTTCCCTAGCTAGATATCCTGTCTGTTTCTTGAGGCTTCTGACCGAAAATTTCCTTCTTCGTCAATATTATGACTACTGTGTCCGCTACTGTCCTGTTCGATGTTATTCAAATTCGTGTCCCCTGAGGTCCTAAATCTGTTCCATTGCACTGTGGTCGGAAAGCCCCAAATTTGCGCATAAACTAAACCGACATAGTTAGAGCGCTGTAACTTGGAATATTTACTACTTACGGTATATATAAGAAACTATAAAAATTTCAGACCGATCCGACCACGCCCTCATTTACTGCTCATGTAACCCAATTTTAAGAATGTATCTTTATATTGAAAAATCCTTTTTTTAGCTTAAAAAAATGTAAAAACAAAATAATTAAAATTTTATTTAAGTCTTTCTAAATCTAAAACATTTTATTCAAATATAATTATTTCTCTTATAAAAAGAAAACAGTTAACTGATTGCAAATTTAGTGAAATTTTTCAAATAAATGTATTATACATAGTTATTTTTAAAATTCCTCTTCAACTTCTAGTTCTAACGGATTATTGTCCAATGGGCCATTGGGCCCAATGTGGAGTGGCAAGTAGCACCGGCAAATAAAAAGATAAATTTCGGATTGACAGCAACGCACTATGGTCCTTTTACCGTTTTTTTTTTGGCATAAAGTCGATTTTTTCGATATTAATATATCGTTGTTTTCTTATTTTAATCTTAAAATAAATTCTTCAGACATTATAAAAATTGTAATTAAAAGCTTTAGAAGCGCCACAAAAGCTTTTTGAGAGCTTTTAAAAGTGAGCTGGCGATCGGTTGATTTCCGAATAGAAATTTAGTATATATTTAGATGCTTTGTGTTGAGCCACACGCGTTAAACTGGTCTATAAAATTCAACTAAATTATGGAAAATAATCTTCAAGGTATGCACTCTTTAATGTATTTTGATATTTTATGTGTAATTCTAGGCATTTAGTGTTGTGTAATGTCCAATTTAAGTGTATTTTTTATAAAAACTAACACGCGTCCTCCGTGTTTCGTGGAATATAACTAATAAGCTGTTCCATGCTGAAAGCAACTAATTGGTCCAGAATGTACTTGTGAGTGTTGTCTTTAGCCACAAACCAAAAACTCATCCCCGTTCGTCCCCCTTTTCTCTCATTTTGGTAATATATATAGGCACGTTTGAGTTTAGTCACAGCGAACTTATCGAAATATGGCGCAGCAACAATCGAACAATTCAAGGTGTATCGGACTGGATATACACCAAAATTAATAAAAAACACTGTGGAATCCAAAATAATAAAGGAAATAGACAAAAAAAAACATTAATTTTAATAGTTACATTCATAAATATTAAGATATTTCGGAAAAAGCATGGTTTTTGTAAAAAAAGTGACTTTTCAATCTATAATTCCTATTATTTCTATATGATATAGTAGTCTGATTTGGATGAAATTTTTACAACACGTTAGGGCATAGTAACACGCCTAACCTACATTGCTGATAGCTTATAAAACAAATAATTTGGATATCGCAGAATCCAAAATATAGGCGGGACCACACCCACTTTTCTAGGCCATTTGCGTATTGATATTATAAGCACAATGCAAAAAACTAAATCAAAAAATCTTCACTCGTTCTCGAGCTATTAATTTATGCCAAAAAAATTGTCATCTGGACCATAGTGCAACGGCAAAATAAAGAAAAAGCCGAATTGCGATCAACATCAAAATTCACAGCAACAGCAACCAGATATTTATGACCTCTGGTCATCGTAGAAGTAAGAAGGAGAAAACCCAGAAAACATCTGGGCAACGCGGAAGGAAGCAGGAGAGAACCTAGATATTTACAACATCTGGGAAACGCAGAAGGGAAAGGCAGCTACCCAGATACTTACGACATCTGGGTACCGCAGAACAAGGCCAATCTCAGCAATACACAACGACTGGGCAACGAAGAAGGAAGAGGCATCGAAAACAACAGAATAATAAATTCAATTTTCAATCAAGGCTCACAGTCAACAGTGATTTCAGAAGAAGCGGCTCAATTATTAAAACTCCCAAGACAGAAGAAAAGAACTGAGCTTCATTTAGTCGGGATATTAGAAATGCTGCAATTAGAAATAAAACCAAGATTCCCAAGCCAAATTCGCATTCAAAGTAGCGCTATTGTTTTACCAAAAATAATAGGTCCACAACCCTTTAATTCATTTCCTTATAACAAAGATAAGTGGAACGGTAATGTGTTGGAGGATCCCCGGTTTAATGAAAGAAATTGAATAGATATTCTCATCTGAGGAAATGTAATACCTAAAATTCTTGATCAGGGCATAACCCAAGAAGGATCGATAATTGCACAGTACACAAAACTAGGCTGGATTCTGTCTGGCCATTTCAAATTATGGATAAGACGAGAATTTGTACTGCACTACCAGTAAATCTAGAATAATTTTGGGAACTAGAAAAAGTATCAGCTGATGCAAGTCCTTCAAATAATGAAAGATGTATGTCGTTATTTGAAAATACTACAACTAGGGACCAAGAAGGACGATTTGTGGTAAAAATGCCATTTGTGGTCGACAAATCATTGGGATCGTCAAAAACTCCAGCAATGCCTCGAATGCTCAGTCTAGAGAAACGGTTAGCAGCAAATGAAACTCTTAAAAAATAATATACAAAATTTATGGACGAGTAAATAAATAAAGCTCATAAGGTTAAAGCAAAGGAAAACACACAAGGGAAATATTATATGCAACATCAGAAATAAAGCCTGACAAAAAAGCTTCGTGTTGTATTTGATGCATCGCACTGTGGTCGGACTTGTATGGGAGTAAGTGACAAAAATAGTTATACGTGTCTTACAGGTCTATAATTTGGACTGTAAGCTTAAAACAATAATATAAAACTACTTTAAACAAAATGGACGTGGTTATACGCCCATACGCCCATACCACCCATAATATATTTAACAAAATACAAAAATATATTTCTTACAATACTTTTAAATTCCAAATATGATAACAAAAAATAAAAATAATTATAAAGAAAAGTTTTATGTGCATTTCATATAAAAAAAAATATATACATATATACAACAAATTCATTAATTAATTATCTAATAAATCAAATACAGATTCTTTTAATAATGTTTTTTTTTACATGTCAATTTTCTTAATCCACTTATAAGAGGATCTGAACTTAATAATAACCTATTTAATAGGTCTATATTTGTTGCGGATCGCGAGATTTTTCTTATGTGCTGTAGTCTAAATTTTTTTATATCTTTATTTTTAGCCTCTGCAGCTAACAGTTTTGCCATCGGACGTTAAATTTATTGCAGCCGGCAAAGGCACAATTCTGTAACTCCTCGGGATTCGCAATTTAATCGTCTTTTCCCAACTCCATCTGGATCGAATTAACGATGTGACGGCCTCTTTCAACAACGGTGCCATTTATAGCGCACCACTTTTCAAAAATTATTTTGTACGCTATCGAGCATTGTAAATAATTTCCTATTGCCAATTCGAAGAACCAAAATTAAATTAGTAATAATAAATAAGAACATAAACAAATTTGACATTCACTACATATATAACAATAACAAACACATAACAGATCACTTAACATGCAAAGTACAAACAACAAAAAACACAAATACCTGCTGCGTTCGGATCAAAATATATTGACGCTGGGCAGCTCCCGGCAGCTGAATTCTTTTGGACATTAATCTATTATTATTTAGCTATTAATAATAAAAGATTTGATCATCGGATGCGATCGGCGTAACAACTAAAAGCTTAAGGGAAAGTACAAACACGAAAACGAAACACACTCACAAAAGGTTAATTGGGATTATTTTTGTATTAGACGATATACCATGATAAACAAAGTGTTATGAAGTAAAAATCATAGTTAATACCTGATACAATAATATCCATATTTTGAAAATGTTGTTATAACTTGAATTTGTTAACTTGTTTACTCTTAATACTGGTGTCACTTTTATAAAATACACAACGCACAGAATTGCGTAGCGCGTTGTATAACTTTATGGTATTTTTTCACAACGTGCGAATGGTCACACACTAAAAATACGTTTGATTCAAAAAGTTAATTTATTTATGAAATGATCGACATACTACGAATTGTGAAATTTTGACTTCGGTTTTTTATTTTTGTCATGGGAGCGACCACTGTGCATCGTGTAAAACGACAAATGACAAAAGTCTCAACGACCTCCAATTAACAGGACCTCATATTCAATAGAATATACTTGATATCATAACAAAATGGAAGTGGAAGTATGTCATAACAGCGGACGTAGAAAAAATGAATAGAGCAGATAAGACTGAAGAAAGAAGATCAGGACTTTTTAAGAATTTTTGGGAAAAGAGATCCACGGGAAGCGATGAAAGAGTTTAAGATGACATCAGTCACTTACGGAACAGCATTAGCTCCTTTCCTAGCAACTAGATCGTTGCTCGAAGTATCAATTCGCAGAAATAATAAATTAACAAAAGCAGAATAAAGGACGATTTTTATATGGACGATTTAATGACGGGTGCCGATGAGTTAAGCCAATGAATATAAATAAAACTAGTCGCCCGGTGCTACAGTCGAGCATACTCGACTGTCGGAGACCCCGTACTTACTATCCAAAATCAGTCACTTCTAAAAACTAAATAATATTTAAGATTACCCTAAACTCTTATATATTAAATTTTTCGCCGCTCAAATTTACACAGTAAATTTATAATAAACATGAATTTAACATAGAATTTTAACTTAACGTTTATATAAATATCAATATAAAATTATTTAAAAGAAATGATTAAACATGTATTCAAAATTAAATGTCAGTATAACATTCATAAAGAACAATTTCATTAAATTGTAACAATTAAAAAAAATAGCTTAAAATCAGCTGGAAAAAAGTTGTTCCCGCCGGGAATCGAATCCGCGACAAAATTGCAAAAATTTTCAAAGGACAAAGGCTCAACGTGTTGAGCCACTCTCGCACTTATGTCTTTATCCTCCTAAATGGCCATATTGCTTGTTTTAGTGCTCAATTAAAAAGTAAAAGACATAATTTATATTTTAACATTTAATGTTAATATTACATTTTAAATAAGCACTGAGTTTGTTTTAACATAAAATGAAATTGAATTCGAACATAAATAAATTAAAAATCTTTCGCCCACGGCAGGACTCGAACCCACGAGCACTGTCCGACTCCGCGACTCAGTACACTGCGCCACCGAAGCTCACGTCTGAATGGACGTCAATTTGTTATATAATATGTTAATATAAATTTTTTGTTTTATCAAGATATTCAAGTTTTAATTACTGCCAACGCGCCATCAACGAATTTAACAGCAAAATTTATTATTTGAATATCTTCGCTATTTACTGTGCGATCAGAATGAAATTTTCAGCAAAAATTTAGGACAATTATATCCTTATCTGTGCAAAATCTTTCGCCCACGGCAGGACTGGAACCCACGAGCACTGTCCGACTCCGCGACTCAGTACACTGCGCCACCGAAGCTCACGTCTGAATGGACGCCAATTTGTAATATAATATGTTAATATCAATTTTTTGTTTTATCAAGATATTCAAGTTTTAATTACTGCCAACGCGCCATCAACGAATTAAACATCAAAATTTATTATTTGAATATCTTCGCTATTTACTGTGCGATCAGAATGAAATTTTCAGCAAAAATTTAGGACAATTATATCTTTATCTGTGCAAAATCTGGCTTCTGGCTTTCAAAATGCTCTTATAATTTGAATATGAAATATTCAATGTCGATTTGCAGGCGGTTAAGGGGGCGTGGCTGATTTTTGTAACAAACTTGATCTGCCTGCAGTATAGAGGAACCTACATACCAAGTTTGGTGTCTCTAGCTCTTATAGTCTCCGAGATCTAGGTGTTCATACAGACAGACAGACAGACAGACAGACAGACGGACAGACAGACAGATGGACATTGCTATATCGACTCGACTATTGATGCTGATCAAGAATATATATACTTTATAGGGTCTGCCACGCCTCCTTCTACCTGTTACGCACATATTCGGTAAAACAAACCCCTGTACTTTTTTTTAAGTACGGGGTCTAAAAAGAGATGGGTCATGAGCTAGAAAAATTCGGACTACAGTTGCGAAAATGGACAACTAAAAATAAATTAATTTAAGCCGTCTTACCAGGCGCGGAAAATAAATTGTTTGAAACCAACGACGAAAAATCGGTGAAGACTCTTGGGTTGAAATGGAATCCACTAAGAGATGAGTTAATTTTCAGATATATGCAAGCGAAATGGAAAAAGTAACGAAGCGAAAAACATTGTCAACAGTAGCAAAAATTTTTTATCCATTGGGTTGGCTCTCACCTGTAACTGTGGTCGCAAAGAACCACCAGAAATTCATGAGTTTGCTGACGCATCAGAATTAGATTACGATCATTCCTATGACATAGTAGACCGATTATAACATACAACAAATTCTAATTCTCTGAGCTAGGATCTCTAAAAACACAAAAAATTTTCATACTAAAGGTCATGCCACTTCACAAGGAAGTCAAAAGAGTCGACAAACACATGACCGGGCACAAAATAATATTATATCGCCGCCTCTTCATAAATTTAAATGAATCATATCTTTAACGACGCGAAATTAATGCAGCTATGCAAATAAAATCAAAAATAAAATGTAATAAATTTTTTTCGACTTTTTCTATAATTTTAAAGTAAAAAAAAGCTAAGAAAAAAGCTAAATAAAAATGATGGCATTCTCAAGTAATGATAACAAATGTGGGCCCACCGCAGAAAAAATATTAAAAAAGAACCAAATTTTAGGAAATTCTAAAAAAAATCTTACTATAATAAAAAAAATGTTTGCTCCTTCAATTTTTTTTAGCAACAAATTTTTTTTTTAGCAAATAAACATAAAAAAGAAAATTCCTTTAAAAACATATTAAAATTGACAACTCCAGTGTCAAAAATGTTTACTAAAATTAATTAAATGTTACAACAATTAGCTTATTACCTAAAATAGTTTACTATTAGTTTCGCAACAGATGATGGTACACCATTTTGAGCACTCTTATCTCCGAGACAATTAGGGTGCACAGTGGTCGCTCCCATATGACAAAAATAAAAAAACCGAAGTCAAAATTTCACAATTCGTAGTATGTCGATCATCTCATAAATAAATTAACTTTTTGAAAGTGACACCAGTATTAAGAGTAAACAAGTTAACAAATTCAAGTTATAACAACATTTTCAAAATATGGATATTATTGTATCAGGTATTAACTATCCCACAAAAAAAACCTCTAAACGAGGTAAAAGTCTAGTGACGAAAGCAATTTCCAGCCCCAAAATTTCTGATATCCAATTTTGTGACGAACAAAATTGTGTTTAATATAAAAATTTTAAATAAATATATAAATTAATAAAAAAAAACAATTGGCCTTGTGCACTGTGCGCAAAAAGGGTGAGCTTCTTTGTACATAAAAATTACTTTTTGCACAGTGCCGAATGCCAATTGTTTTTTTTTATTAATTTATATATTTATTTAAAATTTTTATATTAAACACAATTTTGTTCGTCACAAAATTGGATATCAGAAATTTTGGGGCTGGAAATTGCTTTCGTCACTAGACTTTTACCTCGTTTAGAGGTTTTTTTTGTGGGATATCAGAAATTTTTGCAATTGCTTTTGCTGTTGACATTGTAAATTTATCATTGTTGAATATTTTTTCATATTTAAAAAAAAATTTTTTTTTAATTATAAAGAAAAGTAGGGGGCTCCACCCCTGCTCGCATCGCTTAAGTTGCTACTCTACTGTCGGAAGCCCCGTACCTACTGTGAGAAAAAAAAGTTTCTCATACTAAGACTTAGACTTCGCCCGATCGGTCCTATGACAGCTATATGATATAGTGGTCCGATTTGAACCAACTTTGGCCAGGATATATAAAACGAAGTTAAATGCATATTTTATCAGTTTGGTTGAGATATCTCATAAAACAAATACGTTTTTCGTACTAAGACTCCATTTTCGCCCGATCGGTCCTATGACAGCTATATGATATAGTGGTCCGATTTGAACCAACTTTGGCCAGGATATATAAAACGAAGTTAAATGCATATTTTATCAGTTTGGTTGAGATATCTCATAAAACAAAAAAGTTTTTCGTACTAAGACTCCATTTCGCCTGATCGGTCCTATGACAGCTATATGATATAGTGGTCCGATTTGAACCAACTTTGGCCAGGGAATATAAAACGAAGTTAAATGCATATTTTATCAGTTTGGTTGAGATATCTCATAAAACAAAAAAGTTTTTCGTACTAAGACTCCATTTTCGCCCGATCGGTCCTATGACAGCTATATGATATAGTGGTCCGATTTGAACCAACTTTGGCCAGGATATATAAAACGAAGTTAAATGCATATTTTATCAGTTTGGTTGAGATATCTCATAAAACAAAAAAGTTTTTCGTACTAAGACTCCATTTTCGCCCGATCGGTCCTATGACAGCTATATGATATAGTGGTCCGATTTAAACCAACTTTGGCCAGGATATATAAAACGAAGTTAAATGCATATTTTATCAGTTTGGTTGAGATATCTCATAAAACAAAAAAGTTTTTCGTACTAAGACTCCATTTTCCCCCGATCGGTCCTATGACAGCTATATGTTATAGTGGTCCGATTTGAACCAACTTTGCACAGAATATATAAAACCATGTTAAATGCGTATTGTGTCCGTTTGTTTGAGATATCTCATACAACCAAAAATTTTTTCTTACTAAAACCTGATTTTCGACCGATAGAAAAATGTATACATTCAGTTAACAAGCAATATCTTCCAAACCCCTTGGTCAAAGTTTATGTTTTATATACTAAAAAACGCAAAATTCTACGTACTACAACATACTAAAATTTAATAAAAATCGTTAGAGCCGTTTTGTCAGAAATCGCCAAAATGTAAGCTAAAAAACTTTATTTCACCTGTAAAATGTTACTTGAGTACTTTAGAAAAAAAGTTTAAAGGTACGCCTAAAAGCCCTCAAGCACACCTTTCCAATGATACCCAGAACATATCTATAGCTTCTATGGTATGGAAACTGGTGAGGTTTCAAATTAAGCGGGATTTAGCGATTTCCCGCTAAACTAGCGGGAAATTGAAAAAGTCGTAAAACAAACATTTCTAGATTTTCAAAAATGAACAAATCCCCATCATAACATCTACGCTTTTTTAGCGCTTTGATACAAACAGACAAACAGACAAACAGACAAACAAAGAAACTTTTTCACTTCATTTTTAGTATTCTACTAAAATTTTCAAATTTATTTATCTTTTGAACCAGTTATCGGATTTGGGTCATCAAGGTATCAAACGACGCGTATTTTTGATAAGAATTTTTAAAAAATAAAAATTTTTAAAAGCCCCAACGGCTCCATAAGCTGCGATCATATAAATTTTCCCTCCCACTTACACCCCCGTATCTCATGACCCAGGTGAATTAGCAAAAGTTTTAGTATGCCATTTTGTAAGTTAGGACTAAACCTTTCGATCGGTATATAACTCGATCTGATCGGACAGTCGTAGCAAATTTTCCAACTTAGCTGTATATAGTTGTTAGTCGCCTTTCGCACCCTTCGTGCTGCTTTCGTCACTAACGCGAACTGCCGTCCGCAGTGATGATTTTTACTTCATAACACTTTGTTTATCATGGTATATCGTCTAATACAAAAATAATCCCAATTAACCTTTTGTGAGTGTGTTTCGTTTTCGTGTTTGTACTTTCCCTTAAGCTTTTAGTTGTTACGCCGATCGCATCCGATGATCAAATCTTTTATTATTAATAGCTAAATAATAATAGATTAATGTCCAAAAGAATTCAGCTGCCGGGAGCTGCCCAGCGTCAATATATTTTGATCCGAACGCAGCAGGTATTTGTGTTTTTTGTTGTTTGTACTTTGCATGTTAAGTGATCTGTTATGTGTTTGTTATTGTTATATATGTAGTGAATGTCAAATTTGTTTATGTTCTTATTTATTATTACTAATTTAATTTTGGTTCTTCGAATTGGCAATAGGAAATTATTTACAATGCTCGATAGCGTACAAAATAATTTTTGAAAAGTGGTGCGCTATAAATGGCACCGTTGTTGAAAGAGGCCGTCATATCGTTAATTCGATCCAGATGGAGTTGGGAAAAGACGATTAAATTGCGAATCCCGAGGAGTTACAGAATTGTGCCTTTGCCGGCTGCAATAAATTTAACGTCCGATGGCAAAACTGTTAGCTGCAGAGGCTAAAAATAAAGATATAAAAAAATTTAGACTAAAGCACACAAGAAAAATCTCGCGATCCGCAACAAATATAGACCTATTAAATAGGTTATTATTAAGTTCAGATCCTCTTATAAGTGGATTAAGAAAATTGCCATGTAAAAAAAAACATTATTAAAAGAAACACGTATAACTATTGTTGTCACTTACTCCCATACAAGTCCGACCACAGTGGGGTGAGAGAAACCAAATTGGGTGACAATACTCTAAGGATGTTGACCTATCGGAAGTTAATTTTAAAATTTACCACGCCCACATCTGCCTATGTTTTTTTTAGTAAGATCAAATATTTTAGACTTCTTTCTTTTTAAATGCTGAGTCGATGCCACTTTATCCGCATATTGTCTGAATTTAGCAATATAAATATACATTAAAAATTCATTCTAAAATTAATTATTTTAAACTTTAATTTTATAATGGTTTGTTATTTTTAAAATTTTAAAGTTGATTAAAGGCCCCCCAAATGAGTACCGCTTTTGTTAGCTTTTATAAAAGCAAAATCATAAATTATTTTACCCATATTTAAAGTTGTTCGATTAATAGCAAACGGAGACTGGTTCAAATTTATTTGAAATTTGCTAAATAAACGAGTTGATAATGGTGATGTGACAAAAAGCCTGTTTAACAATTTAAATCCTCAAATCTCAATTTTAGTTGCTTAATGAATGGAATTCGAAGTGTACCAGTTTCTGGAATGTTTTTGGCATTATCTTCAGCCAGATATTAAAAATGTTTTCACACTTTTTGTTGTCTGATTAATTTAACTTCAGCCTCAACCCCTCAACTTATTTTCAAGTTGAAACTATTTAAAATATTTCAAAATTTCATATTCTTGGCGCCCCTAATATCTTAGCGCCCGGGGCGGTTGGCCCCCTTGCCAGCCCTCGAAACGGCGCTGCTTGTATCCATTACGTCGCATTTTTTTTCCTTCAACTTTCTTCCAATTTCAAACTCTTTTTTGTAATATTTCAAAATTTCAAATTTTAGGCGCCCCTAATATCTTAATGTCCGGGGCGGTTGCCTCATTTGCCCACTCTCGAAACGGCGCTGGTCCTGGCGAACCTGAACCACCTGAATTTCGTCCAAATTAAATTGTAAATGTTATAAAAGAACAGTTGAAACCAAAGAAAGCTCCAGGCTGCAATCTAATAAGTCAAAAAATGATCATTGAACTTTTAAACTGTGCTATTTCCCTCATTTTTAAACTTTTCAACGCGATTACAACACTCGGATACTTCCCAAGAAAACGAAAGAAATCAGTCATTATAATGATTCCCAAACCTGGAAAGGATCATACAATACCATCATCGTACTGTCATTGTTTAAGATTTTTGAAAAATGGCTCTAACGCGCATAATTCCTGATCTGAGAACACACAACACAATCCCAACACATCAATTTGACTTTCGAGAAAAGCATGGAACTATCGAGCAGTTAACCGAATAACATCAGAAATACGTACAGCATACGAACATCGGGAATACTGCAGCGCAATATTCCTTGACGTCTCCCAGCCCTTCGATCGAGTATCGCTTGATGGTCTCATGCATAAAATCAAATTAACGCTCCCAGCTCCTCGAGTCGTACCTCTATAAAAGAGTCTAGAGTTGGGCATGGGCTGGATTTCATCGTGTCACATCGATTTTAGTTTGTTATCGGTCGATAACCAATCACACTTCGATCACTCTAATGTAAATGACGCGCCGCAGCACCACACTTGCAAAGTATGGAAAAGCTAAGAATTCAAGATTTTATTTAAAAAAAAGACGCTCGATTTAGGCTTGTAAAACCTGAAAACGCGAATACCTCAATCACCCAAATCCGACGCGTATATTTAAGTAACATTTTTAAAAAATAAAAAATTTTACCAAAAGGCCCTAACAGTCCCATTAGCTGCAATCATTTAAATTTTTCCCCTCCCACTTACACTCCCATATCTCATGACCCAGGTTGGTTAAAAAAAGTTTTAGTAAGCCATTTTGTAAGTTAGGACTAAACCTTTCGATCAGTATATAACTTGATCTGATCGGACAGTCGTAGCAAATTTTCCAACTTAGCTGTATATATAGTTAGTCGCCTTTTGCACCCTTGGTGCTGCTTTCGTCACTAACGCGAACTGCCGTCCGCAGTGATTAGTCGCCTTTTGCACCCTTCGTGCTGCTTTCGTCACTAACGCGAACTGCCGTCCGCAGTGATACTGTGGCAATTTAAATATTCTTTCTACAATTTTCTAAAATAAAATGAATTTATTATATTATAGCCTAACATCCGACAATGGTAGAAATATGATAAAGGCCATAAATAATAAATAACGATTGAATTCACAAACATACATCTGGTGCGTACAGTTGTGCGTGAATGATGTTAATAATCAAAGCGACATTACGGAAAAGGTCAACATTTGCCGCCAACTGTGTAAAATTCTGCGTACTGGGAAATATAGGTAAGTTTAGAGCTTATTACCCACACATTTCAATACATTTGAATTGGCACAGACGTATAGAGTAGGCATCTGGGCTGCTAATATATATCCTGACCAAATTTGGCTTAAATCGGTTAACTATATCATATAGCTGCCATAGGAACGAAACATCGAAAATGAAGTTTGAGTACGGAAGTTTTTTGAAGATTTTTGTTTGTTAAGGTATCAGAACCAAACTGATTGAATATGAATCTGGGCTGCTAATATACATGTTAAACAAATTTGGAAAAAATCGGTTAATTATTTCATATAGCTGCCATAGGAACGGAACATCGAAAATGAAGATTTAGTATAGGAAAGTCTTTTGTTTGTTAAGATATCAAAACCAAACTGATAGAGTAGGCATCTGGGCTGCTAATATACATCCTGACCAAATTTGGTTAGAATCGGTTAATTATTTCATATAGCTGCCATAGGAACGGAACATCGAAAATGAAGTTTTAGTATGGAAAAGATTTTTATTTGTTGAGATATCAAAACCAAACTGATGGAATATGCATCTGGGCTGGTATTATACATTCTGACCAAATTTGGTTTAAATCGGTCCACTGTATCATATAGCTGTAATAGGAACGCTCAATCTTAAATCTTAGTATGAAAGTAGTCAAAGTTCGTTCAGGTACATCAGTACATTAGTTACTTGCTTTGCATTCTTGTCATTAAATTAATTATTATATAATTTTTCTTATTGTTGTTTGTTTGTTTTAGGATTCATTGCTAATTTATTTATTTCGTTATGTTTAGGAGTTGTCTTAATGTTTCTCTCGTTGAATATATTTATTATAATTTCTGCTTAAATTTCCCTTTTGTTTTTGGAAGCGTGCATCATCAAAGTGAGGTCAAATAGCCAACTAGGCACAACTTTTAGGGAATCTGCTAATATTTAAATATATTTACTAGCTACTTTGCCGAATCATGGATGGGTGGGGGCTTGCACGTTAACATCTGTGCATCTATGTTGACCGAAAGTACGTATTCTTTGCTCTAACATTTAATTCCTAACCTTTTTGCTAGTTTGTTGTTCCCCATGATGCATCTCCTTCTTCCCTCTCCTAACCGAAAATTTGTACGCGAATTTAATGGAATGTAATTATAACTGTGGACTAATTTTAGCCTGCGGACAGCGCAAAGAACCTATGCTTATCCCGACTAGTCACAGCCGATGCCAGCGCGTACTCCAGACTGGGATTTATGAATATCAGCTCCTTGACGGATGTTTGAACGCGTCGATCTCAGAAACTATGAAAGCCAGAGTCTTCGAGCTTGGTACGTATGTTCCTGGATACCATAGGCAGATCAAGTTTGTTTTCATTTTTGGATCGGTTCATTATATCATATAGCTGCCATAGGAACGATACATCGAAAATGAAGTTTTTGTATGAAAAAGTTTTTTGTTTGTTAAGATATCAGAACCATACTGATAGAATATGCATCTGGGCTGCCAATATGTTAAACCCAAAAGCTGCTGAAGTTATCAGGCACGACTTTTACGTTAATGATTTATTTATTGATGCTGCGTGCGTAGAGAACCTTCAGATAATTAAGTCTGAAGTAGCGCAAATCCTTCTAGGTGCAGGTTTCGAGTTAACCAAATGTTTTTCGAATGCTCCTGAGTTCTCTGCAACAAATGCAGCTAAGTCGATAACGATCTAAGAGTCTGACAAAATGATGATTTTTTCTTAGCTTTTTTCTTAGCTTTTTTCACTAAAAAATTCGAGGAAAATTCGAAACAATTTTTTTACATTTTATTAACTATTTTATTTGCGTAGCTGTTGTTATTACGCGTTGTTTAAGATATAATTCATTAAAATCTATGGTGAGACGTTTTTTCATGTTTTTGTCGACTTTTTTGACTTCGCTGTGGTGTGGCATGACCTTTAGTATGAAAATTTGTTGTGTTTTTTGAAATATTCCAACCAAACTCACAGAATTTGAATTTGTTATTGTTTTACACACTGTGACCAAAGTTGGTTCAAATCGGTCTACTATATCATATAGCTGCCATAGGAACAATCGGTAAAAAATCAAGTTTTAGTATGAAAAACTTTTTGTTTTTTTGAGATACCTCAATCAAACTCATGAATTGGATATTTTTAATGTTTTTCACATCCTTACCAAATTTCGTTGAAATCGGAGCACTATATCATATAGCTGCCATAGGAACGATCGATACGAACGGTCGATTAGCAAGCTTTAGTATGAAAAACTTTATTTTTTAAGTTATCTGTAGGTATATTGCAAGCACTTTTTTGTTTTATGAGATATCGTAACCAAACTTATAGAATATACATAAAACTTGGTTTTATATATTCTGTCCAAAGTTGGTTCAAATCGAACCACTATATCATATAGCTGCCATAGGAACGATCGGTAGAAAATCCATGCTTAGTATGAAAGGTTGTGTTATTTCTTGAGATATATCAACCAATCGCACAGGTTGTATATCTGGAAATGTGTTTAAGGCTAAGACTGTGTATAAATGAAATATAGATATATTCATTAGCATTTAGATAAAGTAAAGTTTTGATAAATCGGTTTTGGCATTTTCGTGTAATGATGACAAATGTGGGCGCACCTCTAAAAAAAAGTATTTAAAAAAAATCCAAATTTTGAAAAATTCTAAAAAAAAAATCTCACCATAAAAAAAAAAAAAAATGTTTTTCGTCGGTTTTGGCCCTAAATCTATCCAAAAAAGTGGGTTTGGTTTCTGTAACTCGCAAAAAGTGCGATTTTGTTGCCTAGTGTTATTATTTGACTGACCTTGAGGTTGTTCAACCATTGATAACAACAACTCTTTTGTGGAAATACACAACAATTCTAATGATTCCCGTGACACAAGATCATGATCAATTTGGTCTAATTCATCTTGAACCTCAAACGCTCGATTAATATAACTTTTCTAACAGATCAAGACGACATTTTAACTCCATTTGCTTGCTTGCTAAGAGTCCATCTAAAATCTCCGAATCACCAAGTGCAGCTTGCTTAATCGTTTTGTCATCCACCGTTAATAAAATTAACTGTCTCGCAAGCATATTATTATAAAAAGTTTTTTTTTACACAACTAAAATACGATAACTAATTTGTCACTGTACTAAAATTCCTTCACGAGTTTTATATGAAAATCTCTCATGCGGTAGCTTCACTCATGTAAGCCAAACGACAAGAACAACCCGAGCTTTATAGGATTACCTCTCATGCAATATTTTCACTTACGCTACCCAACCAACAAGAACCGAGTCGAACAGCAACCAATCCTACTGTGATTTCCAACCGTTGCATCAGAGCGCTTCAGCCGTTGCTATGTGAGCCCAAGCTGAGTTCCTTAACTCTACGTCAGCGATGCCCAGCCTCCTATACAGTGAGCATAGGATTTGTCTCTGCCGGCATTCTGCTGCAAATACACAGTATGAACGCATTTCGTGTACTTCGTAATGTGCTTCGGCTTCGACGTTCTCTTTTGTCTCTTTTTTGTCACTTCAATTCAATTTTTTATGAATTTAGCCGAAACAAGTGGGAAAGGCTATAATCGAGATCCCGACAGTAGGATACCCGTTACTTAATTTAAATATATATAAAAGTATTGTTGAAAAAATTTATTATTTATTTGAAATGTTTTTTGAGAATTAACTATTATTATTAAAATTTATTATTATAGGCCCTGAATCCCCATTGGGGCATGCCTTGTTGCTCAATTTGGATCGTCCTTCTAATTATGAGACTCGAAAAGGAATGTTTTTTTTCCAAATTTGAAAAGTAGCAGCTTCGTTAAGTTAAAAACTGATTTTGGTTATCAACTGCTTCATCTTCACAATTGTTTCAACATCCTCAGGTTATTAACTGCTTTATATTAGCAACTGCTTCAGGTTTAATTCAAATAGCAATAGCTTCAGATCTAAGAAATAAATTCTGCATAGTTTGAAATCAAACTATTGTATAAGAAAAATTAGGCAATAACAAAAATTGCGTCTTTTTCTTGTTTACTGTCGATATGACAAATTCAGCATGCAACACAACACTTGCATAAATGCAAGGAGCATGATTTCAAGATATATTAATTTTCCATCCTCAGTACCGTTTCTGCTAGTTGACCAAAAATATGATCTTTATGACATCTTTAAATATATATAAAAGTATTGTAAAAAAAATTTTTTTTTTAAATACTAAAAAAAAATTTTCTTAAGAATGTTTTGTGAGAATTAACTATTATTATTAAAATTTATTATTATAGGCCCTGAATCCCCATTGGGCATGTCATGTTGCTCAATTTGCTTCGTCCTTCTAATTATGAGACTTGAAAAAGATGGTTTTTTTTCCAAATTTGAAAATTAGCAGCTTCGTCAGGCTAAAAAATGACTTTGGTTATCAACTGCTTCATGATCACAATTTATTCAACATCATCAGGTTATCAACTGTAGTAACAACTAAGTAGCAATTGCTTCAGGTTTAAGGGAAAAATTCTGAAAAGTTTGAAATCAATTGAAACTTTTATGGTTTACAAAATATTGTATGAGATAAATTAGGCAAAAACAAATATTGTGTTTTTTGTTGGTTTGCCATCGATATGACATATTCAGCAAGCAACACAATACTTGCATAAATGCAAGGAGCATGATTTCAAGATATATTAATTTTCCATCCTCAGTACCGTTTCTGCTAGTTGACTAACAATTTAAACTTAATGCCATCTTTGCGTGACTAGAACTAGTTGAGAGTTTAAAGGTGCAAGAACGATAAAATGGTTTGAATGCCATATTGTGCTGCTGTGGTGACTTAGCTTAAACATAAAACATAATAGAGGTGAACTAAAAGGCTTGGAGATAAAGATAGAAATTTCTATAGTAGGATGATGTAAATTTTCAGGGATACTTTATGGTGATGCCCTAGAGACGGCAGTATTTGTGAAGTCGTCAATAAAAACCAGATCAAAAATTCGATCATTATGATTTCTTATTGAATTCATTTAAAACGCTGAGAGATCAAGTAAATTATCTTGGTTTAAGAGAACAAGGTAATTGGTGCTACTGAAAAATGACCAAGAAATTTTAGGCAAATTAAAATCACCCAGCAGATATGATATATTTATTGGATTTTGTCCAATTATGGTCGCTCTACAAGGAAGTCATCAAAATTGACAACAGCTTCCTTCGATATAAAATAATATTATATCGCCGTCTCTTCATAGACTTAAGTAAATCATATTTAAAAATAAATAAATAGAAATATAATTTTAAAGTAAAAAAAGCATAGAAAAAACATAAATAAAAAATAATGATAATAATCGAACAACTTATTTTAATGTTAAACTTTATTAACAAATTATAGATTTATTCATTTACTTTAAGAAAAAATAAAGATTTGGAAAATTGGTTTGGGCATCTTTGAGTTATCACGACAAAATTTTGGTGCACCTCTGAAAAAAATATTTAAAAAAAGCCAAATTTTAAAAAAAATTCTTTAAAAAACTCTGCCATAGAAAAAAAATCTTTCTTGTCGGTTCTGGCCCCAAATTTATCTAAAAAGTGGGTTTATTGCACCCAGGTATAGAAAAATTTGAAGTTTGGTAGAGATAACTTAACTTGAATTAAGAAAATGATGATTTTTTCTTGGCTTTTTTCTTAGCTTTTTTCACTAAAAAATTCGAGGAAAAGCCGAAACTATTTTTTACATTTTACTATCTATTTTATTTGGGTAGCTGCTATAATTACGCGTTGTTTAAGATATGATTCATTAAAATTATGGTGAGACGGCGATATGATATTATTTTTTGTCGAGGCATGGTTTTGTCGACTTTTTTGACTTCGTTGTGGAGCGGCATGACCTTTAGTATGAAAATTTTTTTATTTTTTTTGAGATGTCCCAACCAAACTTACACAATATCAAATTCGTGATCAGCGACACCGAAAACTCCTGGATAACAAGTTTCAATCGAGTCCGATCAATTTTGTTATCAGCGACCCCAAAAAACCCCGGGTAACGAATTTTACACGAATCGGATGACTTTTTCCGCCATATTAGATCCGCCATTTAAAATATCTAAGAATTGAACTTATATTCGTGATCAGCGACCCCAAAAACCTCCGGGTAACGAGTTTCAACCAAGTGTGATAAATTTTTGGGATTAATTCCAAAACCTGACGTGCTGGAAAAAAATTGACTTGGATTCGTATTCAGTGGCCCAAAATCCCGTGTGACCTCCAGATCAGAGCATCACTTTTATTTTGTGTGGCTGTGTAATCACCACAGCGCAAAAAGTAATTTTTGTGTACAAAGAAGCTCACCCTTTTTGCGCACGGTGCAATGCCAATTTTTTTTGTTTTTTTATTAATTTATATTTTTATTTACAATTTTGATATTAAACTCAATTTTGTTCGTCACAAAATTGGATATCAGAAATTTTGGGGCTGGAAATTGCTTTTGTCACTAGACTTTTACATAGTGTAGAGGTTTTTTTGTAGGATTTCCTATTCGGCCTATTAAGTATTTGTTTAACTCCTGCTGGAATAATGACGTGCTGCAAGAAAAACTGCACTATTAAGTGTGCGGATAATTCTGAGCAACCGAGATTTATTTATTGTTAGTTGTGTGAGAATATCATGCAGGCTAAGTGTGCTGGTCATACAGGTCGAGAATGTGATAAGATCATTGCAGTTTCTAAAAAGGAATTGATTTCTCAAAAATGTATAATTCTGCAAATGTCTCAGTCACTAAATTTAATTTTGCTATTGCCCGGGAAATAGCATCTTTTAAAATAAGTGTCCCTCACGACGTATTTACTGTCATTTGTGACCCAAAATTTTGGCCACCACATATGATAGTTCATAAGTTTAAGCCCAAAAAACGAAGTGAATCCTCTCCTGTTTCTCTTACAGCCGGCAGATCCAATGTACAGGAGCCCGCTAGTACGGCTTCAAAAAACTAGACCTGCGGCCCGACTTTGCCTGTGTTCATTTTCAAAATGTTAGAGGCCTCCTTACTAAGCTCAAAAATCTATATTTGAGTAGTATGTCCTTTGATTCTGATATAATTGCTTGGTCAGAAACTTGGTTGAATCCTACAGTATCTGATTCTGAAGTTATGTTAAATAATTATCTTTTACATAGAAATGATCGACCGACTCGAAATGGTGGCATACTTATTGCCACTAAATAGACACTTCAGTTAGAACGCATTACTTTTAATGTGATTACTGTCAAAGTAACAGTTTCAACTTGATCAATTATTATCATCTGTTCTTATATCCCTCCAAAAGCATCTGCGGCAGTTAACTTGCAGAATTTTCCCTGTATTGAAATCAAAGATAACGACTTATTTATTGTGCTGGGTGATTTTAATTTGCCTAACAAATCTTGGTCATTTTTCAGTAACACCAATAACCTTGTTCCCTTAAACCAAGATAATTTTTTAGATAACTTACTTGATCTCTCATTAATCGTTGAGCAAGAGGATTTGGGTGTTAAGATAGTTGAATGTTGTAGCTCGCCTATTGTCTTGCTATCTCATCTTTGACATATATAACGTTCAAATCTCTATGAATGTTGTCGTTTCGAACATACCATGGTGCCCCAGTGATAGTCCTCAGGGTTTTTGATTGTGCTCGCTGAATGACATCAATATTGCTACTGCACCCGTTTCCCCACAGCTGCGAGCCGTAGGTCCACACTGGTTTTATGGTGGAATTGTAGAGTAGGACCTTGTAGTCTAAGCTGAGAGGAGATCGGGGATTCAAAAGTCAATAGAGGTTATTGGCTTTCAGTTTAATCTGCGTTTTTTTTTGCTTCAAGCTGAGAGTAAATGTGACATGTTTACACTTTTGTTTATTTATTATAATACGCCAGTCGGCTAGCCATTTCTCTACTACCGCCAAATGTTCAGCTAGAACGACTAAAAATTGCGGTGTCGTCGGCAAACGTAGATGTTTTTAGCCGCTCGTTTATGGGGATGTCCGCTGTGTAAATTACGTATAGTGTTGGTCCCAACACACTTCCCTGGGGAACTCCAGCTTCTATAATATGATCATTAAATGTAGTAGTGTTGCATCTCACTGCAAAGACTCTATTGTAGAGGTACGACTCGAGAAGCCTTTGAGTGTACACTGGAAGCGTCGATTTGATTTTATGCATGAGACCTTCAAGCCACACTCGATCGAAGGCCTGGGAGACGTCGAGGAATATTGCGCTGCAGTATTTCTGATATTCGTATGCTGTACGTATTTCTGATGTTATTCGGTTAACTTGCTCGATAGTTCCATGCTTTTCTCGGAAGCCAAATTGATGTGTTGCGTGAAGCATCTTTAAAGCGTTGTTTTGTAGATGGCGACCGGTGAGACTGCCATAAACGTCGCATTCGTCGCTGTTCCAGAACAAATTGTTCTATTTGAAGATTAGTTTTACCTTTATTCGTTTCGAATTGGAGTAGATTTAATAACACGGGAAGCGGTCGGATGAAAGATCCGAAAGTGTTACGGCGCTTATCAGATTGCGTGGGATGTTTTTTGGTTGTTTGTTAGGGTGTGCTGGCCAGTATGTAGGACTACCCGGGGAAACATAGTTGAGTTTGTTGCTTGGCTTTATGATTGCGTTGTATAGCTGCCTTCCTTTTGCGGTCACAAGGCGAGAACCCCAGTGCGGGTGTTTCGCATTATAGTCTCCTGCTGCTGTTAATCGCTGTCCCAGTGAATTGTAGAATTGCATGAATTGATCTTCAGAGATTGTAAAGCGGGGAGCACAGTATACAGCGGCAATAGTAAGATTGCTGATGTCCGATTGTACAATTATTGATGTGGCTTGTAGATAGTTTGCCGCAAACCTTTTGTGGAATTCGTGTTTGATGCGGTTTCTTATTAGAATACCGGTTCCACCATGTGCTTTTCTATCCGGATGATCTGTGCCGTAGAATACGTATCCACGTATTTGAAAGTTGTATTTGTTAGTAAGGTGCGTCTCAGAAAGCAGCATTACATCAATGTGATTGTCGTATAGGAATTGGGTTAGTTCAAGTTTATGCCGTGAAACACCGTTGGCGTTCCACAGAGATATTCGTAGAGGCGCCATTGATTATTTGGATTGTTGAGATACAAGCATCTGTATCAAGGTGTTTTGATTTTGCATAAGATTTTGCATAGTTGATCTCATAAACGACATGAACTCCATCATACTTTGTTGTAGGGTGAAAATCATCGTTTCAATAGGGCTTTGTGACTGCTGCATGGGCTGCTGCTCCATACTCGAATCTTCTTGGCCCTTGGGGGCGCTGCTGAGGGAGCTGATTTTTGAAGGCCAGATTTTAAAACATTGGCGAAAGATATGCCGTTGGCAGTGTTTGCGGGACCAAATGAGGACCTGGCTGCTTTGGCGAAAAAGACGTCGGGTGTAGTTTGAGATGCTGAAATTGCACCTGGCAGGTGCGGATGGCGTGCTGTTGGTACACGTCGGATGCGGCTTTTTAGGATCTTGTACACTGGACAGCCTCTGTAATTAGCTGTGTGATTTCTACCGCAGTTTCCGCACTTTTTTGTACTAGGGTCATTCTTGTTGACTTGGCAGGAATCAGGGCCAAGGAAGTCTCCACAAGCTACACATACCGAACGCAGCGTGCAGTACGTCCTGGTATGCCCATATTCCTGGCAGTTTGAGCATTGAACTGGACCATTCCGTTTGTTTGGTTCCTCAACAGTGATCCGGAGATGCAGCATGAACTGTAGTTTGTAGATTGGGTGCACTTCATTTTTCTTTGGAGCTCTACTATCTGGCTCCAGCTTGTGGAATTTTGTTTTTGTTTAAAATAGCGAGAAAGCCCTTCTCTTTTAACGCACTTGCGACCTCGGAAGGGGTTACATCCGGTTCAATACCTTTAAGTACAACCTGCAGGCCCTTGCTGCTTTTTAGTTGATAAGTGTGGAAGTTTTTCTTAGCTTCATTTCACCAGTGAAATGATCTTGTGCAGTTTGCATCGACAAGCAAATTGATTTCTCAAAAATGTATAATTCAGTGAGAAATCAATTCTCCAAACTTAATAATATGGCTAAGCTTCTTTCGAGTGATTTTGATTCTAGTCTCGAGTTGCTTTGTTAATATAATTTTAACTCACCTCCCGATTCTCAATTTTTAGCAGTTCCCCCTAATATCCCAATTACTCAGCCTCCCGTGACTCCATTGGCATCTCGCCACAATAAAGACACTTCGCCAACTTTGTCTTTATCGGCCTCTCCGGGTATTGACAACCTTTTTTAATTCTCCTATACCTTCTGCAGGTGATTCTACCAATCAGACAACGGAATCAGCCCAAGTCATCGTGTCTTCGGTGCGGGCTGGATCTGGTCGGAAGGGTAGACCTCCTCCTCCTCCCGAATGTATATAGGTGGGGACTTTAGTTTTTTTGGCACATTTCCAGCTTCGGTAGGCTGGTCGTTGACAGTATCAGCCAGCAGTGCAAACCTATTGGTGTTTACTGGGTCCCCAGCAGTTTGGTTTGAGTTACCGCGGTTGATTTTTGATTTATTTTCCCGTGTTTTTTGAGGGCTAAGTTTTCGCTTTATTTGAATGTAGCGATCCATTCCGGTCTGCCTAGCCGGACCCGCTGCTTTTGACGCTGCGCTTGCAATCGAAGCAGTAGTTGGAAGAGCTTGCGCTTGATCAGCAAAAGGTGGTACGACGACTGTTGACACAGTTAACGTTGTTGTTGCCGTAGCGTTAGCAGCAGCGACTTGTACGGGCAAGTTTGGTGGTGATAGTGGATTTCGCGGTGAGGGGGTCTTCGCTCCAGGTAGTTGGTAAAATCGGAGAGCAAGAACGCGCTCTCACATCTTCTACGGCTAAGAGGTTCTGTTTTGATTTTTCGGCTGTTGTGTGTTGCGTTTGTGGTTTTGCTTCTGAGACAAAGGTAAAGTAAGCGTTGTTTTTGACCAAAGAGAGTCGCCGCTCGTCTTGCTCGCGCTGACGTTGGGCACGGGTATCGTAGTGACTCATCAAAGTTAACACTTGCTCAATTCAAATTCTATTTGATTTGCTAATAGTTTATATATTTGTTTAATTACAATTTCAAAACTAATTTGAAACTTGATGATCGTGAGCATTGCACTATGGGGCTCTTGGCCTAATTTTAGATTTTTACTGCACTTGAGTACTATTTAATTTTGAATAATACGGAGCGCTTTAAAGAAACACGTCTGCACGGTCCGAAGGCTTGTACAGTACCAAGTTTCTGACAAAGCAATTATATCAGAATCAAAGGACATACTACTCAAATATAGATTTTTGAGCTTAGTAAGGAGGCCTCAAACATTTCGATAATGAACACAGGCACACAGGGCCGCAGGTCTAGTTTTTTGAAGCCGTACTAGCGGGCTCCTGTACATTGGAACTGCCGGCTGTAAGAGAAACAGGAGAGGATTCACTTCGTCTTTTGGGCTTAAACTCATGAACAATCATATGTGGTGGCCAAAAATTTTGGATCACAAATGACAGTAAATACGTCGTGAGGGACACTTATTTTAAAAGATGCTTCTTCCCGGGCAATAGCAAAATTAAATTTAGTCACTGAGACATTTGCAGAGACTTTGCTAGATGTGTATGCCGTTACATTTTCACAACTAGTGTTCAACTCAAAGCTCCCTCTCCCTTCCCTAAAATCGGCACTTTTCCCTTACCTTTCGTTAAATTCCTGACCTAGCAACACTAAAAACTTTTTTTATTACATTATTCTAGTTTACCATACTTACAATTACTAATAACAACACTTATACTTATAGATCTGATTGGGTTTTACCCAACCCTTGCAACAGTTTGATCATTGAACTGGACCATTCCGTTTGTGTGGCTTCTCAACAGTGATCCGGCGATGCAGCAGGAGCTGTAGTTTGTAGATCGGGTGCACTTCATTTTTCTTTGGAGCTTTACTATCTGGCTCCAGCTCAACTTTGAAGAGAGGTTGCGGAATTTTGTTTTTGTTTAAAATATTTGTAACTCTCTTAGCGAGAAAGCCCTTCTCTTTTAACGACTTGCGACCTCGGAAGGGGTTACATCCGGTTCAATACCTTTAATTACAACCTGTAGGCCCTTGCTGCTTTTTAGTTGATAAGTGTAGAAGTTTTTCTTATTTTCATCAAGATACATGGGGAATTTACGGAAATGCTCCCCGTCTTTTGATTGAAGCTTGATTTCGTGAATATTCCCTTTAATTAAAGGAACGACGTGAAAATTGTTGTTTCCAACTAGGTCAGCGATCTTGTTCACCAATGCGTTGGATATCTTTTCCCGATTGAATATAGGTGGGGGCTTTAGTTTCTTTGATCCATTTCCAGCTTCGGTAGGCTGGTCGTTGACAGTATCAGCCGGCGGTGCAAACCTATTGATGGTGTTTAATGGGTCACCAGCAGTTGGGCTTGATTTATTTTCCCGTGTTTTTTTGTGGGCTAAGTTTTCGCTTTATTTGAAAGTAGCGATCCATTCCGTTCTGCCTAGCCGGATCCTTTGCTTTTGACACTGCGCTTGCAATCGAAGCAGTAGTTGAAAGAGCTTGCGCTTGGTCAGCAAAAGATGGTACGACGACTGTTGACACAGTTAACGTTGTTGTTGCCGTAGCGTTAGCAGTAGCGACATGTACGGACAAGTTTGGTGGTGATAGTGGATTCCGCGGTGAGGGGGTCGGTAATGGAGAGGCACACTCTTCGCTGGGTGATTTTAGTTTGCCTAAAATTTCTTGGTCATTTTTCAGTACTCCAATTACCTTGTTCCCTTAAACCAAGATAATTTTTTAGATAACTTACTTGATCGCTCATTGTTTCAAATGAATTCAATCAGAAATAACAATTAGATGAAACGACTGACATCGATATTGCCCTTAGTTCTTTCTATGAGACCCTAAATGCACTCTTACATGCATTCCAAATTATGGTGCACCGTCTGGTTCTATAAAGCCTCCTTGGCTTACACCTTATTCAAAAAATATTAAATCTAAATATTTTAAAAAATATAAGAAGTCTGGTTCAAGTCTTGACTGGTGTAAGTACACAGTAGCCAAGTCGGTCTTTGCCAATTTAAACTCGCTATGCTACGAGAACTATCTAACTCGATGCAAAAGACAGTTTTCTCGTGACCTTAAACAATTTTCTAAATTTGTTAATTTGAAGCGTAAGTCTTACGGTTTACCTTCCTTTTTTTATGGGATAGATAATGCCGGCAACGATTCTACAGCCGCTGAACTATTTGCTACATTTTTTCAATCCACCTACTCTCCAGTCTCCACTTCTAATTAATTTTATCCTTATTCTATTTTTCAATCAAACACTATGTTTGTTCCCTCTATTTCTTATAACCCTATACTCTCTTCTCTTATTTCTGGGCCAGACATCATTTCTAGTTGTCTCCTTAAGGAATGCTGCTCTTCTTTAGCTGCTCCGTTGCATAAGCTTTTTAATCTATCCCTTGTATCTTCAACCTTTCCATATCTTTGGAAAGAATCTTTTATCATTCCTCTCCACAAAAAAGGTGGTAGGTCAGATATTTCGAACTACAGGGGCATTGCAAAGCTATCAGCCATTCCTAAATTATTTGAAAAAATCCTTGTTTCGTCTTTGCAGCATCTCTGTAAATCGATAATTTCCCCTACTCAACACGGCTTTATTAAAGGTCGGTCCACTACGACCAACTTACTTAAAATGGGAAATGATGCATTTTCAGAGAAAAAGCAAACGCATGTCATACACAGACTTCAGTAAAGCCTTTGACTCTGTGAACCATGACCTCTTACTTTACAAACTAAGTTGCATAGGTTTCTCCTCCGCCTTTTTACGTTGGGTTTCTACCTACCTAAAAGGTAGGACCCAAAAAGTGCACCTTATTCCACTCCACTATTCTGGCCCATTCATATATTTTAATGTATGCGGATAATGTAATGCTTATCCTTTCATACACTGTTCCCCTTCTTCATAATCGTCTGCAAGACGATTTGAACGCTACGCAACTATGGTGCTCGGCCAATAAGTTACATCTAAATTGTTCAAAGTGTATGCTCATGACATTTAGTCGTTATAAGCCCTATTTAGTTTTTTATACGATTGACAATACCCCTTTAAAACGTTTAAAATCTGTAAAGGATCTTGGAGTTTTATTTGGTTGCAAATTATGCTTCAATTTACACATCTCCACTATAGTTAATGACGCCAAAGGAGTACTTGGTTTCATAAAACGTTGGTCGAAAGAATTTAATGATCCTTTTACCACGAAACTCCTTTACGTCTCTTTAGTTCGTCCCATCCTGGAATACTGTAAATGCATTTGGAGCCCGCAGTATCAAATAAACCAGAATCGAATTGAATCAGTTCAAAAGCAATTCTTGCTTTTCGCCTTACGTGGCTTTAACTGGGATCCCAACCTTCGATTACCACCGTACTCCCATAGGCTTTGTCTTCCCAATCTTCCGTCTTTAATTAAAAACTCTTGGTGTTGTTTTTCTTTACTAATTGATTATTGGCGGTACCCGCAGGTCTACTAGTAATTGCAAGCCTTTATTTTTATCTAAATGCACAACTGATTACGCTTCACACGATTCGTTTCGTGTTTTATGCACTACCTATAATAGCCTCTTTCACGTTTTCTTCTCAGAGCTCTCTCTCCCTTCCCTAAAATCCGCGCTTGTCCATTACCTTTCTTTTAATTCATGACCTAAGTAACACTAATAACTTGTTTTATTACATTCTACTAGTTTAACATTCTTACAATTACTAATAACAACACTAATCCTTATTGATCTGATTGGGTTTTTCTGGGTTTTCCCTAATCCTTACAACAAATGTTGGATCATTTATAATTTTTGGATACCCCAGATCTAAATCTAACCAAATTTAAACTTAATGCCATCTTTGCATGACTAGAACTAGTTAAAAATTTTAAGGCGCAAGAATGATAAAAAAGTTTGAGTGCCATATTGTGTTGCTGTTGTGACGGACGGACGGACAGACAGACGGACAAACGAACGGACGGACAGACACACATGGCTTTATCGACTCGGCTGTTAATGCTGATCACTAATATATATATTTAATAGGGTCGCAAATGCCTCTTTCTCCCTGTTACATACATTCTAACGAACACAATATACCCTTTAACTTTTTTTTTAAGGTTTTTTTTTGTATAACAAATCTAAGTTTGAGATGAAAATGAAAATTAATAAATGCTAATATGATAATTTCAGATCAACATCAAATGACAACTTAAACCAGGAAACCACTACGTAAAACTATTCCCAATACAATTCGTAATAATATTTTGAACTCAACAAAATAAGTTAACGAAAAAGGTTTTTCAAAGTTTGGATAAATTAGTATTGGATCAGATGTAATAAGTATTTTTAATTTTTCAAATGCTGAGATATATTCTTTGTTATTTATGTCAATTGTTGCATATTTCTTAAGTTTTAATGTCATGGATTTTAAGATTTAGGCAAATTTTGGTATATATTTCCTATAATAACCACAGAGTACTAGAAATGACTTGATTTCTTTCGTTGTTCTAGGTATTGGAAAATTAGTAATTGCAGTGACTTTAATTGGGTTTGGTTTTATACCCTCAGTTGTGACAATGTGACCGAGGAACTCAGTTTCTTTTTTCAAAAATTCACATTTGTCCAACTGCAATTTTAAATTGGCTTCCCTGAGTTTATTAAAAACTCTTTTCAATGATAATATGTGTTCTTCCAATGAAGTGAAATACACTATTATGTAGACTAAAAAATCTTTATAGATTAAATCTTCTAAAAGGTTGTTCATGCAACGTTGAAAAGTTGCAGGAGCGTTTTTGAGTCCAAATGGCATGCGAGTGTACTCGTAATGGCCATTTTTTTGTCGAAAAAGCAGTCTTTGGGATTGAATCAGCATCCATTTGGATCTGATGAAAGCCTTTCGCCAGGTCAATGGTAGTGAAATATTGACATTTTCCAAGTTTGTCTAATATATCATCCATGACTGGTATTGGGTATTTCTCGTCAACTGTGATTTCATTAAGGATTCGATAGTCAATTGCTATCCTAAACTATTGTTTTTCTGATGCGTCACTTTTCTTTGGTACAATCCAAATTGGTGAGCAATAAGGAGAACTCGATTTTCTAATGATTCCCTGTTTTATCATTTCTTTCATTTGGATTTCGACCTCTTCGTCATAAGCTTAAGGATACTTATAAGGTCGCTTGTAAATGGCATCTTCGTGTTTAGTTGGAATGACATGCTTAATAGTACTGGTGAAAGTCAAATTTTCACTTTCTTTGTACTGTTTGTCTCTAAACTCATTAAGGATTTTGGTTAATTTTTTCTTCCTCATTAAGGTGTTCTAATCTAAACTGGTTACTTTCTAATAACTCATTTTCGATTGCGAAATTAAACGGTTGGTCAGATGTGAATGGCGGATCAAGACAATCAAATTCGGTATCCTCTTTATGAGGTGGATCAACATGATTGAAGCGGTCTTGTTCTTTTAAGATATCTTCATGATTGTATCTCATGATAAATGGGTAATCGCTTAAAATAACAGTTCCCTCTTTATAATTTTTATTTGCTTCGCAAGCTTCGAGATATTCCCTGCCTAACAATAAATCGCAATTTTTCTGAAAATTCGTGTATGTAAAATCTTTGGTGTTTTGGACAAAGTTTACTTGGGATTAAGGAAATACATTGGTTTAAACAAATATTTCCTTTTATCGTTTGAACTTCCAAATGACAGGCTTTAATAGGGAAATTCAAAAAGTTCTTTTTCATTGGGTTTATAGAGAAACCTGTGCGTAATCGAGCATTTGAGGTGAATGGTGTTCATGATTAATCGAATGAAGGGGCTTCGGCAGTATCCATTTTGGATTGACCACTAGAACTTTCGCGTTGTCTTTTGACAGGCGGATTTGAAGTGTTGTCTAAATTTCTGTTTTGTTGGTAGTTCATTCGGTTTTGAAATCTACCCTGATTTAGATTTTGTTGAAATTCTTTGTGCAACTGTGAGTTGCTTTGGTTTGGGGTTTGAAACTTTTGATTGGCATTATTTGTGTTTGGTGGGCTTGCCACAGGATAGGAATTTTGATAGTTTTCTCTATTCTTGCGAGCATCACTACTGTTTGACGTCGTTGAAGTGTTGGTTTTTGAACGGTCAGAAAAGTTGTTTTCGTATAGTCCCTCTCTCTGAGCTACTTGCTTTTATTTAGTTATTGTCGTAATATCGTACCTAGCCAGAGTCATAAGAATTCGGTCGGGTAGCTTTCTTGTTATAACGTCCTTGATTGTGTTGTTCATTGCATTTGTGTATAAAAAAGTATTTATGTATATATACATTAATTTGTTTGAAATTACAAAAGATTTGAATTCAAGGTCTTCTATGAACTTACAAATATTTCCGTTACAATTTGTATTATATAATCGACGAAGCAGTTCCTCGAAGGGCGTCTGTGTTTTGAATTCGTCAATCAGCGCGTTCCTCAGTAATGTCCAGTTTGTGGCTCCTGACAGCTGTGCGGCCCGCTGTGCTGCTCCAGATGTTTGTAGCTCAATAGCTCCGAAGAGAACGTAGTGTTGTCTCAGATCTTGAGTGGGGTAGAGCTGCATTATGTAGTCCACTCTTCTCACGAACGCCGTGAGTTCTTCAGTTTCTCCATTAAAAATCGGCACTTGTTTTATTTGTCCAAGAGCTTGCTTTAGGATAAGCTCTGACAACACCATTGGTGGAGTTGATGGGGATGGGCTTGGGCTTGGTGGAGTTGCCATTATTGATGTTGGTTGATTGGTGTATTTATTTATTTTTCTTTTAGTATTTTTGTTTTCTTTGTATTGTTGTGGCCTGGGATTACGATTATCCTTTAGCGGTCACAGAGCACAATTAACAAGGTTTGTCACGTTTATTTATGCACAAGCACTTAATTTTGTTTTGCCTATGACTTCAGTTGTCCTTTAGGAGATGATCTTTGCGCTCTAATATAAACAGAGAGAGATCTTAGAGATCGCTCTTATTGAGAAGACGAATATTTGGGTGCTAAGCAACAGCCTGGATTTGTGCCGCGTCGGCAGATTTGACCCTTGGTGGGAATAGCAATTCTAACGGATGTTTATATTAACTGTTTCGATCGTGGGAGCGCTTGAATTGTTATTTTCACCAGTTTGTTATTCTTATTGATATCTTATTACTTGATAGGGGGAATATGCGAGAATATTTAAGTGGCTATGTGCATTACATATGTTACTATATATATATATATATAAAATTATATATGTATAGAATTATATATATATATGTATATATATATATATATATATACTTTTTTTTATTTTTTTTATTTATTTTATTTCATGCGCGACTAAAAGCTGTCGGTAACCAAAAAAGACAAAAAAAAATTAAAGATAAAATTCAATATAAATATAAACTGTAAAAGAGAAAATTTAAATAAAAAGTAGAATTAGATCTGGGGTATGCAAAAATTAGAAATGATCCAACATTTGTTGCAAGGATTGGGGAAAACCCAGAAAAACCCAATCAGATCAATAAGGATTAGTGTTGTTATTAGTAATTGTAAGAATGTTAAACTAGTAGAATGTAATAAAACAAGTTATTAGTGTTACTTAGGTCATGAATTAAAGGAAAGGTAATGGAAAAGCGCGGATTTTAGGGAAGGGAGAGAGAGCTCTGAGAAGAAAACGTGAAAGAGGCTATTATAGGTAGCGCATAAAACACGAAACGAATCGTGTGAAGCGTAATCAGTTGTGCATTTAGATAAAAATAAAGGCTTGCAATTACTAGTAGACCTGCGGGTACCGCCAATAATCAATTTGTGAAGAAAAACAACACCAAGAGTTTTTAATTAAAGACGGAAGATTGGGAAGACAAAGCCTATAGGAGTACGGTGGTAATCGAAGGTTGGGATCCCAGTTAAAGCCACGTAAGGCGAAAAGCAAGAATTGCTTTTGAACTGATTCACTTCGTTTCTGGTTTATTTGATACTGCGGGCTCCAAATGCATTTACAGTATTCCAGGATTGGACGAACTAAAGAGACGTAAAGGAGTTTCGTGGTAAAAGGATCATTAAATTCTTTCGACCAACGTTTTATGAAACCAAGTACTCCTTTGGCCTCATTTGGTCTCGCAAACACTGTCAACGGCATATCTTTCGTTTATGGCTTAAAATCTGGCCATTAAAAATCAACTCCCTTAGCAGCCCCCCCCCAAGGGTAAGCCAAAAAATTCGAGTATGGATAACGCGCAGCAGCCCATGCAGCAGTCACGAAGCTCTATGTAAGCGATGATTTTCACCCTACAAAAAAGTATGATGGTGTTCATGTCGTTTATGACATCAACTATGCAAAATCTTATGCAAAATTAAAACACCTTGATACAGATGCTTGCATCTCAACAATCCAAATAATCAATGGCTCCTCTACGAATATCTCTGTGGAACGCCAACGGCATAAACTTGAACTTACCCAATTCCTATACGACAATCATATAGATGTAATGCTGCTTTCTGAGACGCACCTTACTAACAAATATAACTTTCAAATACGTGGATATGTATTCTATGGCACAGATCATCCGGATGGAAAAACACATGGCGGAACCGGTATTCTAATAAGAAACCGCATCAAACAAAAGGTTTGCGGCAAACTATCTTAAAGCCACATCAATAATTGTACAATCCGAAACGAATAAAGGTAAAACTAATCTTCAAATAGAACAATTTGTTCTGAAACAGCGACGAATGCGACGATAATGGCAGTCTCACCGGTCGCCATCTACAAAACAACGCTTTAAAGATGCTTCACGCAACACATCAATTTGGCTTCCGAGAAAAGCATGGAACTATCGAGCAAGTTAACCGAATAACATCAGAAATACGTACAGCATACGAATATCAGAAATACTGCAGCGCAATATTCCTCGACGTCTCCCAGGCCTTCGATCGAGTGTGGCTTGAAGGTCTCATGCATAAAATCAAATCGACGCTTCCAGTGTACACTCAAAGGCTTCTCGAGTCGTACCTCTACAATAGAGTCCTTGCAGTGAGATGCAACACTTCTACATTTAATGATCATATTATAGAAGCTGGAGTTCCCCAGGGAAGTGTGTTGGGACCAACACTATACGTAATTTACACAGCGGACATCCCCATAAACGAGCGGCTAAAAACATCTACGTTTGCAGACGACACCGCAATTTTTAGTCGTTCCAGATGCCCCATTGAAGCAACAGAACGTCTAGCTGAACATTTGACGGTAGTAGAGAAATGGCTAGCCGACTGGCGTATTATAATAAATAAACAAAAGTGTAAACATGTCACGTTTACTCTCAGCTTGAAGCAAAAAAAACGCAGATTAAGCTGAAAGCCAATAACCTCTATTGACTTTTGAATCCCCGATCTCCTCTCAGCTTTGACTACAAGGTCCTACTTTACAATTCCACCATAAAACCAGTGTGGACCTACGGCTCGCAGCTGTGGGGAAACGGGTGCAGTAGCAATTTTGATGTCATTCAGCGAGCACAATCAAAAACCCTGAGGACTATCACTGGGGCACCATGGTATGTTCGAAACGACAACATTCATAGAGATTTGAACGTTATATATGTCAAAGATGAGATAGCAAGACAATAGGCGAGCTACAACATTCAACTATCTTCACACCCAAATCCTCTTGCTCAACGATTAATGAGAGATCAAGTAAGTTATCTAAAAAATTATCTTGGTTTAAGGGAACAAGGTTATTGGTGTTACTGAAAAATGACCAAGAAATGTTAGGCAAATTAAAATCACCCAGCACAATAAATAAGTCGTTATCTTTGATTTCAATACAGGGAAAATTCTGCAAGTTAATTTTGGAGGGATATAAGAACAGATGATAAAAATTTATCAAGTTGAAACTGTTACTTTGACAGTAATCACATTAAAAGTAATGCGTTCTAACTGAAGTGTCTATTTAGTGGCAATAAGTATGCCACCATTTCGAGTCGGTCGATCATTTCTATGTAAAAGATAATTATTTAACATAACTTCAGAATCAGATACTGTAAGATTCAACCAAGTTTCTGACCAAGCAATTATATCAGAATCAAAGGACATACTACTCAAATATAGATTTTGGAGCTTAGTAAGGAGGCCTCTAACATTTTGATAATGAACACAGGCAAAGTCGGGCCGCAGGTCTAGTTTTTTGAAGCCGTACTAGCGGGCTCCTGTACATTGGAACTGCCGGCTGTAAGAGAAACAGGAGAGGATTCACTTAGTCTTTTGGGCTTAAACTCATGAACAATCATGTGTGGTGGCCAAAATTTTGGGTCACAAATGACAGTAAATACGTCGTGAGGGACACTTATTTTAAAAGATGCTATTTCCCGGGCAATAGCAAAATTAAATTTAGTGACTGAGACATTTGCAGAATTATACATTTTTGAGAAATCAATTT
The DNA here is from genome assembly GCA_035045575.1 of Drosophila falleni. Classification (NCBI taxonomy): domain Eukaryota; kingdom Metazoa; phylum Arthropoda; class Insecta; order Diptera; family Drosophilidae; genus Drosophila; species Drosophila falleni. Next base: position 200,008 of record JAWNOV010000064.1, read on the forward strand.
TCTTGTTGATGCATACCACATTCCTTTTCAGAAACGGCAATGATCTTATCACATTCTCGACCTGTATGACCAGCACACTTAGCCTGCATGATATTCTCACACAACTAACAATAAAAAAAACTCGGTTGCTCAGAATCATCCGCACACTTAATAGTGCAGTTTTTCTTGCAGCACGTCATTATTCCAGCAGGAGTTAAACAAATACTTAATAGGCCGAATAGGAAATCCTACAAAAAAACCTCTACACTATGTAAAAGTCTAGTGACAAAAGCAATTTCCAGCCCCAAAATTTATGATATCCAATTTTGTGACGAACAAAATTGAGTTTAATATCAAAATTGTAAATAAAAATATAAATTAATAAAAAAACAAAAAAAATTGGCATTGCACCGTGCGCAAAAAGGGTGAGCTTCTTTGTACACAAAAACTACTTTTTGCGCTGTGGTGATTACACAGCCACACAAAATAAAAGTGATGCTCTGATCTGGAGGTCACACGGGATTTTGGGCCACTGAATACGAATCCAAGTCAATTTTTTTCCAGCACGTCGGGTTTTGGAATTAATCCCAAAAATTTATCACACTTGGTTGAAACTCGTTACCCGGAGGTTTTTGGGGTCGCTGATCACGAATATGAGTTCAATTCTTAGATATTTTAAATGGCGGATCTAATATGGCGGAAAAAGTCATCCGATTCGTGTAAAATTCGTTACCCGGGGGTTTTTTGGGGTCGCTGATAACAAAATTGATCGGACTCGATTGAAACTTGTTATCCAGTAGTTTTCGGTGTCGCTGATCACGAATTTGATATTGTGTAAGTTTGGTTGGGATATCTCAAAAAACATAAAAAATTTTCATACTAAAGGTCATGCCGCTCCACAACGAAGTCAAAAAAGTCGACAAAACCATGCCTCGACAAAAAATAATATCATATCGCCGTCTCACCATAATTTTAATGAATCATATCTTAAACAACGCGTAATTATAGCAGCTACCCAAATAAAATAGATAGTAAAATGTAAAAAATAGTTTCGGCTTTTCCTTGAATTTTTTAGTGAAAAAAGCTAAGAAAAAAGCCAAGAAAAAATCATCATTTTCTTAATTCAAGTTAAGTTATCTCTACCAAACTTCAAATTTTTCTATACCTGGGTGCAATAAACCCACTTTTTAGATAAATTTGGGGCCAGAACCGACAAGAAAGATTTTTTTCTATGGCAAAGTTTTTTAAAGAATTTTTTTTTAAATTTGGCTTTTTTTTTAAATATTTTTTTCAGAGGTGCACCAAAATTTTGTCATGATAACTCAAAGATGCCCAAACCAATTTTCCAAATCTTTATTTTTTCTTAAAGTAAATGAATAAATCTATAATTTGTTAATAAAGTTTAACATTAAAATAAGTTGTTCGATTATTATCATTATTTTTTATTTATGTTTTTTCTATGCTTTTTTTACTTTAAAATTATATTTCTATTTATTTATTTTTAAATATGATTTACTTAAATCTATGAAGAGACGGCGATATAATATTATTTTATATCGAAGGAAGCTGTTGTCAATTTTGATGACTTCCTTGTAGAGCGACCATAATTGGACAAAATCCAATAAATATATCATATATCTGCTGGGTGATTTTAATTTGCCTAAAATTTCTTGGTCATTTTTCAGTAGCACCAATTACCTTGTTCTCTTAAACCAAGATAATTTACTTGATCTCTCAGCGTTTTAAATGAATTCAATAAGAAATCATAATGATCGAATTTTTGATCTGGTTTTTATTGACGACTTCACAAATACTGCCGTCTCTAGGGCATCACCATAAAGTATCCCTGAAAATTTGCATCATCCTACTATAGAAAATTCTATCTTTATCTCCAAGCCTTTTAGTTCACCTCTATTATGTTTTATGTTTAAGCTAAGTCACCACAGCAACACAATATGGCATTCAAACCATTTTATCGTTCTTGCACCTTTAAACTCTCAACTAGTTCTAGTCACGCAAAGATGGCATTAAGTTTAAATTGTTAGTCAACTAGCAGATCAATTCATGGAATTCTAAGCACTGGGGTTTTCGCTTTGTGACCTCAAAAGAAAGGCAGCTATACAACGCAATCATAAAGCCAAGCAACAAACTCAACTATGTTTCCCCGGGTAGTCCTACATACTGGCCAGCAGACCCCAACAAACAACCAGACTTAATAGATTTTGCTGTGACAAAAAACATCCCACGCAATTTGATAAGCGCCGTAGCACTTTCGGATCTTTCACCCGACCACTCCCCCGTGTTATTAAATCTACTCCAATTCCCGGAATATTTGGAATATTTTAATAGACTTACAACATACAGAACCAACTGACAAGTACAAGAAATACGTTAGCTCTCACCTCGATCTTGCTCCGAAGTTCAACATCGAAACGGACACCGACTGCTCTGCTGACTTATTAGAATCTGTACTTGCTGCAGCAGCTAAGATCTCTACTCCACAACGCGCGCATGTGCAGACCAATCAACGTAAAACTAATCGTCAAATAGAGCTTGTTCTGGATAAGCGACGGTTGCGGCGTGAATGGCAGTCTCACCGGTCGCCATCTACAAAACAACGCTTTCAAGATGCTTCACGGAGATTCAGCAAGAAGCAAATGCCATCTCCAAAACAACGCTTTAAGGATGCTTCACTCAGACTCAACAATTAGAAGCAAATGCCCAAGCCGCTACATAGAGCAATTATCACCAACCAGTACCAAGCATCCTTTGTGGAGGGCTCACCCTACGCTAAGTGCGCCGATTGAAACGCCTATAAGAATTTTACAGTCGTTCGAAAATCAAGTTTTAGTATGAAAAACTTTTTTGTTTAATGAGATACCGTAACCAATCCTATAGAATATACATAAAACTTGGTCTTATATAACCTGTCCAAAGTTGGTCCAATTCGACACACTCTATAATATAGCTGTCATAGAACCGATCGGGCGAACCGATGTAGCTTTTTCCATAGTAAGTACGGGGTCTCCGACGGTCGAGAATGCTCGACTGAAGCTCCGTCCAGACTTTTTTATATTGCTAATTTGGCCTACGGTTCTCCTAAAAACTCGCAAAAACACAGCTAATGAAAAAGCTCAATGGTTCAACATTTTGGAGACCTCGACGTGACTTTCCGGTGTTTTTGTTTAATATATTTTTTTACTTCGTTCTCGGCAAATGAATTCGGAAAATTGTGAAGCAATTGCACTGCTAATTGCTTTCAAGACATTTAACACGGGTTATTGATCGCAAGTGTGAACCATATCTTTATTGCTTTCCACACCTTTTTTGTGCTGATTATTTAAATTTTAATATCAATGGAAAAGTCAACAGGCAACCAAGTAAAAAATGTGTGTGTGCACAAACTTTTCTATTTTGAATTTTATTTTTTTTTTGTTGCTGTTTTCTTTTTTTGACAGGACGAATGTCGACGCACAAAAAATCAACACCCCAGCATACCTGTCGACTGTCAGTCAGTCCGCATAGGATGCCAGCTGTTTGAGTCGCTTGATCGTTGACCTTTCTCCCTTAAGGGGAAAGCAGCGACGTCGCAGTTGCTGCAGCATTTACATACTGTACTTTTATCTCAATTTTCAGCAACGAAAATATCGTTTGAAACTTTACTGATCTGTGTGTGTGTGTGTGTAACCAAGTGCAATGCCTGGCAACGATACTATGTTGGCCTTTGAAAACAAGTCAGCTTTTCTAAAAATTAAAGTGCAGTCATGCTGTAAAAACTAAAGAGGCTCTGAGCCAAGATAGTCTGAGCCAAATGAGTGACGAGCAGTTAGATATGCGATTAGATTTAGTCGATGATTGTGACCATGAAATCTTTTATTTTACAAGAAATTGGAAAATGTAAACCAAGTGGACCCAGCTCTACAAGTACCGTGAGACGGGAAGTCCTCATGAAAGGCGTGACAACATTTAACAACCAGAGAAAGTTAAATGTACCAAATCTCAAGTTGCCCAAGTTTTGTGGAGGTTATGCGGAGTATGAAAGTTTTTACTCGTTGTTTTCAACTCTTATCGATCATAATCCAGACTTAACGGATATTCCAGCATCTTAAAAATTTCCTTGAAAGATCACCAGTGCTAACTTTGCAGTGGCGAAAGAATTACTTCAAAAACGATTTAATAACAAACGTTCAACATTTCAGAAGCATATCGGGAGAATTTTGGGTCTTCAGATAATAGAGTCTCCAACGGCGGCCAAGCTGCGTAAAGTTTTAAATGTCGTCAACGCTAATATCCGTTCATTGCAGTATTTGGGCAGCAAGGAGCAAATTGTCGATGCCAAAATTGTGCACTCGTTGCTGCAGAAAATGGACAGTGCAACTTGTTCTAACTGGGAGGAAGTAACTTCAGACGACGATATTCCATGGTGCGAGCAATTTGCAGAATTTTTGGAAAGCCTTGCCTAAAAATGGGAAATGTGGAACGATCGGCAAGAACAACAAAACTAACCAAAGTATAAAGTCGCTGATTGCCACTGTAGCATATCTACCCTTCCATTTACATAAATCAGAGGGTATAGCAATCCCTCAATACATTGTGACACTTTGTCATAATTTATATACAAATACAAATGTACAAAAGACCGCTTAGAATAACATACACATTCCAGCGCATAAGCAATACGATCCCTTGCTTATATACAAGCCGATCGCAGCGCGTGGGAATGCTGAGCTTGCACTTTGCAGCTCAAGCGGTCAAGGCATATATAACATATGCATGCCTTCTGCATACATATGTATATGCCTTCTTACATACATAGATATAAGTATGGCATGTTTTCGGGTTAGCCAAACCCAACATTAATTTCATAAGAACAATTGCAAATAAAGTATCAACCAGAGCAGAAGCTCTGTCGCTCAAATCTAAGTGTTTAAATCAGTACAAGTTTCAATCCGTTTACATGGCGACCGTGACAAGTGTCACGAACATGTATGTTCGAAGTTAAATAAAAAAAATAAAATACAAAAATACAAAAATACAAAAATACAAAAATACAAAAATTCAAAAAATACAAATACAAAAAACTTCTAAAATTTTGTGAAATATATATATTTCATATATATTATAATATGTGCACTAAAGTTAAGTGCCATCGAAAAACAATATGAACAGCAGCAAGTGAAGTGATTGAAAACTGTGGCAATAAAAAATAATATTGCAAAACAATACAACAAAAAAAAAAGACACGAACAACCAAGCCTGTGTGATGACCAGCACCGGCACCGCCTGAGCTCATAGGCCCCGGACTGCATGTCTATGTCAAGACAAGAACAACAAGAGCAGATCGCTCTGGAGGATTCTGCTCCTGTCGAGCAAAGGGACGCTCCTAATCTTCAGAAAGCCTTAGAGTTGTGTCCCAACGATGGACCACGCCCACTCACAATAGCTGAGTACAGGGCCCGGCAGCAACCTCAACAAAAGAAGAAACGAAACAGGAGCGGCCAGCGAACCAAGCTCCTTCGGCAGAGACGATTGCTGAAGGACCTGCTTGCAACATCAATATCGGAGGAGGACCGACAACGCTACATTGAGCGTCTCACAGAAGTGGAGCAGCAGCTTTGCAACTTTGATGCAAAGAAACGCAAACGGGCTGCATAATTGCCATAGCCCCAATTTGCCCCTAAATAATAAGCTCTACACTCAAGCCGATGCGTGAAAACGCTGCTTGAAAACTACTAAAATCTGTTAGGCTTTACTACTAACATATGTGGTTGGAGAATTTTTTTTTAATATATGAAATGTATTTTGACTTGTGAGCCAACCACATACACTAAAAAAAAAAACTAACTTTTCCATGTCTCTGGCGCTGGGTATCTATATACTCAGCTGCAATAAAATATTTGTGTTATGACAAATTTTTTTTTTCTTTCACCTAAAAAAAAAAAAAAATTTTTTAATTAAAAAAAAAAATTAAATCTCATTTTATAAACAAAAATTTTATTTTTGATTTTCGGAAAGGAAAATATTTTTCTTTCCTTTTGATTCATACTTCAAGATTTATTCTCATTCACACTTAAAGATTTATTTTTATTATGAAAAACTTTCATTGATTATATAAAAAGAACAGATAAAGTCAGATAATGGGATGGTTTAGTGATTCTAGTGAGGCTAAAGATAACACAGCTAACGTTGTAAACAACGTTAAGATAGTTGATCACACAGATGATATACAATCATTGTGGATCCTTCTGCTAATCCTCACAATAGTGACAGTTTTGCAATTTCTGCTTACATTATATGTTAAGCACAATAAACTCATAAAGAAAAGATATATGAGTAGGGCAAATAATCTAGACAGAATATAATCATAATACGTTACAGAACTTAAAAAAAAAAAACAGAAAATGGATATTTTGGAAACAATTCTCCAAGTATACCAGTTAGAGCCTAATTTCGAAGAAAGGGCTCTACAATTGATTTTCTCGACCCCGATAGACTTAACACACTTTGAGTCAAGATATATGGCTAGGTACAACCTAGGGTATTCGCCATTAATACAATGCACATATAGAGAAAAAGCAATTGTATTAATGACGTTGCCAAACATAAACATAATTGAGTCTACAATAAATCACCCAACCTTGGGTATAATTAAAAAATATAAAGTCTCAAGATTCTAATGTGTTAAAGAATGGAATGGAACGAAATAGCGAAACATATAAACGCATTTCGTTCCAAATTTGATAAATCATATAAATGCATTAATAAAGATGCAGTTATAAAGACAGAAACCTTAAAAAATCATATAGAAGTAATAGTTAGGGAATACAATAGTATAGTTACCTTAGTAAATAGGTACGAGAATAAATTTACATCTGAGCACAATAACAAATGTTTAAGGGTAATCAAATCCCTAAACACAAGACTGATTAATGTCACCAATAGGCGACATATTCAGATAAAAGTGCCAGAAGGTCTAAATCAATTGGCGGAGTTCGACCCCGACCAATTAAAAGAATTAGACGAATCAATTCAAACAAGCGACGCTGAATCTGATAGTGACATTGAAACACTAGAAGAAAGCGATCCAATTGAAATAAAACCGGAAATAACAATCTCTCAAATGGCGCAAACAGTTGTAGAATTTATCAAGCTAGCCACATCTCTGATACCAGAGTTTGACGGTAAGCCTGAAAATCTACAAAGTTTTCTAGATTCTTTGAATCTATTAGATACTTTAAAAGGCACACATGAGCTAACAGCCATAAGCCTTATTAAAACAAAACTAAAAGGCCATGCGAGAAACCTAATAAGTAATGAGCAGACAATTGCTGCAATCATTGCACAACTTTCAAATGCAGTAAAAGGAGAATCGGTAGAAGTTGTATCTGCTAAGCTTCTTAATCTGCAACAGAAGAATAAAACGGCTAACCAATACACCCAAGAGGTTGAAAAGCTGGCAAAGGCCCTTGAAGGCGCCTATGTCAGTGAAGGTCTAAGCCAAACACTTGCAAACAAATACAGCACTACAACGGCTGTAAAAGCAATGACGCAAAATTGTTCAATTGATAAGGTAAAACTTATCATGCAAGCAGGCACATTCACAAATATGAATGATGCCGTTTCCAAATTTGTTAATAGTTGCACGGAGATAACAGGTCAAAGTAACACTGTCCTGTATTATCGACGAGGTGCAAATAATAATAATAGAGGAGGCCGAGGTTATAATCGTGGCAGAAATTTCAACCACAACAATTACAACCGAGGCAGTAACAACAATAGTTACAATAACCGTGGAGGAAGACGAGGCCAATATCAAGGTAGAGGCCGAGGTAACTCCAACCATAGCAATAATAATAACAATGTGAGAGTTACGCAAAACGCGTCGGAAAACTCGCAGAACCCTTTAGGAAACAACCCATAAATGCAAAGGTTCATACCATCAATTACAGTCTTAATATATTTGTCATTTTTTATAATAATACAACAGGAAATAAACTCACATTCCTAATAGATACTGGTGCAGATATCTCACTCTTAAAAATAAATTCAGATAACTTCAAAATCAAAGAAGAAAATATTATAAACATCCAAGGCATTGGCCAAGGTGTAATAAAATCTCAAGGAACAACTTCAATAGATCTTCAATCAACAAAATATATTATTCCACATGAATTCCATTTAGTTGATTCAGACTTTTCAATACCATGCGATGGAATAATCGGCATTGATTTTATTAGAAAATTCAATTGTCGAATAGACTTCAATCCAAGTGAAGACTGGTTTATAATTAGACCTCAAAATTTAAATTATCCTATTTATGTTCCAATAACATATAGTGCTGGCAACAATACAGTTCTTCTGCCAGCCAGATCCCAAGTTATACGAAAAATAGAAATTAATACAGTAAATGATTATATATTTGTTCCTAATCAAGAAATACATAACGGAATTTATGTTGCAAATACAATAGCAGCATCCGAACATGTATACATTCGCCTTCTAAACACAACTAATTCCGACCAATTGGTCAAAGTAAATAAAATCCAATTTGAAAATTTAACTGATTACGACATTCATAACAGTAATCTAGAAAATAGAAGCGAACAAGTAATTTCAAAATTAAGAAAAAATTTTCCAGAACAATTCAAAAGCCAACTAACAGAATTATGCACCAGGTACAGCGATGTGTTCGGACTAGAAACCGAACCGATATCGACAAATAATTTTTACAAACAGACATTAAGACTTAAAGATGATGAACCCATTTATATTAAAAATTACAGAAGCCCGCATAGCCACGTTGATGAAATTCAAAAACAAGTAGGGAAATTAATAGAAGACAAAATCGTAGAACCGTCTGTATCCGAATATAACAGCCCGCTCTTGTTAGTTCCGAAAAAATCATTACCAAATTCAGAAGAAAAGAAATGGCGATTAGTAATAGACTATCGCCAAATAAACAAAAAACTACTTTCTGATAAATTCCCGCTCCCCAGAATTGATGATATTCTAGACCAACTGGGTAGAGCTAAATACTTTTCATGCCTTGACTTAATGTCAGGTTTCCACCAAATTGAACTTGAAGAAAATTCAAGAAATATAACATCTTTTTCAACGAGCAATGGCTCATATCGTTTCACGCGATTACCATTTGGTCTTAAAATAGCACCAAATTCATTTCAGAGAATGATGACTATTGCATTCTCGGGTTTAGAACCCTCTCAGGCATTCCTTTATATGGATGACTTAATGGTGATAGGATGTTCCGAAAAACACATGATAAAAAACTTAACTGATGTCTTTAATGTGTGTAGGAAATATAACCTAAAGTTGCATCCAGAAAAATGTTCATTTTTCATGCATGAGGTGACTTTCTTGGGTCACAAATGCACTGACAAAGGAGTATTGCCAGATGACAAGAAATTTGACGTCATCAAAAATTATCCTGTCCCTCATGATGCGGACAGCGCAAGACGATTTGTAGCATTCTGCAATTATTATCGTCGATTTATAAAAAACTTCGCCGATTATTCACGGCACATAACTAGATTATGTAAAAAGAATGTTCCTTTTGAATGGTCAAGTGAATGCCAACACGCATTCCAATACCTTAAAGAAAAGCTTATGCACCCCACATTATTACAATATCCTGATTTTCGCAAAGAATTTTGCATTATAACAGATGCTAGTAAACAAGCTTGCGGAGCGGTTTTAACTCAGAACCGTGACGGAATTCAGCTACCAATAGCTTATGCATCTCGCTCATTTACAAAAGGTGAAAGCAATAAGAGCACAACAGAACAAGAGTTAGCGGCAATTCATTGGGCTATTACCCATTTTAGACCATATATTTATGGCAAACACTTTACTATTAAAACGGATCATAGACCATTAACATATCTTTTTTCTATGACTAATCCCAGTTCAAAATTAACTCGCATGCGGCTAGAGCTTGAAGAATACGACTTCACAGTAGAATACCTAAAGGGGAAAGATAATTTTGTAGCAGACGCACTTTCGCGTATTAATATTAAAGAACTAAAAGACATGCAACATAAAGTCCTGAAAGTCACTACCAGGCAACAGTATAGACAGAAAAAATCCTGCGCAGGAAAAGATCAAGAAGATTTGCCGATGCAATCTCTTGACAACGCTTCTAAGCCCAACGTATATGAAGTCATTTGTAATGACGAAGTACGAAAAGTAGTGGCCTTGCTTATAAAAAATCAAATATGTTTGTTGAAACATGGAAGAAAAATTATAGCAAGAATTGATGTTAGCGATCTGTACACCAATGAAAGTCTTGACTTAGGTCAGTTCTTCCAAAGGCTTGAAATGCAAGCCGGTATACTTAAAATCAGCCAACTCAAAGTGGCACCGAGCGAAAAGATCTTTGAATTAATTTCAATTGAATCTTTTAAAAATATGGGCAATAAAATATTGAATATATTAAGAGTAGCGCTACTCAGGCCGGTGACCCTAATAAAAAATGAAAAAGATCAAGAAGCGATACTGTCTAAATTTCATGACGATCCAATTCAAGGAGGTCATAATGGCATTACAAGAACGCTAGCTAAAATAAAACGACATTACTATTGGAAAAACATGACTCGTCATGTCAAAGAGTACGTACGTAAATGTCAAAAATGCCAAAAATCAAAAACAACAACTCATATAAAGACCCCAATGATCTTAACTGAAACACCAATCACAGCTTTTGATAGAGTGATAGTAGATACTATAGGTCCACTACCACGCTCAGAGAATGGCAACGAATATGCAGTTACGCTAATATGCGATTTAACTAAATATTTAGTAACTATTCCAATTCCAAATAAAAGTGCAACAACAGTTGCCAAAGCAATATTTGAAAACTTTATTCTAAAGTACGGTCCAATGAAGACGTTCATTACGGACATGGGAACAGAATATAAGAATTCAGTAATAAATGACTTGTGCAAATATTTAAAGATAGACAATATAACGTCTACTGCACATCATCACCAAACTTTAGGTACAATAGAACGAAGTCATAGAACATTCAATGAATACGTTCGTTCATACATATCTGAAGACAAAACCGACTGGGATATTTGGATACAATATTTCACATATTGTTTCAATACAACACCCTCGGTAACACACGACTATTGTCCATACGAACTAGTTTTTGGAAGATTTCCAAGACAGTTCATAGATTTTAATAAAACCACTAGAATAGATCCATTATATAACGTAGATGATTACGCAAAAGAAATTAAGTTTAGACTAGAAATAGCGTATAAAAGAGCTAGAATATCACTAGAGAATAGTAAAGCTAGAAATAAAAAACTTTATGACAATAAAACAATAGATGTTAACATAGAAGTAGGAAATAAAGTTTTGTTAAAAAATGAAGCAGGACACAAGTTAGATTCTACATATATAGGACCATTTGAGGTCATAGATATAGATAATAAAGATAATATTACAATTAGAGATAGCAAGAATAAGAAACAAACAGTACATAAGGATAGGTTAAAAATATATAATCAATGAACGTTTCAAAAAAAAAAAAAGGTCTGATCAACCAAAAAAAAAAAAAGGGAAAAGATATTATTTTTTCTTCCAATAAAGTTAAAAATAAAATATAACGTAAATTCAAACATATTTTAAAATAAAAATTTGTCAACGAACACAAACGTTTTAAAAAGAGATAAAAAAAAAAATTTTTAATAGATATACTTATTATAAGATAAATTAATTTAAAAAAAAAAATTAATTAATTAAATAATACTAACACTAAATGACTACATGTATTACGTCATTTCTTAAAAAAGGGAGGTGTAGCATATCTACCCTTCCATTTACATAAATCAGAGGGTATAGCAATCCCTCAATACATTGTGACACTTTGTCATAATTTATATACAAATACAAATGTACAAAAGACCGCTTAGAATAACATACACATTCCAGCGCATAAGCAATACGATCCCTTGCTTATATACAAGCCGATCGCAGCGCGTGGGAATGCTGAGCTTGCACTTTGCAGCTCAAGCGGTCAAGGCATATATAACATATGCATGCCTTCTGCATACATATGTATATGCCTTCTTACATACATAGATATAAGTATGGCATGTTTTCGGGTTAGCCAAACCCAACATTAATTTCATAAGAACAATTGCAAATAAAGAATCAACCAGAGCAGAAGCTCTGTCGCTCAAATCTAAGTGTTTAAATCAGTACCAAGTTTCAATCCTTTACACCACCAATAAATTGTTCAGTGCTTGCGTCTGTTCCAACACAACTAATTCTCAGATATACATATGCCCTAAATTTGTAGATTTATCGCCCCAGCTTCGTCATAGAGAAACTAAGAGATTATCGAAAAAGGGGACACCAATTGCGAAGTTGCAACTCGGTCACCTGCCGAACATGTGGCAACAAGCATCATAGCCTATTGCGTCTAAGCTCGCATCCTATTGTCCCCAAATCGCAAGGCTCTCTGTCAGAAACTGCACAACCAACAAGCTACGCAACTTCCTCCAACTTTACTTCTCTGTTGGCCCAGAATTTTAGTCAAGATCTCATTTTTCCGGCCTTGGAGACAGCCATTTCCGTTCTGAGGGATATTCAACTAATGTCAGTTTGATGTCTTGCACGTCTGAATTTTATACAATTATTACGGCGCTAGTGGCACCTGTCATAACTGACAATCAAAAAAATTTAAACGTGAGCTCAGAAACCTGGAGTATACCCGGCAACATTCGATTAGCATATCCATAATTCTTCAGGTCTAGGAAAATTGACTAGTTAATTGGAGCTGGCTTGTTTTTTAACCTGCTTTGCGTTGGCCAAATTAAATTGATAGGATAGGATGAATTGTCACGGGAAAGGTCGCATTCAATCCAATGACAACGGAAATATTCGCATTGATGAGATTGTGCGTTTTTAAGGAGGATAGCAGATTTTGATGGGATTGGCAGCTCGTCCTCAGGATACTCATTGAACGATTTACTCATGGCAGGACCCACACTACAGCCAAAGCTTTTCAACCCATTGCTCCAGCGAAATATAATGTTTCGCTGCGCTAAAATAGACGAGTCTGAAAGCATTTTGCAGTGCATCTTGTGGAGTGATTCCCCGCATCAGGAAATACAAATCTTCAAGCTTGATATTGTCAACTAAGGCACGCCACCTGCATCGTTTCTTTTGGCTAGCGCTCTACATCAACTTGCATCTGACGAGAAATATTCATTCACAATCGGATCGGAAATACTAATGAGAAATACTAAGAGCTTTTATAAATAATGCCATGTTTATGCGGTAAAGGGGGCGCGGCCAAATTCTGAAACAAACTTGATCAGCGTACAATATACAAGAACGTACATAGCAAGTTTGGTTCCTCTAGCTTTTAGTCTCTATAATCTTGTTGTTCATACAGACAGACAGACAGACGGACATTGCTTTATCGACTCGGCTATTGATGCGGAACAAGAATATATATACTTTATGGGGTCTGCCACGCCTCCTTCTGCCTGTTACGCACATATTCGGTAAAAGAAGCGGTAAAGTGGTCCGATTTGGCTTCAACTTTGGTAAGGATGTATTAGACTAACTTAAATGCATATTCTAATAGTTTGGTTACGATAGCACAAGAAAGTTGTTCTTACTAAAAGTAGATTCTCCCCCGATGACGGCTATATGATATATGGTCTTTAAACGGCCTAACCTCAAGTCAGGGGCGTTATTTATATACATAAATATATATACATCTTTACATATGCATGTATGTGTTTGTTTCAAAGATTTTTTTTAATTGTTGAATCATCAAGCAAGGATAAGCTTCAGTGGATCGCAGTATGCCTGTTATAAAAGTCGCTTACAATTGATTCTAGGTTTTGTCATTGTATTAAATAATGTTTAATTATATAACTAGCGCGGCATCAGGTGATAGAAGATCCTCCCATTTTCCTATTGTAGTCTATGAAATGAATAACAAACTTTTAATGGTTTAGAAGCCATACAATGCAAATTGCCCCTTATTAATTCAACGAACGGGTAAAACTAACCCGTCTCACGACGGTCCAAGCCCAGCTCACGTCGTCGCTATGAATGCTTGGCGGGCATTGTGTACTGTGCGCAAAAAAGGTGAGCTTCTTTGTACATAAAAATTACTTTTTGCGCAGTGCCGAATGTCAATTTTTTTTTTTTTTTATTAATGTGGGATTGGGTCTGGCAACGCTGCTGAGCCTACCCACCACAGCTTAGCTGAACGGCTGCTGCTGCGATATAAGTGGTGAAGACGGGAGTTCTGATCGTGAGGCCAAGGTGAAAGGTCTGCAAGGAGAAAGAATTCAAAGACGCTGCGAAAAGACGCTCGCATAAACGACGACGCAGATAATATAATTGTCTGTTGTTATTTCAAATTACATACTTTAAAACCAATATTGCATAATCAACTTATAAATAAAACCTATAACTATTATAAAACTATCTAAACCAACGGGATTTGTTAATTCAGTTAAACCGAATCCCACAAATATGGGGGCTCAACCTACGTGAATAACTACAGACAGAGTGAAACGACATAGAATGCAAAAAGTGTTTTTAAATTATTAAAGTTTAAAATTTAAAACATAAACGACGTGAAAATAGTATGTATGTGCAACTACGACGCAGAAAATACACACATACTACAAAAACTTAGAGTGACGACACAATTACGAAGCAATAGCGACAAATGCTAAGGAAAGAGCGAGACAACGACAGTGTTCTGTGTATGTACAAGCTTGTGCATAGGAACGAAGGATTGTGAAATTCAAAGTGGAGAGCCACACAAAAAACGGCATTACAAAAACAATTTTAAGAAACGAAGTCATCATGCCGCGACTTGTCGACTTCGAGAGGAAGCATAACATTGCATTGTTGCACAAGTTCGTGTTCGAATCTATTGGCGATCGTGAAAATCGCAAACGCTTACGTAGTTGAGGGATTTGACGACAAAGATGAAGACGTTACATTCGACAAGAAGGTCATATATGTTGCAGAAAATTTGTCTAACAACGATCTGGTCATAATTTCCAACATTTTAGGACTGCGTCATAACAAGGCCGATTTAGCTAGACACATTTATCGCAATTTATTGAAATCAAATTTGCTAGTTGACGCTGACATGGAATCCGAAGACGATGACGAAGAAGAAGACGAAGACGAAGACAAGCAAGCTGAACAAAACGAACAAGACGATTCCAGTGTTAACGACACCGTTAACGAAGTTGACAACAGTTTAACGAGCAGCAACGCTTATAGAACAGCTGCTGTAAATGACAGAGTGGGCAACAGCAAGGTGCTTGCACATTCTACAGTAGTGGGACAGAATATTAATACCGGTTCAGTTGTAAGTGCAAACATGCCTAGATTTGCCTTGAATTTTCGTGATGTCGAAGACTCGCTGCGATTCTTTAGTGGAGATGACACGTTGCCGGTTGAGGTTTGGGTAGAAGACTTTGAAGAATGGCTGTCATAATGCAATGGGACGATTTACAAAAGTTTATTTTTGCCAAAAGAGCATTGAAAGGCCTTGCAAAAATGTACATCATGAGCGAACGCGGAATAAAAGACTGTCCAATGTTGAAAGAGTTGCTGATCAGTGAATTTAAAGTTCAAGTTAACAGTTCCCAGTTACATAAACTGATGTCGCAAAGAAAAATAAATAGAAACGAAAGTGTACAAGAATATTTACTTAAAATGAAAGAATTGGCATCACGCGGTAATATTGAAAACAGTGCATTAATGCAGTACGTTATTGACGGAATAAACGATTTAAGTATAAACAAAGCAATTCTGTACAATGCTAAAGATTTAAAAGAGTTAAAGAATAAGTTAAAGAGTTACGAAAAAATGCGCGAAAAATCTGAATATCTTCCGAAAATCAACGAAAAATATAAAAGTGGCTTTATTAAAAAAGAAAACGGTGCAGATAAACAAAACAAAGACATAAAGTGTTACAAGTGCGGTGCTAAAGGACATACATCAGAGACATGCGAAAACAAAAGTAAAGGAAAGAAGTGTTTTAATTGTAATAATTTCGGACACATAGCAAAAGATTGTTCGTTTAAAAACCTTGAGATGGATCCGAAAGCAAGCAATACGCGTAACATAACAGCTGAACATAAGTCTAGTGCAAAGAAATTACTATTAAAAATCAAAAGTATACAGCATTGATAGATACCGGTAGTAAATACAACATAATGAATAAAAAATCGTTCACAAAACTGAACAGCCCAACTTTAAATCAAGTCAGCATATTTCTGATCGGTTTCGGTGCTCAAAATAAAGTAAAGCCTCTTGGTTCATTTAAAGACGTTGTTAACATTGATAGTCAAACATTTGCAGTTTACTTTTTAGTCGTGTCCGATGAGTTTTTAGACGTCGAAATTGTTTTAGGCGAAGAATTTTATCAACAAGCTGAAATAAAAATAAATCGCAATGGCATTACGATTGAGAAGACTTTGTGTGAGGAAGCAGAAACCAAAATAAGTTCGTTAATGAAAATAAACGTGGAAAATTATGAGGACATGAATATTGACATTGATTTAAAAGCAAGTTTAAGTGCCAAAAATCAAGTTTATGAAATTGTAAAAAACTATAAGCCGGGAAATGCTAATTCGACAAACGTGAAAATGCAAATCATAATGAAAGACGAAACTCCGATTTATTCGCGACCGCGCAGATTTGCCTATTCCGAGCGATGCATTATAGACGACCAAGTCGATCAGTGGCTGCAGGACGGAATTGTAGAACAATCAGAGTCAGAGCCTCTTACCGATCTAATGAAAAATGACGCCAAATTCTGCCTCGACGTAAAAGAGATGGCTGCCTTTGACGTTCTAAAAAAGCTGATTACTGAGAAACCAATTTTGAAGATTTTCCACCCGCAACACGCGACGGAGCTGCATACGGATGCTTCCATTGATGGTTTTGGAGCAGTTCTTCTTCAAAAATCACCCGACGACGGTCTTCTGCACCCAGTTTACTACATGAGTAAGAAGACAACAGACGCAGAAAGGAAATTTACTAGCTACGAGTTGGAAATTCTTGCAGTAGTAGAAGCACTGCACAAGCTTCGAGTGGATCTCCTAGGCATGCATTTTAAACTTATAACCGACTGCAACGTATTTGCCAAGACGATGGACAAGCGAGACGTGTGTGCTAGAGTTGCTCGATGGATTCTTTTGCTTCAAGATTTCGATTTTGTTGTTGAGCACAGAGCTGGCACGCGCATACAACATGCTGATGCATTGAGCAGAAATCCTGTGATGTTGATCACTGATGACAGTCTGCATAGCAAACTTAAGTATCTCCAAGCTCAAGACGACGAATTGAAGGCGATTATAGATGTCCTTGCTGAAAAGACTGCGCACAGTAATTATTTTATGAAAACAGGTCTGCTGCACAAGGTGATTGATGACAACGAATTAATAGTGGTACCTTTGGCTTTTCAACGCGAAATAATTAAACGTGCCCATGAGAGAGGACATTTCTCTGTCAAGAAAACTAGAGAAATCATCGGCAAAGACTACTACATCCCGAAACTCGACGACAAAATCCAACGACAAATCAGATGCTGCATACCATGCATAGTCTCCAACCGCAAGCTTGGTAAAAAGGAAGGAGAATTGCTTCCATTGCAAAAAGAAGAGGTGCCATTACAGACTTTGCATATCGACTTCCTTGGCCCTCTCGAATCTACACATCGGCAGTACAACCACATCCTAGCAGTGATTGATGGCTTCACTAAGTTCTGCTGGCTGTACCCAACAAAGACGACGTCTGCAAAAGAAGTAATCTTGCGGTTGCAAGCACAGTCTAACATTTTTGGAAATCCATTTCAGATCATTTCCGACAGAGGCTCAACTTTTACTTCAGGTGACTTCAAGCAGTACTGCGATGACGAAAACATTATGCACCACACGGTTACCACTGGTTTGCCACGAGCTAATGGGCAAATCGAACGACTCAACGCCATCATAATCTCAGTATTATCCAAGATGTCTATTGAAGATCCCAGTAAATGGTACAAGTTTGTTGACAAGGTGCAGCAAACAATAAACGATAACCGAGACGAGCTACGGAAAAACGCTAAGCCACAGATCAGCCATTTGCAGGAGGAAAACAAAAAATCGTACAACTTGCGACGCAGACCTGCATCAACCTACAAAGTCGGCGATGTGGTGGCGATCAAGCGAACACAACTTGGTGGTGGGCTAAAACTAAAGCCAAAATACTTGGGGCCGTATCGAGTTACCTTGGTAAAGGCGCAAGACACGTACGATGTCGTCAAAGATGCGTTTTTCTCCAATGGTCCCAGGCAAACAACTACCTGTGCCGAATATATGAAGCCGTGGATTCCAATTGACGACGAAGACGACGATGCATTCGGGACGAATGTGTAGAAGGATGGCCGAGTTGTGGGATTGGGTCTGGCAACGCTGCTGAGCCTACCCACCACAGCTTAGCTGAACGGCTGCTGCTGCGATATAAGTGGTGAAGACGGGAGTTCTGATCGTGAGGCCAAGGTGAAAGGTCTGCAAGGAGAAAGAATTCAATGACGCTGCGAAAAGACGCTCGCATAAACGACGACGTTGTTATTTCAAATTACATACTTTAAAACCAATATTGCATAATCAACTTATAAATAAAACCTATAACTATTATAAAACTATCTAAACCAACGGGATTTGTTAATTCAGTTAAACCGAATCCCACAAATATGGGGGCTCAACCTACGTGAATAACTACAGACAGAGTGAAACGACATAGAATGCAAAAAGTGTTTTTAAATTATTAAAGTTTAAAATTTAAAACATAAACGACGTGAAAATAGTATGTATGTGCAACTACGACGCAGAAAATACACACATACTACAAAAACTTAGAGTGACGACACAATTACGAAGCAATAGCGACAAATGCTAAGGAAAGAGCGAGACAACGACAGTGTTCTGTGTATGTACAAGCTTGTGCATAGGAACGAAGGATTGTGAAATTCAAAGTGGAGAGCCACACAAAAAACGGCATTACAAAAACAATTTTAAGAAACGAAGTCATCATGCCGCGACTTGTCGACTTCGAGAGGAAGCATAACATTGCATTGTTGCACAAGTTCGTGTTCGAATCTATTGGCGATCGTGAAAATCGCAAACGCTTACGTAGTTTTGAGGGATTTGACGACAAAGATGAAGACGTTACATTCGACAAGAAGGTCGTATATGTTGCAGAAAATTTGTCTAACAACGATCTGGTCATAATTTCCAACATTTTAGGACTGCGTCATAACAAGGCCGATTTAGCTAGACACATTTATCGCAATTTATTGAAATCAAATTTGCTAGTTGACGCTGACATGGAATCCGAAGACGATGACGAAGAAGAAGACGAAGACGAAGACAAGCAAGCTGAACAAAACGAACAAGACGATTCCAGTGTTAACGACACCGTTAACGAAGTTGACAACAGTTTAACGAGCAGCAACGCTTATAGAACAGCTGCTGTATATGACCGAGTGGGCAACAGCAAGGTGCTCGCACATTCTACAGTAGTGGGACAGAATATTAATACCGGCTCAGTTGTAAGTGCAAACATGCCTAGATTTGCCTTGAATTTTCGTGATGTCGAAGACTCGCTGCGATTCTTTAGTGGAGATGACACGTTGCCGGTTGAGGTTTGGGTGGAAGACTTTGAAGAATGGCTGCCATAATGCAATGGGACGATTTACAAAAGTTTATTTTTGCCAAAAGAGCATTGAAAGGCCTTGCAAAAATGTACATCATGAGCGAACGCGGAATTAAAGACTGTCCAATGTTGAAAGAGTTGCTGATCAGTGAATTTAAAGTTCAAGTTAACAGTTCCCAGTTACATAAACTGATGTCGCAAAGAAAAATAAATAGAAACGAAAGTGTACAAGAATATTTACTTAAAATGAAAGAATTGGCATCACGCGGTAATATTGAAAACAGTGCATTAATGCAGTACGTTATTGACGGAATAAACGATTTAAGTATAAACAAAGCAATTCTGTACAATGCTAAAGATTTAAAAGAGTTTAAAAATAAGTTAAAGAGTTACGAAAAAATGCGCGAAAAATCTGAATATCTTCCGAAAATCAACGAAAAATATAAAAGTGGCTTTATTAAAAAAGAAAACGGTGCAGATAAACAAAACAAAGACATAAAGTGTTACAAGTGCGGTGCTAAAGGACATACATCAGAGACATGCGAAAACAAAAGTAAAGGAAAGAAGTGTTTTAATTGTAATAATTTCGGACACATAGCAAAAGATTGTTCGTTTAAAAACCTTGAGATGGATCCGAAAGCAAGCAATACGCGTAACAAAACAGCTGAACATAAGTCTAGTGCAAAGAAATTACTATTAAAAATCAAAAGTATACAGCATTGATAGATACCGGTAGTAAATACAACATAATGAATAAAAAATCGTTCACAAAACTGAACAGCCCAACTTTAAATCAAGTCAGCATATTTCTGATCGGTTTCGGTGCTCAAAATAAAGTAAAGCCTCTTGGTTCATTTAAAGACGTTGTTAACATTGATAGTCAAACATTTGCAGTTAACTTTTTAGTCGTGTCCGATGAGTTTTTAGACGTCGAAATTGTTTTAGGCGAAGAATTTTGTCAACAAGCTGAAATAAAAATAAATCGCAATGGCATTACGATTGAGAAGCCTTTGTGTGAGGAAGCAGAAACCAAAATAAGTTCGTTAATGAAAATAAACGTGGAAAATTATGAGGACATGAATATTGACATTGATTTAAAAGCAAGCTTAAGTGCCAAAAATCAAGTTTATGAAATTGTAAAAAACTATAAGCCGGGAAATGCTAAGTCGACAAACGTGAAAATGCAAATCATAATGAAAGACGAAACTCCGATTTATTCGCGACCGCGCAGATTTGCCTATTCCGAGCGATGCATGATAGACGACCAAGTCGATCAGAGGCTGCAGGACGGAATTGTAGAACAATCAGAGTCAGAGTACATAAGCCCTGTGGTACTAGTTAAGAAACGAGATGTTACGCCAAGACTGTGTATCGACTACAGAAGGATGAATAAGGTAATAGTACGAGATCATTTCCCCTTGCCCTTGGATTTTTTCATGTCGACGTTGACAATGAACGCCGCAAATACACTTTATTTGTTACGCATAATGCGCAGTACCAGTTCTGCAAAGTACCGTTTGGCTTGGCGAACTCCCCTAGTGTATTCCAAAGACATGTCAACGCAATTTTCAGGGATCTGGCACGTAGAGGTATTGCTATCCCGTATGTTGATGACATCATCATCCCTACCCGATCCGAAGATGAAGCTGTAGCCAATCTGAGAGAAGTGCTCAAGCATTGCGAAGACTATGGACTTTTAATTAATCTGGAAAAATTCAGTTTTTTAAAGTCAAAAATTGAATTTTTGGGGCACGTTATTGAAAATCAAACTATAAGTATCTCCGAAACTAAGACAAAAGCTGTTACTAAGTTCCCTGTGCCCAGATGTGTGGGATATCAGAAATTTTTGCAATTGCTATTGCTTTTACATTTTAAATTTATCATTGTTGAATTTTTTTTCATATTTAAAAATAACATTGTTTATTAATTATAAAGAAAAGTAGGGGGCTTCGCCCCTTGCTTGCTTTGCTTGAGTTGCTCCTCTACTGTCAGAGGCCCCGTACTTACTATGAAAAAAAGTTTCTCATACTAACACTTAGACTTCGCCCGATCGGTCCTATGACAGTTATATGACATAGTGGTTCGATTAGAACCAACTTTGTTCAGGATCTATAAGTCAAACTTAAATGCATATTCTATTAGTTTTGTTACGATATCTCGTAAAAAACAAAATATTTTCATACTAAGACTTGATTTTCGCCCGATCGGTCCTATGACGGCTATATGATATAGTGGTCCGATTTAAACCAACTTTGGCCAGGATATACAAAACCAAGTTAAATGCATATTTTATCAGTTTGGTTGAGATATCTTATAAAACAAAAAAGTTTTCATACTAAGACTCGAATTTCGCCCGATCGGTCCTATGACAGCTTTATGTTATAGTGGTCCGATTTAAACCAACTTTGCACAGAATATATAAAGCCAAAATAAATGCATATTGTGTCAGTTTGGTTGAGATGTCTCATAAAACCAAAAAGTTATTCGTACTATAACCTGATTTTCGACCGATAAGAAAAATGTATCGAAAAATGTATACATTCAGTTAACAGGCAATATCTTCCAAACCCCTCAGTCAAAGTTTATGTTTCATATACCAAAAAACATTCGATTAGCATATCCATAATTCTTCAGGACTAGGAAAATTGACTAGAATTAACTAGTAATTGGAGCTGGCTTGTTTTTTAACCTGCTTTGCGTTGGCCAAATTAAATTGGCTGGAGGTTTACCAATTCAGCAAAAGACTCGGATAGGATGAATTGTCACGGGAAAGGCAAATATATATAATATGGACGCATTAGGAGTTCAATCCAATGACAGCGGAAATATTCGCATTGATGAGATTGTGCGTTTTTAAGGAGGATAGCAGATTTTGATGGGATTGCCAGCTCGTCCTCAGGATACTCATTGAACGATTTATTCATGGCAGGACCCATACTACAGCCAAAGCTGTTCAACCCATTGCTCCAGTTTAGAACATTTCCTTTAGCTCTGAGTGGAAATATGATGTTTCGCTGCATCTGACGAGAAATATTCATTCCCAATCGGATCGGAAATACTAATGAGAAATACTAAGATCTTTTGGAAATAATGCGATGTTTAGGCGGTAAAGGGGGCGCGGCCAAATTCTGAAAAACTTGATCTGCGTACAATATACAAGAACGTACATAGCAAGTTTGGTGCCTCTAGCTTTTAGTCTCTATAGTCTTGTTGTTCATACAGACAGACAGACAGACGGACATTGCTTTATCGACTCGGCTATTGATGCTGAACAAGAATATATATACTTTATGGGGTCTGCCACGCCTCCTTCTGCCTGTTACGCACATATTCGGTAAAAGAAGCGGTAAAGTGGTCCGATTTGGCTTCAACTTTGGTAAGAATCTATAAGACTAACTTAAATGCATATTCTAATAGTTTGGTTACGATAGCACAAGAAAGTTGTTCTTACTAAAAGTAGATTCTCCCCCGATGACGGCTATATGATATATGGTCTTTAAACGGCCTAACCTCAAGTCTGGGGCGTTATTTATATACATAAATATATATATATCTTTACATATGCATGTATGTGTTTGTTTCAAAGATTTTTTTTAATTGTTGAATCATCAAGCAAGGATAAGCTTCAGTGGATCGCAGTATGCCTGTTATAAAAGTCGCTTACAATTGATTCTAGGTTTTGTAATTGTATTAAATAATGTTTAATTATATAACTAGCGCGGCATCGGGTGATAGAAGATCCTCCCATTTTACTATTGTAGTCTATGAAACGAATAACAAACTCTTAATGGTTTAGAAGCCATACAATGCAAATTGCCCCTTATTAATTCAACGAACGGGTAAAACTAACCAGTCTCACGACGGTCCAAGTCCAGCTCAAGTCGTCGCTATGAATGCTTGGCGGGCATTGTGTACTGTGCGCAAAAAGGGTCAGCTTCTTTGTACATAAAAATTACTTTTTGCGCAGTGCCCAATGCCAATTTTTTTTTTTTTTTTATTAATTTATATTTTTATTTAAAATTTTTATATTAAACTCAATTTTGTTCGTCACAAAATTGGATATCAGAAATTTTGGGGCTGGAAATTGCTTTCGTCACTAGACTTTTACCCCGTGTAGAGGTTTTTTTTGTGGGATATTAAAAATTTTTGCAATTGCTTTTGCTTTTGACATTGTAAATTTATCATTGTTGAATTTTTTTTCATATTTAAAAAAAAAATTGTTTATTAATTATAAAGAAAAGTAGGAGGCTTCGCCCCCTGCTTGCTTTGCTTGAGTTGCTACTCTACTGTCAGAGGCCCCGTACTTACTATGAAAAAAAGTTTCTCATACCAACACTTAGACTTCGCCCGATCGGTCCTATGACAGTTATATGACATAGTGGTTCGATTAGAACCAACTTTGTTCAGGATCTATAAGTCAAACTTAAATGCATATTCTATTAATTTTGTTACGATATCTCGTAAAAAACAAAATATTTTCATACTATGACTTGATTTTCGCCCGATCGGTCCTATGACGGCTATATGATATAGTGGTCCGATTTAAACCAACTTTAGCCAAGATATACAAAACCAAGTTAAGTGCATATTTTATCAGTTTGGTTGAGATATCTTATAAAACAAAAAAGTTTTTCATACTAAGACTCGGAGTTCGCCCGATCGGTCCTATGACAGCTTTATGTTATAGTGGTCCGATTTAAACCAACTTTGCACAGAATATATAAAGCCAAAATAAATGCATATTGTGTCAGTTTGGTTGAGATGTCTCATAAAACCAAAAAGTTATTCGTACTATACCCTGATTTTCGACCGATAGAAAAATATATACATTCAGTTAACAGGCAATATCTTCCAAACCCCTCAGTCAAAGTTTATGTTTCATATACCAAAAAACGAAAAAATTTTACGTTCTACAACATACTAAAATTTAATAATAATTGTTAGAGCCGTTTTGTCAGAAATCGCCAAAATGTAAGCAAAAATACTTTATTTCATTTGTAATATGTTACCTGAGTACTTTAGAAAAAAAGTTTAAGGGTACGCCTAAAGCCCGCAAGTACACCTTTCTAATCATATACAGAACATAAATATAGATTTTATGGTATGGAAACTGGTGAGGTTTCAAATTTAGCGTGATTTAGCGTTTTCCTGCCAAACTAGCAAGAAATTAAAAAAGTCGTAGAACAAACATTTCTAGATTTGCAAAGAGGAATAAATCCCCATCATAACATCTAAGATTTTTTAACGCTTTAATACAAACAGACAAACAAAGAAACTAACTTTTCACTTAATTTTTAGGAGTCTACTAAAAATTTCAAATTTATTAATCTTTTGAACCAACTATCGGATTTGGGTAATTGAGGTATCAATCGACGCGTATTTTTGATAAGAGCCTCAACGGCTCTATAAGCTGCGATCATATGAATTTTTCCCCTCCCACTGACACCCCATTATCTCATGGGCTAGGTGAGCTAGAAAAAGTTTCAGTATGCCATTTTGTAAGCTAGGACTAAACCTTTCGATCGATATATAATTCGATCTGATCGGACAGTCGTAGCAAATTTTCTAACTTAGCTGTATATATTGTTAGTCGCCCTTCGTGATACTTTCGTCACTAACGCGAACAGCTGTCTGCAGTGATATTCCAATCGAAAAATTAGTCTTGTCGTCCGATTTCGAGGTGGTGCTTAGCTGGCACTAGACTCAGACATCGAAATTAACAACAATCGTAGCAAATAGATTTGCAGACATTCAAGACATCACATCGACTGCTGTATGGCGTCATGTTTCAACACACGACAGTCCAGCTGATTTAGTCTTGACAGGTTGTTCTGTAAGCGACCTTAAGTCCTTCTGGAGGGAGAGTGCTCTGCCAT
Source organism: Drosophila falleni (assembly GCA_035045575.1). Classification (NCBI taxonomy): domain Eukaryota; kingdom Metazoa; phylum Arthropoda; class Insecta; order Diptera; family Drosophilidae; genus Drosophila; species Drosophila falleni. Next base: position 225,585 of record JAWNOV010000064.1, read on the forward strand.
TATCCGACAGTGTGTGCATTGTTTTCACCCGCTGACCGAGTAGCCGCTTATCGACCATTTGAGATAAGTGGCGTCGAATATTTCGGGTCTGTAGGAGTATCTCTTGGGATCCGTGGAAACAGCCGCTAAAAATGTACATCGCAGTTTTCATTTGCTTTGCTAAAGATCTGACATCTAATACATTTTTACTACGCTTAACCAGGTTCATGGGACGTCGTGGGTTGCTCATTAAGTTGTACTGCGACAATGCCACCAATTTTGTGGGTGCTGCAAGTATACTGCAAAATGTGGCGAGTCTTATGGATTCCCAAGACGAATGTCTCAAGATATATACTTCAACCCACAATTTCAAATTCTTGCTCACCAAATACCTCGTCAGAGCGATCGGAAACTCGCTCCTCAGAGAGTACAAAATCCAAATGGTGTTGGTGGAGGTACAGGTGGTCCTCAACTCAAGGCCGCTACTTGCAGACAGCAGCAACCCAAGCGACGGCGAGGTGATCACACCAGAGCATCTCCTCAACGGAACAATGCTGCAGCCCGCATCAGGGCAAACCAGAATAGAAGGCAATCTGAGGCTCTTGAGAAGATGGCATCTCGTCTCTGCCAAACAACAGTTTTGGAGCGATTGGTCAAGAGACTACCTGAAGAGTCTCCTACAGCGCGAAAAATAGACCAAGAAGGCAAGGAATCTGCAACTATAGGTTACTAGCGTGGTGTCGGAAACTGTTCCAGGAGCTGATGGCAAGGTTCGACTGGCCATTGTGATAACAAAAGCTGGAGTCTTTAAACGGTCTGTTAATCGACTAGCTCCCATTCCGATGGATTGAAGCCCTATGGGATGTCAACGCGGCCGATGTTCAGTCAGCTTAAAAATTAACTGAATTGTTTTGAATTATTATGAGTTTCCCTAATGTTAATCAGGCTCATGTTTAGAGTTATTGTGTTGCTCACGCATTATCTCATACATTGTACACTCTCTTATAATTATGTTTTCGGCGCTCAATCATTAAAAATTTTTAAAATTTGATGCATTATTAAAAATTTTTAAATTATTTGGGAATTTGCTGCATTATTAAAAATTGTTTTAATTTTTTTGAAATTTGCTTGGCTATCAGCCACTTTGGATTTTTAGGTAGCCACTTTGGATGTTTTTTTTTATTAATTCAATAAGGATATATCTTGGTCTTATACACCACGTCCAAAGTTGGTTCAAATCGGTCCACTAAATCATATAGCTATCAAAGAAACAATCGTTCGAAAATCAAGTTTTAGTATGAAAAACTTTTTTGTTTAATGAGATACCGTAACCAATCCTATAGAATATACATAAAACTTGGTCTTATATAACCTGTCCAAAGTTGGTCCAATTCGACACACTCTATAATATAGCTGTCATAGGACCGATCGGGCGAACCGATGTAGCTTTTTCCATAGTAAGTACGGGGTCTCCGATGGTCGAGAATGCTCGACTGTAGCTCCGTCCAGACTATTTTATATTGCTAATTTGGCCTACGGTTTCGCTTAAAAACTCGCAAAAACACAGCTAATGAAAAAGCTCAATGGTTCAACATTTTGGAGACCTCGACGTGACTTTCCGGTGTTTTTGTTAAATATATTTTTTTACTTCGTTCTCGGCAAATAAATTCGGAAAATTGTGAAGCAATTGCAGTGCTAATTGCTTTCAAGACATTTAACACGGGTTATTGATCGCAAGTGTGAACCATTTCCTTATTGCTTTCCACACCTTTTTTGTGCTGATTATTTAAATTTTAATATCAACGGAAAAGTCAACAGGCAACCAAGCAAAAAATGTGTGTGTGCACAAACTTTTCTATTTTGAATTTTCATCAGGATCCAGACTTAACGGATATTGAAAAGTTCCAGCATCTTAAAAATTTCCTTGAAAGATCACCAGTGCTAACTTTGCAGTGGCGAAAGAATTACTTCAAAAACGATTTAATAACAAACGTTCAACATTTCAGGAGCATATCGGGAGAATTTTGGGTCTTCAGAGAATAGAGTCTCCAACTGCGGCCAAGCTGCGTAAAGTTTTAAATGTCGTCAACGCTAATATCCGTTCGTTGCAGTATTTGGGCAGCAAGAAGCAAATTGCTGATGCCAAAATTGTGCACTCGTTGCTGCAGAAAATGGACAGTGCAACTCGTTCTAAGTGGGGGGAAGTAACTTCAGACGACGATATTCCATGGTGCGAGCAATTTGCAGCATTTTTGGAAAGCCTTGCCTCAAAATGGGAAATGTGGAACGATGGGCAAGAACAACAAAACTAACCAAAGTAGAAAGTCGCTGATTGCCACCAATAAATTGTTCAGTGCTTGCGTCTGTTCCAACACAACTAATCCTCAGATATACATATGCCCTACATTTGTAGATTTATCGCCCCAGCTTCGTCATAGAGAAACTAAGAGATTATCGAAAAAGGGGACACCAATTGCGAAGTTGCAACTCGGTCACCTGCCGAACATGTGGCAACAAGCATCATAGCCTATTGCGTCTAAGCTCGCATCCTATAGTCCCCAAATCGCAAGGCTCTCTGTCAGAAACTGCACAACCAACTAGCAACGCAACTTCGTCAAACTTTACTTCTCTGTTGGCCCAGAATTTTAGTCAAGATCTAATTTTTCCGGCCTTGGAGACAGCCATTTCCATTCTGAGGGATATTCAATTAATGTCAGTTTGATGTCTTGCACGTCTGAATTTTATACAATTATAACGGCGCTAGTGGCACCTGTCATAACTGACAATCAAAAAAATTTAAACGTGAGCTCAGAAAGCTGGTGTATACCCGGCAACATTCGATTAGCATATCCATAATTCTTCAGGTCTAGGAAAATTGACTAGTTAATTGGAGCTGGCTTGTTTTTTAACCTGCTTTGCGTTGGCCAAATTAAATTGGCTGGAGGTTTACCAATTCAGCAAAAGACTCGGATAGGATGAATTGTCACGGGAAAGGCAAATATATATAATATGGACGCATTAGGAGTTCAATCCAATGACAGCGGAAATATTCGCATTGATGAGATTGTGCGTTTTTAATGAGGATAGCAGATTTTGATGGGATTGCCAGCTCGTCCTCAGGATACTCATTGAACGATTTACTCATGGCAGGACCCACACTACAGCCAAAGCTGTTCAACGCATTGCTCCAGGTTAGAACATTTCCTGTAGCTCTGAGTGGAAATATGATGTTTCGCTGCGCTAGGATAGACGAGTCTGAAAGCATTTTGCAGTGCATCTTGTGGCGTGATTTCCCGCATCAGGAAATACAAATCTTCAAGCTTGATATTGTCACCTAAGGCACGCAACCTGCATCGTTTCTTTTGGCTAGCGCTCTACATCAACTTGCATCTGACGAGAAATATTCATTCATAATCGGATCGGAAATACTAATGAGAAATACTAAGAGCTTTTGGAAATAATGCGACACTTAACGTCTCTGTTGGGTTGAGGGCATTTTAAATTGAGAAAATGGTTCTCAAGTAATCCAACTGTGTTGCAGCAAATACCAGATTCGGAAAAGGAAAGATTCCTTAAATTGGATGATAGTAATGGTACCAACAAGACATTAGGTCTTGCCTGGGATCCAGTTTCTGATCACTTGATATTTTCGTTTTCGTCAAATCAGTTTTCTTGTAAGCTAAGCAAACGCTCTGTTCTGTTGGCCGGCATAAAAACTGCAAAAATCTTCTTGCAGCAGCTCTGAAGAGAAAAATGAATTGGGACGAGAGTCTTTCCTCATCTCTAAGCTCAGCTTGTCTCACCCTGTCAGCTGACCGTGGACGCACTCAACAGTTGCGATTTCCACGACTTGCTCACTTGCTGAAGTGTGCTTTGAAAATTCATGGATTTTGTGATGCTTTGTATCTATGGCAGAAGGAAGACGTACAGTTTAGCTCTTCTGTGCCAAGTCTCGTGGAGCACCATTAAAGATGCTCACGGTATCCAAACATGAATTATGTGGAGCAGTATTACTTGCCCGACTTAAGCGAGAACCGCGTGAAATGAATCTGTAGTCCTATCAATGATACGAGATGAGACTTCTCGCTTTAAAATATTCACTTCTAATCGAATCTCTCACATTCAAGATCTGACAAGTGAAATGGAATGGAGTTACGTACCCACTGCGACTAACCCTGCTGACATTTTATCAAGATGAGCATTTTTTAGTCCAAAAGGCATACGAGTATACGAGAAATTAGATCAAAATCCATTTGAATCTGATGGAAGCCTTTTGCTAGATAAATATTGCATCTTCCAAGTTTGTCTAATATATCGTCCATTATCGTGATAGGATATTTATCTTCGATTGTGATTTCATTAGGGTTTCGATAGTCAATGACTATTCTGAATGTTTGTTTTTCCAATGCATCATTTTATTTTGGTAAAATACAAATTGGTGAGTAGTAAGGGGAATTTGATTCGCGAATTATTCCCTGATCTATCATTTCTTTAATATGTTTTTCTACCTCTTCGTCATATGCTTAAGGGAATCACTTGTAAATGGAATCTTTGTGCTTATTTGTACATGTTTGTCTCAACATGATCACCGCGAGATTTGCTGGTACTACAGCAATGCGTTTCTTGTTGATATCCACTCCGAGTTCATGTTGCTAGAATTGTTAAGTTGTTGATAAAGACGTCTGTCAGGTAATGCGCATAGTCGATTGCTCAGCTGATCAAACTTAAATAGTTAACGTAGCATAATCTCTTAAACTTGTATTTTGCCTTGATCTTATGTTAAATTTAACATTCTCAATGTAATCACTGTGTTATCGGGTGTCCGTCGACTTCTGATTCGACTCTAATTAAATTTGTAGAACAGATTCGCTCGCTATTGTAGTTGGTCAGATTGTCGCTGGACAAACGACTTTGATTCATCTTTTTAAGAAATTCTTTCGATCTTTTAAGATCCCGTACTTAAAAAAACTACAGGGGTCTATTGGGTTTGTTTTACCAATTATGTGCGTAACAGGCAGAAGAAGGCGTGACAGACCCTACTAAGTATAAATATTCTTGATCAGCATCAATAGCAGAGTCGATATAGCAATGTCCGTCTGTCCGTCCGTCTGTATAAGCACCTAGATCTCAGAGACTAAGATCTAGAGACACCAAACTTGGCATGTAGCCTTTCCTATGTTGCAAGCAGATTAAGTTTGTTTCAAAATTCGGACACGCCCCTTTTAACGCCCACAAATCGGAAAAAAATTTCATATCCAAATTATTAGAACAATTTTAAAGCTAGTGACACCAAATTTGGTATGTAGATTCCCCTATATTGCAGGCAGATAAGGACTGCTTATTTTTTGGATCGGTCCACTATATCATATAGCGCCCATAGGAACAATCGGTCGAAATCAAGTTTTACTATGAAAAACTTTTTTGTTTTATGAGATATCGTAACCAAGCTAATACAACAAGCATATAACTAGGTCTTATACATTTTGTCTAAAGTTGGTTCAAATCGGTCCACTATATCATATAGCGCCCATAGGAACAATCGTTCGAAAATCAAGTTTTAGTACGAAAAACTATTTTGTTTTATAAGATATCGTAACCAACCTGATACAATAAGCATATATCTTGGTCTTATACACCACGTCCAAAGTTGGTTCAAATCGGTTCACTAAATCATATAGCTATCAAAGAAACAATCGTTCGAAAATCAAGTTTCAGTATGAAAAACTTTTTTGTTTAATGAGATACCGTAACCAATCCTATAGAATATACATCAAACTTGGTTTTATATATTCTGTCCAAAGTTGGTCCAATTCGACACACTCTATAATATAGCTGTCATAGCACCGATCGGGCGAACCGATGTAGCTTTTTCCATAGTAAGTACGGGGTCTCCGACGGTCGAGAATGCTCGACTGTAGCTCCGTCCAGACTATTTTATATTGCCAATTTGGCCTACGGTTTCGTATAAAAACTCGCAAAAACACAGCTAATGAAAAGCTCAATGGTTCAACATTTTAGAGACCTCGACGTGACTTTCCGGTGTTTTTGTTAAATATATTTTTTTATTTGGTTCTCGGCAAATAAATTCGGAAAATTGTGAAGCAATTGCACTGCTAATTGCTTTCAAGACATTTAACACGGGTTATTGATCGCAAGTGTGAACCATTTCCTTATTGCTTTCCACACCTTTTTTGTGCTGATTATTTAAATTTTTGTGTGCACAAACTTTTCTATTTTAAATTTTATTTTTTTTTGTTGCTGTTTTCTTTTTTTGACAGGACGAATGTCGACGCACAAAAAATCAACACCCCAGCATACCTGTAGACTGTCAGTCTACAGTCAGTTGACCTGCTTCAATGTGTGCTTAAGAAAATAAGTCATTCTCCCTTAAGGGGAAAACACTATCTCAATTTTCAGCAACGAAAATATCGCTTGAAACTTTACTGATCTGTGTTTGTGTGTGTAACCAAATGCAATGCCTGGCAACGATACTATACTGGCCTTTGAAAACAAGTCAGCTTTTCTAAAACTTAAAGTGCAGTCATGCTGTAAAAACTAAAGAGGCTCTGAGCCAAGATAGTCTGAGCCAAATGAGTGAAGAGCAGTTAGATATGCGTTTAGATTTAGTCGATGATCGTGACCTTGAAATCTTTAATTTTACAATAAATTGGAAAACGTAAACCAAGTGGACCAAGCTCTACAAGTACCATGAGACGATGAGCCCTCATGAAAGGCGTGACAACAATTAACAACCAGAGAAAGTGAAATCCCACTAAAAAACCTATACACAAGGTAAAAGTCTAGTCTAGAAAGCAATTTCTAGCCCCAAAATTTCTGATATCCAATTTTGTGACGAACAAAATTGAGTTTAATATAAAAATTTTTAATGAAAATATAAATAAATAAAAAAAAACCGAAAATTGACATTGTGCACTGTGTGCAAATTGGGTGAGCATCTTTGTACATAAAAATTCCTTTTTTATACTACTATACAACGCGAAATTCTTGGTTCACGACTTAAACAGTGGAATCTGGTTGAAAATGAATTCTCAATAACAGCAAATAGAAGGAGCAGCGAAAGGATGTTACTTAGAGAGTAATTTTAATTCCGATGCCGATAACAATGAGTTTGTGTATTGTGCAGATGTTGCCAAATTATTTAATGCATTAGATCACAAACACAATGTCGATGAATGGAGACTTTTTATTGATGGATCATGCAAAAGTATGTACAAATATTAAAAATTATTAGTATTTACTAATTAATATTAAACTTAAACTCTTAATTTGTATAGGCTTAAAAGCTGTTTTATTGCACAACCAAAACCAATTTCCCTCAGTCCCAATCGCGTACGTTACTGGCGTTAAGGAAACTTATGAAGTCATGGAAAGAATACTCCGATTTGTGAACTACGCAAAATACAAATGGAAAATTGTTGCAGATCTCAAGGTGTTGACAATTCTCTTCGGCATGCAAGGTGGAAACACGAAGTATCCATGCTATCTTTGTGAATGGGACAGCCGAGCACCAAATCGCTATCAACGGAAGAAATGGCCACCACGTGCGTTACCACAAATTGGTAGAAAAAATGTCTTAAAGATTCCTTTAGTAAATTCTGAAAATATAATTTTGCCACCACTGCATTTGAAACTGGGCTATATGAAGCAGTTCGTGTAGAAAGCGAAGCTTTTCATCATCTAAAAGCCACATTTCCACGACTAAGTGAAGCAAAAATAAAGGCAGGTATGTATTTTTTTTTAAATTGCTGGCAGTGTTTGATCGATTTTAATTCTTTTTCGCTATGTTTAGGTGTATTTATCGGACCTAAGATACGAAAGCTAATGAAAAGTGACGATTTTAAGACCAAATTAGACCCTGTTGAGAAACATGCTTGGGAAAGTTATATTGCGCTCTGTGATAATTTTCTTGGCAATAACAGGAGCGCCGACTATGTTTCATATGTAAACAATATTCTATGTGCGTACAATGAAATGGGCTGCAACATGTCCATAAAAATCCATTTATTGCATTCCCACTTGGATTTCTTCCCAGATAATCTGGGCCAGTTAAGCGACGAACAAGGAAAAGCGAAAAGCGCTTTAATGGCAAAGATAAAATCAACATGATGACGAATTACTGCTGGTCACTTAAACGAGAAACCGATGATGATCAGCTCAAAAGAAAAAGATCGAGTAAACATTTTTAAGTCACATTTCCAAAAACGGTGTAAAAAATTTCAACAAATTTCTTCAAACTGTCACAAAACATTATTAAAATAATTCAAGTTAACTAAAGTGTCTTGAAATGTTTTATTTAAATTTACAGTACCTACTTAGATACACTCTCATTTTAAAAAACAAATGTTGTAAGAATTTTCTATAAAGTGCTCAACAATATTATGGTCGATAGGGCTATAAGGCGCGATTCATCAACATATTGCACAAATTTCGTAATATGAAAATATTTAATAACTTTGCTAATCATTGACCGATTTTAAATAATGGACTCACGTTTTACTCGTAAAAAAGTATTCTTTTCAAATAATAAAACAAGTATAACGGGTTTATACCAAAATAGTGTTCCAAAACATCACCAAAGTCAAAAAATTTGTAAAAAAAAACCAACAAAAAATTAGTTTACCTATCAAATACTCCAATATAGGAAATGAAACCTGTAAAGTCATGTATGACACGTTTAAAGACCTAAGTTTCTTCTATCTAAAACTGGTAAGAAAATGAAAATCTGTGGATATTTGACGAAGCTATGGACGCATGAGTGAGTGCAAGTACGAAAAAACGGTTTTTGTACCGTTATTCAAAATTTCGATGTGCACCAAAAAATTCTAGTATGCAAAAAAAATGTATTTATCTATACCTACAACCTACGCTAAAAAAAAGTACAGGGGTCTATTGGGTTTGTTTTACCGAATATGTGCGTAACAGGTAGAAGGAGGCGTGGCAGACCCTATAAAGTATATATATTCTTGATCAGCATCAATAGTCGAGTCGATATAGCAATGTCCGTCTGTCTGTCTGTCTGTCTGTCCGTCTGTCTGTCTGTATGAACACCTAGATCTCGGAGACTTTATGAGCTAGAGACACCAAACTTGGTATGTAAATTCCTCTATACTGCAGGCAGATCAAGTTTGTTTCAAAAATCAGCCACGCCCCCTTAACCGCCTGCAAATCGACATTGAAAATTTCATATCCAAATTATAAGAGCATTTTGAAAACCAGAAACTCCAGATTTTGCACAGATGAAGATATAATTGTCCTAAATTTTTGCTAAAAATTTCATTCTGATCGCACAGTAAATAGCGAAGATATTCAAATAATAAATTTTGCTGTTTAATTCGTTGATGGCGCGTTGGCAGTAATTAAAACTTGAATATCTTGATAAAACAAAAAATTGATATTAACATATTATATAACAAATTGGCGTCCATTCAGACGTGAGCTTCGGTAGTGTACTGAGTCGCGGAGTCGGACAGTGCTCGTGGGTTCGAGTCCTGCCGTGGGTGACAGATTTTTAATTTATTTATGTTCGAATTCAATTTCATTTTATATTAAAACAAACTCAGTGCTTATTTAAAATGTAATATTAACATTAAATGTTAAAATATAAATTATTTCTTTTACTTTTTAATTGAGCACTAAAACAAGCAATATGGCCATTTAGGAGGATAAAGACATAAGTGCGAGATTTTAATTTTTACAATTTAATGAAATTGTTCTTTATGAATGTTATACTGACATTTAATTTTGAATACATGTTTAATCATTTCATTTAAATAATTTTATATTGGTATTTATATAAACGTTAAGTTAAAATTCTATGTTAAATTCATGTTTATTATAAATTTACTGTGTAAATTTGAGCGGCGAAAAATTTAATATATAAGAGTTTATGGTAATCTTAAATATTAGTTTTTAGAAGTGACTGATTTTGGATAGTAAGTACGGGGTCTCCGACAGTCGAGTATGCTCGACTTTAGCACCGGCCGACTAGTTCTTTTGTAACACAGTGTTATCAAAGAGGAATAAGTCCCCATCATTACATCTAAACTTTTTTAGCTCTTTGATACAAACAGACAAACAAAAAAACGAACTTTTCATTTCATTTTGAGAAGTCACTAAAATTTTCAAATTTATTTATCTTTTAAACCAGTTATCGGATTTGGGTGATTGAGGTATCAATCGACGCGTATTTTTGATAAGAGCCCCAACGGCTCCGTAAGTTGCGATCATATAAATTTTTCCCCTCCCACTGACACCCCATTATCTCATGAGCCAGGTAAGTTAGAAAAAGTTTCAGTATGCCATTTTGTAAGCTAGGACTAAACCTTTCGATCGATATATAATTCGATCTGATCGGACAGTCGTAGCAAATCTTCTAACTTAGCTGTATATATTGTTAGTCGCCCTTCGTGATACTTTTGTCACTAACGCGAACAGCTGTCTGCAGTGATGCACCAGATCTCAAGTTGCCCAAGTTTAGTGGAGGCTATGCGGAATATGAGAATTTTTACTAGACGTTTTCAACTATTATCGATCAGAATACAGACTTAACGGATATAGAAAAGTTCCAGCATCTAAAAAATTTCCTTTAAAGGAGCAGCGTTGGAGACCCTTCAAAAACGATTTAATAACAAACGTTCAACACTTCAGGAGCTTATCGGAAGAATTTTGAGTCTTCAGAAAATAGAGTAAAGTTTTATATGTCGTCAACGCTAATATCCGTTGATTGCAGTCTTTGGGCAGCAAGGAGCAAATTGCTGATGCCATAATTGTACACTCGTTGCTGCAGACAATGGACAGTGCAACTCGTTCTAAGTGGGGGGAAGTAACTTCAGACGACGATATTCCATGGTGCGAGCAATTTGCAGCATTTTTGGAAAGCCCTGTCTCAAAATGGGAAATGTGGAACGATCGGCAAGAACAACAAAACTAACTCCAGTAAAAAGTCGCTGATTGCCACCAATAAATTGTTCAGTGCTTGCGTCTGTTCCAACACAACAACACAAATATAGATGTGCCCTAGATTTGCCGATTTATCGACCCAGCTTCGTCATAGAGAAGCTAAGAGATTTTCTAAAAAAGAGACACCAATTGCGAAGTTGCAACTCGGTCACCTGCCGAACATGTGGCAACAAGCCACATTGCGTCTAAGCTCGCATCCTATAGTCTCCTAATCGCAAGGCTCTCTGTCAGAAACTGCACAACCAACTAGCTACGCAACTTTGTCCAACTTTACTTCTCTGTTGGCCCAGAATTTTAGTCAAGATCTCATTGTTCCGGCCTTGGAGACAGCCATTTCCGTTCTGAGGGATATTCAATTATTGTCAGTTTGATGTCTTGCACGTCTGAATTTTATATTTACAATTATTACGGCGCTAGTGGCACCTGTCATAACTGACAATCAAAAAAATTTAACCGTGAGCTCAGAAAGCTGGAGTATACCCGGCAGCATTCGATTAGCATATCCATAATTCTTCAGGTCTAGGAAAATTGACAGTTAATTGGAGCTGGCTTGTTTCTTAACCTGCTTTGCGTTGGCCAAATTAAATTGGCTGAAGGTTTACCAATTCAGCAAAAGACTCGGATAGGATGAATTGTCACGGGAAAGGTCTCATTCAATCCAATGACAGCGGAAATATTCGCATTGATGAGATTGTGCGTTTCTAAGGAGGATAGCAGATTTTGGTGGGATTGCCAGCTCGTCCTCAGGATACTCATTGAACGATTTACTCATGGCAGGACCCACACTACAGCCAAAGCTGTTCCACGCATTGCTCCAGTTTAGAACATTTCCTGTAGGTCTGAGTGGAAATATGATGTTTCGCTGCGCTAGGATAGACGAGTCTGAAAGCATTTTGCAGTGCATCTTGTGGCGTGATTTCCCGCATCAGGAAATACAAATCTTCAAGCTTGATATTGTCAACTAAGGCACGCAACCTGCATCGTTTCTTTTGGCTAGCGCTCTTCATCAACTTGCATCTGACGAGTAATATTCATTCATAGTCGGATCGGAAATACTAATGAGAAATACTAAGAGCTTTTATAAATAATGCGATGTTTATGCGGTAAAGGGGACGCGGCCAAATTCTGAAACAAACTTGATGTGCGTACAATATACAAGAACGTACATAGCAAGTTTGGTGCCTCTAGCTCTTAGTCTCTATAATCTTGTTGTTCATACAGACAGACAGACAGACGGACATTGCTTTATCGACTCGGCTATTGATGCTGAACCAGAATATATATACTTTATGGGGTCTGCCACGCCTCCTTCTGCCTGTTACGCACATATTCGGTAAAAGAAGCCCAATAGACCCCTGTACTTTTTTTAAGCACGGGACTAAAAAAACGTTATTTATATTAAATCTTGGATTTCTATTGGATCGGTCCTATGACATCTATATGATATAGTGGTCCGATTTGGTTCCAACTTTGGTAAGGATGTATAAGACTAACTTAAATGCTTATTCTAATAGTTTGGTTACGATAGCACAAGAAAGTTGTTCATACTAAAAGTAGATTTTCCCCCGATGACGGCTATATGATCTAGGGTCCTTAACCTCAAGTCAGGGGCGTTATTTATATACATAAATATATATATATCTTTACATATGCATGTGTGTGTTTGTTTCAAAGATTTTTTTTAATTGTTGAATCATCAAGCAAGGATAAGCTTCAGTGGATCGCAGTATGCCTGTTATAAAAGTCGCTTACAATTGATTCTAGGTTTTGTAATTGTATTAAATAATGTTTAATTATATAACTAGCGCGGCATCGGGTGATAGAAGATCCTCCCATTTTACTATTGTAGTCTATGAAACGAATAACAAACTCTTAATGGTTTAGAAGCCATACAATGCAAATTGCCCCTTATTAATTCAACGAACGGGTAAAACTAACCAGTCTCACGACGGTCCAAGTCCAGCTCAAGTCGTCGCTATGAATGCTTGGCGGGCATTGTGTACTGTGCGCAAAAAGGGTCAGCTTCTTTGTACATAAAAATTACTTTTTGCGCAGTGCCCAATGCCAATTTTTTTTTTTTTTTATTAATTTATATTTTTATTTAAAATTTTTATATTAAACTCAATTTTGTTCGTCACAAAATTGTATATCAGAAATTTCGGGGCTGGAAATTGCTTTTGTCACTAGATTTTTACCTCGTGTAGAGGTTTTTTTTGTGGGATATTAAAAATTTTTGCAATTGCTTTTGCTTTTGACATTGTAAATTTATCATTGTTGAATTTTTTTTCATATTTAAAAAAAAATTGTTTATTAATTATAAAGAAAAGTAGGAGGCTTCGCCCCCTGCTTGCTTTGCTTGAGTTGCTACTCTACTGTCAGAGGCCCCGTACTTACTATGAAAAAAAGTTTCTCATACCAACACTTAGACTTCGCCCGATCGGTCCTATGACAGTCATATGACATAGTGGTTCGATTAGAACCAACTTTGTTCAGGATCTATAAGTCAAACTTAAATGCATATTCTATTAATTTTGTTACGATATCTCGTAAAAAACAAAATATTTTCATACTAAGACTTGATTTTCGCCCGATCGGTCCTATGACGGCTATATGATATAGTGGTCCGATTTGAACCAACTTTAGCCAAGATATACAAAACCAAGTTAAGTGCATATTTTATCAGTTTGGTTGAGATATCTTATAAAACAAAAAAGTTTTTCATACTAAGACTCGAATTTCGCCCGATCGGTCCTATGACAGCTTTATGTTATAGTGGTCCGATTTAAACCAACTTTGCACAGAATATATAAAGCCAAAATAAATGCATATTGTGTCAGTTTGGTTGAGATGTCTCATAAAACCAAAAAGTTATTCGTACTATAACCTGATTTTCGACCGATAAAAAAAATGTATCGAAAAATGTATACATTCAGTTAACAGGCAATATCTTCCAAACCCCTCAGTCAAAGTTTATGTTTCATATACCAAAAAACATTCGATTAGCATATCCATAATTCTTCAGGACTAGGAAAATTGACTAGTTAATTGGAGCTGGCTTGTTTTTTAACCTGCTTTGCATTGGCCAAATTAAATTGGCTGGAGGTTTACCAATTCAGCAAAAGACTCGGATAGGATGAATTGTCACGGGAAAGGCAAATATATATAATATGGTCGCATTAGGAGTACAATCCAATGACAATCCAATGTCCTCAGGATACTCATTGAACGATTTATTCATGGCAGGACCCATACTACAGCCAAAGCTGTTCAACCCATTGCTCCAGTTTAGAACATTTCCTGTAGCTCTGAGTGGAAATATGATGTTTCGCTGCATCTGACGAGAAATATTCATTCCCAATCGGATCGGAAATTCTAATTAGAAATACTAAGATCTTTTGAAAATAATGCGATGTTTAGGCGGTAAAGGGGGCGCGGCCGAATTCTGAAACAAACTTGATCTGCGTACAATATACAAGAACGTACATAGCAAGTTTGGTGCCTCTAGCTCTAGTCTCTATAATCTTGTTGTTCATACAGACAGACAGACAGACGGACATTGCTTTATCGACTCGGCTATTGATGCTGAACAAGAATATATATACTTTATGGGGTCTGCCACGCCTCCTTCTGCCTGTTACGCACATATTCGGTAAAAGAAGCGGTAAAGTGGTCCGATTTGGCTTCAACTTTGGTAAGGATGTATTAGACTAACTTAAATGCATATTCTAATAGTTTGGTTACGATAGCACAAGAAAGTTGTTCTTACTAAAAGTAGATTTTCCCCCGATGACGGATATATGATATAGGGTCTTTAAACGGCCTAACCTCAAGTCAGGGGCGTTATTTATATACAAAAATATATATATATCTTTACATATGCATGTGTGTGTTTGTTTCAAAGATTTTTTTAATTGTTGAATCATCAAGCAAGGTTAAGCTTCAGTGGATCGCAGTATGCCTGTTATAAGAGTCGCTTACAATTGATTCTAGGTTTTGTCATTGTATTAAATAATGTTTTATTATATAACTAGCCCGCAATCAGGTGTTAGAAGATCCTCCCATTTTACTATTGTAGTCTATGAAATGAATAACAAACTTTTAATGGTTTAAAAGCCATACAATGCAAATTGCCCCTTATTAATTCAACGAACGGGTGAAACTAACCTGTCTCACGACGGTCCAAGCCCAGCTCACATTCCCTTGCATGCGTGAACAATCCAACGCTTGCTTCACAGTGATCGAAGGATTAAAAAGCGACGTCGCTATGAACGATGGCGGGCATTGTGCACTGTGCGCAAAAAGGGTGAGCTACTTTGTACATAAAAATTACTTTTTGCGCAGTACCATGCCAATTTTTTTTTTTTTTTTATTAATTTATATTTTTATTTAAAATTTGTATATTAAACTTAATTTTGTTCGTCACAAAATTGGATATCAGATATTTTGGGGCTGGAAAATGCTTTCGTCACTAAACTTTTACCTCGTGTAGAGGTTTTTTTTGTGGGATATCAGAAATTTTTGCAATTGCTTTTGCTTTTGACATTGTAAATTTATTATTGTTGAATTTTTTTTCATAAATAAAAAAAATTTTTTTTAATTATAAAGAAAAGTAGGAGGCTTCGCCCCCCGCTGGCTTCGCCCCCTGCTCGCTTCGCTTGAGTTGCTACTCTACTGTCAGAGGCCCCGTTCTTACTATGAAAAAAAAGTTTCTCATACTAAGACTTAGACTTCGCCCGATCGGTCCTATGACGGCCTTTGGCCAGGATATACAAAACCAAGTTAAATGCATATTTTATCAGTTTGATTGAGATATCTTATAAAACAAAAAAGTTTTTCATACTAAGACTCGATTTTCGCCCGATCGGTCCTATGACAGCTTTATATTATAGTGGTCCGATTTAAACCAACCTCGCACAGAATATAAGCCAAGTTAAATGCATATTGTGTCAGTTTGGTTGAGATGTCTCATAAAACCAAAAAGTTATTTGTACTATAACCTGATTTTCCACCGATAGAAAAATATATACATTCAGTTAACAGGCAATATCTTCCAAGCCCCTCAGTCAAAGTTTATGTTTCATATACCAAAAAACGTAAAATTTTACGTTCTACAACAGACTAAAATTTAATAAAAATTGTTAGAGCCGTTTTGTCAGAAATCGCCAAAATGTAAGCAAAAAAACTTTATTTCATTTGTAATATGTTACCTGAGTACTTTAGAAAAAAAGTTTAAAGGTACGCCTAAAGCCCGCAACTACACCTTTTCAATGATATACAGAACATATATATAGTTTTTATGGTATGGAAACTGGTGAGGTTTCAAATTTAGCGTGATTTAGCGTTTTCCTGCCAAACTAGCAAGAAATTAAAAAAGTCGTAGAACAAACATTTCTAGATTTGCAAAGAGGAATAAATCCCCATCATAACATCTAAGATTTTTTAACGCTTTAATACAAACAGACAAACAAAGAAACTAACTTTTCACTTAATTTTTAGGAGTCTACTAAAAATTTCAAATTTATTAATCTTTTGAACCAGCTATCGGATTTGGGTGATTGAGGTATCAATCGACGCGTATTTTTGATAAGAGCCTCAACGGCTCTATAAGCTGCGATCATATAAATTTTTCCCCTCCCACTGACACCCCATTATCTCATGGGCCATGTGAGCTAGAAAAAGTTTCAGTATGCCATTTTGTAAGTTAGGACTAAACCTTTCGATCGATATATAATTCGATCTGATCGGACAGTCGTAGCAAATTTTCTAACTTAGCTGTATAAATTGTTAGTCGCCCTTCGTGATACTTTCGTCACTAACGCGAACAGCTGTCTGCAGTGATATTCCAATCGAAAAATTAGTCTTGTCGTCCGATTTCGAGGTGGTGCTTTACTGGCACTAGTTTCAGACATCGAAATTAACAACAATCGTAGCAAATAGATTTGCAGACATTCAAGACATCACATCGACTGCTGTATGGCGTCATGTTTCAACACACGACAGTCCAGCTGATTTAGTCTTGACAGGTTGTTCTGTAAGCGACCTTAAGTCCTTCTGGAGAGAGAGTGCTCTGCCATTATCCGACAGTGTGTGCATTGTTTTCACCCGCTGACCGAGTAAGCGCTCATCGACCATTTGAGATAAGTGGCGTCGATTATTTCAGGTCTGTAGGAGTATCTCTTGGGATCCGTGGAAACAGCCGCTAAAAATGTACATCGCAGTTTTCATCTGCTTTGCTAAAGATCTGACATCTAATACATTTTTACTATGCTTAACCATGTTCATTGAACGTCGTGGGCCGCTCATTAAGCTGTACTGCGACAATGCCACCAATTTTGTGAGTGCTGCACGTATGCAATGTGGCGAGTCTTATGGATGCCCAAGACGAATGACTCAAGATATATACTTCAACCCACTATTTCAAATTCTTGCACATCCCGCAATCAAGTCCACCAAACACCTCGTCAGAGCGATCGGAAACTCGCTCCTCAGAGAGTACAAAATCCAAATGGTGTTGGTGGAGGTACAGGTCGTCTTTAACTCAAGGCCGTTACTTGCAGACAGCAGCAACCCAAGCGACGGCGAGGTGATCACACCAGAGCAATTCCTCAACGGAACAATACTGCAGCCCGCATCAGGGCAAACCAGAATAGAAGGCAATCTGAGGCTCTTGAGAAGATGGCATCTCGTCTCTGCCAAACAACAGTTTTGGAGCGATTGGTCAAGAGACTACCTGAAGAGTCTCCTACAGCGCGAAAAATGGACCAAGAAGGCAAGAAATCTGCAACTATAGGTTACTAGCGTGGTGTCGGAAACTGTTTCAGGAGCTGATGGCAAGGTTCGACTGGCCATTGTGATAACAAAAGCTGGAGTCTTTAAGCGGTCTGTTAATCGACTAGCTCCCATTCCGATGGATTGAAGCCCTATGGGATGTCAACGCGGCCGATGTTCAGTCAGCTTAAAAATTAACTGAATTGTTTTGAATTATTATGAGTTTCCCTAATGTTAATCAGGCTCATGTTTAGAGTTATTGTATTGCTCACGCATTGTCTCTTACATTGTACACTCTCTTATAATTATGTTTTCGGCGCTCAATCATTAAAAATTTTTAAAATTTGATGCATTATTAAAAATTTTTAAATTATTTGGAAATTATTAAAAATTGTTTTAATTTTTTTGAAATTTGCTTGGCTATCAGCCACTTTGGATTTTTAGGTAGCCACTTTGGATGTTTTTTTTTATTAATTTAATAAGGATATATCTTGGTCTTATACACCACGTCCAAAGGTGGTTCAAATCGGTCCACTAAATCATACAGCTATCAAAGAAACAATCGTTCAAAAATCAAGTTTTAGTATGAAAAACTTTTTTGTTTAATGAGATACCGTAACCAATCCTATAGAATATACATAAAACTTGGTCTTATATAACCTGTCCAAAGTTGGTCCAATTCGACACACACTCTATAATATAGCTGTCATAGGACCGATCGGGCGAACCGATGTAGCTTTTTCCATAGTAATATAATGTAATATAATGCTCGACTGTAGCTCCGTCCAGACTATTTTATATTGCTAATTTGGCCTACGGTTTCGCTTAAAAACTCGCAAAAAACACACCTAATGAAAAAGCTCAATGGTTCAACATTTTGGAGACCTCCACGTGACTTTCCGGTGTTTTTGTTAAATATATTTTTTTACTTCGTTCTCGGCAAATAAATTCGGAAAATTGTGAAGCAATTGCACTGCTAATTGCTTTCAAGACATTTAACACGGGTTATTGATCGCAAGTGTGAACCATTTCCTTATTGCTTTCCACACCTTTTTTGTGCTGATTATTTAAATTTTAATATCAACGGAAAAGTCAACAGGCAACCAATCAAAAAATGTGTGTGTGCACAAACTTTTCTATTTTGAATTTTCATCAGGATCCAGACTTAACGGATATTGAAAAGTTCCAGCATCTTAAAAATTTCCTTGAAAGATCACCAGTGCTAACTTTGCAGTGGCGAAAGAATTACTTCAAAAACGATTTAATAACAAACGTTCAACATTTCAGAAGCACATCGGGAGAATTTTGGGTCTTCAGAGAATAGAGTCTCCAACGGCGGCCAAGCTGCGTAAAGTTTTAAATGTCGTCAACGCTAATATCCGTTCATTGCAGTATTTGGGCAGCAAGGAGCAAATTGTCGATGCCAAAATTGTGCACTCGTTGCTGCAGAAAATGGACAGTGCAACTTGTTCTAACTGGGAGGAAGTAACTTCAGACGACGATATTCCATGGTGCGAGCAATTTGCAGAATTTTTGGAAAGCCTTGCCTCAAAATGGGAAATGTGGAACGATCGGCAAGAACAACAAAACTAACCAAAGTAGAAAGTCGCTGATTGCCACTGCGACTAACCCTGCTGACATTTTGTCAAGATGAGCATTTTTTAGTCCAAAAGGCATACGAGTATACGAGAAATTAGATCAAAATCCATTTGAATCTGATGGAAGCCTTTTGCTAGATCAATATTGCATCTTCTAAGTTTGTCTAATATTTCGTCCATTATCGTGATAGGATATTTATCTTCGATTGTGATTTCATTAGGGTTTCGATAGTCAATGACTATTCTGAATGTTTGTTTTTCCAATGCATCATTTTATTTTGGTAAAATACAAATTGGTGAGTAGTAAGGGGAATTTGATTCGCGAATTATTCCCTGATCTATCATTTCTTTAACATGTTTTTCTACCTCTTCGTCATATGCTTAAGGGAATCACTTGTAAATGGAATCTTTGTGCTTATTTGTACATGTTTGTCTCAACATGATCACCGCGAGATTTGCTGGTACTACAGCAATGCGTTTCTTGTTGATATCCACTCCGAGTTCATGTTGCTAGAATTGTTAAGTTGTTGATAAAGACGTCTGTCAGGTAATGCGCATAGTCGACCGCTCAGCTGATCAAACTTAAATAGTTAACGTAGCATAATCTCTTAAACTTGTATTTTGCCTTGATCTTATGTTAAATTTAACATTCTCAATGTAATCACTGTGTTATCGGGTGTCCGTCGACTTCTGATTCGACTCTAATTAAATTTGTAGAACAGATTCGCTCGCTATTGTAGTTGGTCAGATTGTCGCTGGACAAACGACTTTGATTCATCTTTTTAAGAAATTCTTTCGATCTTTTAAGATCCCGTACTTAAAAAAAGTACAAGGGTCTATTGGGTTTGTTTTACCAATTATGTGCGTAACAGGCAGAAGAAGGCGTGACAGACCCTACAAAGTATAAATATTCTTGATCAGCATCATCAGCAAAGCAATGTCCGTCTGTCCGTCTGTCTGTATAAGCACCTAGATCTCAGAGACTAAGATCTAGAGACACCAAACTTGGCATGTAGCCTTTCCTATGTTGCAAGCAGATTAAGTTTGTTTCAAAATTCGGACACGCCCCTTTTAACGCCCACAAATCGGAAAAAAAAATTTCATATCCAAATTATTAGAACAATTTTAAAGCTAGTGACACCAAATTTGATATGTAGATTCCCCTATATTGCAGGCAGATAAGGACTGCTTATTTTTTGGA
Organism: Drosophila falleni; assembly: GCA_035045575.1. Taxonomy (NCBI): domain Eukaryota; kingdom Metazoa; phylum Arthropoda; class Insecta; order Diptera; family Drosophilidae; genus Drosophila; species Drosophila falleni. The sequence goes on from JAWNOV010000064.1 coordinate 246,111, forward strand.
TCGGTCCACTATATCATATAGCGCCCATAGGAACAATCAGTCGAAATCAAGTTTTACTATGAAAAACTTTTTTGTTTTATGAGATATCGTAACCAAGCTAATACAACAAGCATATAACTTGGTCTTATACATTCTGTCTAAAGTTGGTTCAAATCGGTCCACTATATCATATAGCGCCCATAGGAACAATCGTTCGAAAATCAAGTTTTAGTACGAAAAACTATTTTGTTTTATAAGATATCGTAACCAAACTGATACAATAAGCATATATCTTGGTCTTATACACCACGTCCAAAGTTGGTTCAAATCGGTCCACTATATCATATAGCTATCAAAGAAACAATCGTTCGAAAATCAAGTTTTATTATGAAAAACTTTTTTGTTTAATGAGATACCGTAACCAATCCTATAGAATATACATCAAACTTGGTTTTATATATCCTGTCCAAAGTTGGTCCAATTCGACACACTCTATAATATAGCTGTCATAGGACCGATCGGGCGAACCGATGTAGCTTTTTCCATAGTAAGTACGGGGTCTCCGACGGTCGAGAATGCTCGACTGTAGCTCCGTCCAGACTATTTTATATTGCTAATTTGGCCTACGGTTTCGCTTAAAAACTCGCAAAAACACAGCTAATGAAAAAGCTCAATGGTTCAACATTTTGGAGACCTCGACGTGACTTTCCGGTGTTTTTGTTAAATATATTTTTTTATTTGGTTCTCGGCAAATAAATTCGGAAAATTGTGAAGCAATTGCACTGCTAATTGCTTTCAAGACATTTAACACGGGTTATTGATCGCAAGTGTGAACCATTTCCTTATTGCTTTCCGCACCTTTTTTGTGCTGATTATTTAAATTTTAATATCAACGGAAAAGTCAACAGGCAACCAAGTAAAAAATGTGTGTGTGTGCACAAACTTTTCTATTTTGAATTTTATTTTTTTTTGTTGCTGTTTTCTTTTTTTGACAGGACGAATGTCGACGCACAAAAAATCAACACCCCAGCATACCTGTAGACTGTCAGTCAGTCCGCATAGGATGCCAGCTGTTTGAGTCGCTTGATCGTTGACCTGCTTCAATGTGTGCTTAAGAAAATAAGTCATTCTCCCTTAAGGGGAAAACACTATCTCAATTTTCAGCAACGAAAATATCGCTTGAAACTTTACTGATCTGTGTGTGTGTGTGTAACCAAATGCAATGCCTGGCAACGATACTATACTGGCCTTTGAAAACAAGTCAGCTTTTCTAAAACTTAAAGTGCAGTCATGCTGTAAAAACTAAAGAGGCTCTGAGCCAAGATAGTCTGAGCCAAATGAGTGACGAGCAGTTAGATATGCGTTTAGATTTAGTCGATGATCATGACCTTGAAATCTTTAATTTTACAACAAATTGGAAAACTTAAACCAAGTGGACCAAGGTCTACAAGTACCATGAGACGAGAAGCCCTCATGAAAGGCGTGACAACAATTAACAACCAGAGAAAGTTAAATCCCACTAAAAAACCTATACACAAGGTAAAAGTCTAGACTAGAAAGCAATTTCTAGCCCCAAAATTTCTGATATCCAATTTTGTGACGAACAAAATTGAGTTTAATATAAAAATTTTAAATGAAAATATAAATTAATAAAAAAAAACCGAAAATTGACATTGTGCACTGTGTGCAAATTGGGTGAGCATCTTTGTACATAAAAATTACTTTTTGCGCAGTGCCGAATGCCAAGTTTTGCTTTTTTTTTCCGCGATTTAGCGTTTTTCCGCTAAACAAGCAGAAAATTGAAAAAGTCGTAGTACAAACATTTCTAGATTATAATATTTCAGTAGTGGAAACATACAATGCTATCTTTGATCGTTCTTACAAAACTAGTCGCTGGTACGAGCCGGAATATATTTGCAAATGTTGTTGCACTTTGCTAAACAAAGTGAAAGACAATTCGTCATTGACTTTGCGATTTTCTGCGCCCATGACTTGGCTTCATCAGCCTTATCATAAACCAACTTATCTGGCCACAGCTTTAAGACACGCACGGCTATAAACCAATCGCCGCAAGTGATAGCCCCTGTGTTATGAGGTCGTGTGATGATGAATATGAATATGAGACATATATACGACACAATATATCAAATAAGGAATTCGATGATCTTGTTCGGGACTTGAGAAATTCTTGGTTCACGACTTAAACAGTGGAATCTGGTAGAAAATGAATTCTCAATAACTGCAAATAGAAGGAGCAGCGAAAGGATGTTACTTGGAGAGAATTTTAAGTCCGATGCCGATAACAATGAGTTTGTGTATTGTGCAGATGTTGCCAAATTAATTAATGCATTAGATCACAAACACAATGTCGATGAATGTAGACTTTTTATTGATGGATCATGCAAAAGTATGTACAAATATTAAAAATTATTAGTATTTACTAATTAATATTAAACTTAAACTCTTAATTTGTATAGGCTTAAAAGCTGTTTTATTGCACAACCAAAACCAATTTCCCTCAGTCCCAATCGCGTACGTTACTGGCGTTAAGGAAACTTATGAAATCATGGAAAGAGTACTCCGATTTGTGAACTACGCAACATACAAATGGAAAATTGTTGCAGATCTCAAGGTTTTTAAAATTCTCTTCGGCATGCAAGGTGAAAACACGAAGTATCCATGCTATCTTTGTGAATGGGACAGCCGAGCACCAAATCGCTATCAACGGAAGAAATGGCCACCACGTGCGTTACCACAAATTGGTAGAAAAAATGTCTTAAAGATTCCTTTAGTAAATTCTGAAAATATAATTTTGCCACCACTGCATTTGAAACTGGGCTATATGAAGCAGTTCGTGTAGAAAGCGAAGCTTTTCATCATCTAAAAGCCACATTTCCACGACTAAGTGAAGCAAAAACTAGTCGGCCGGTGCTACAGTCGAGCATACTCGACTGTCGGAGACCCCGTACTTACTATCCAAAATCAGTCACTTCTAAAAACTAAATAATATTTAAGATTACCATAAACTCTTATATATTAAATTTTTCGCCGCTCAAATTTACACAGTAAATTTATAATAAACATGAATTTAACATAGAATTTTAACTGTTTTATTATTTGCTGTAATAATAAAACAATAACTTATTTTGTTATCAACTCTTTTATTAACTAGTCGGCCGGTGCTACAGTCGAGCATACTCGACTGTCGGAGACCCCGTACTTACTATCCAAAATCAGTCACTTCTAAAAACTAAATAATATTTAAGATTACCATAAACTCTTATATATTAAATTTTTCGCCGCTCAAATTTACACAGTAAATTTATAATAAACATGAATTTAACATAAAATTTTAACTTAACGTTTATATAAATACCAATATAAAATTATTTAAATGAAATGATTAAACATGTATTCAAAATAAAATGTCAGTATAACATTCATAAAGAACAATTTCATTAAATTGTAAAAATTAAAAAAAATAGCTTAAAATCAGCTGGTAAAAGAGTTGTTCCCGCCGGGAATCGAACCCGCGACAAAATTGCAAAAATTGCTCAGCCACTCTCGCACTTATGTCTTTATCCTCCTAAATGGCCATATTGCTTGTCAATTAAAAAGTAAAAGAAATAATTTATATTTTAACATTTAATGTTAATATTACATTTTAAATAAGCACTGAGTTTGTTTTAATATAAAATGAAATTGAATTCGAATATAAATAAATTAAAAATCTTTCGCCCACGGCAGGACTCGAACCCACGAGCACTGTCCGACTCCGCGACTCAGTACACTACGCCACCGAAGCTCACGTCTGAATGGACGCCAATTTGTTATATAATATGTCAATATCAATTTTTTGTTTTATCAAGATATTCAAGTTGTAATTACTGCCAACGCTCCATCAACGAATTTAACAGCAAAATTTATTATTTGAATATCTTCGCTATTTACTGTGCTATCAGAATGAAATTTTTAGCAAAGATTTAGAACAATTATATCTTCATTTGTGCAAAATCTGGCTTTCAAAATGCTCTTATAATTTGGATATGAAATTTTCAATGTCGATTTGCAGGCGGTTAAGGGGGCGTGGCTGATTTTTGAAACAAACTTGATCTGCCTGCAGTATAGAGGAAAACCTACATACTAAGTTTGGTGTCTCTAGCTCTTTTAGTCTCCGAGATCTAGGTGTTCATACAGACAGACAGACAGACAGACAGACAGACAGACAGACAGACAGACGGACAGACGGGCAGACAGACAGACGGACATTGCTATATCGACTCGACTATTGATGCTGATCAAGAATATATATACTTTATAGGGTCTGCCACGCCTCCTTCTGCCTGTTACGCTCATATTCGGTAAAACAAACCCAATAGACCCCTGTACTTTTTTTAAGTACGGGGTCTAATAAAGGCAGGTATGCATTTTTTTTTTTAAATTGCTGGCAGTGTTTGATCGATTTTAATTCTTTTTCGCTATGTTTAGGTGTATTTATCGGACCTCAGATACGAAATCTAATGAAAAGTGACGATTTTAAGACCAAATTATACCCTGTTGAGAAACGTGCTTGGGAAAGTTGGAAAAGGAAAAGCGAAAAGCGCTTTGATGGCAAAGATAAAATCAACATGATGACGAATTACTGCTGGTCACTTAAATGAGAAACCGATGATGATCAGCTCAAAAGAAAAAGATCGAGTAAAAATTTTTAAGTCACATTTCCAAAAACGGTGTAAAAAATTTCAACAAATTTCTTCAAACTGTCACAAAACATTATTAAAATAATTCAAGTTAACTAAAGTATCTTGAAATGTTTTATTTAAATTTACAGTACCTACTTAGATACACTCTCATTTTAAAAAAAAATGTTGTAAGAATTTTCTATAAAGTGGTCGATAGGGCTATAAGGCGCGATTCATCAACATATTGCACAAATTTCGTAATATGAAAATATTTAATAACTTTGCTAATCATTGACCGTTTTACTCGTAAAAAAGTATTCTTTTCAAATAATAAAACAAGTATAACGGGTTTATACCAAAATAGTGTTCCAAAACATCACCAAAGTCAAAAAATTTGTAAAAAAAAACCAACAAAAAATTAGTTTACCTATCAAAATCGAACTTTTTGACTTTTTACACGAACCAGACCCACTTTTTAGACCCCGTACTTAAAAAAAAGTACAGGGGTCTATTGGGTTTGTTTTACCGAATATGTGCGTAACAGGTAGAAGGAGGCGTGACAGACCCTATAAAGTATATATATTCTTGATCAGCATCAATAGTCGAGTCGATATAGCAATGTCCGTCTGTCTGTCCGTCTGTCTGTCTGTATGAACACCTAGATCTCGGAGACTTTATGAGCTAGAGACACCAAACTTGGTATGTAAGTTCTTCTATACTGCAGGCAGATCAAGTTTGTTTCAAAATTCGGCCACGCCCCTTCTAGCGCCCACAAATCGAATAACAAAATTACAAATCCAAAATATAAGAACAATTTAAAAGCTAGTGACACCAAATTTGGTATGTAACTTTTTCCATAGTAAGTACGGGGTCTCCGACGGTCGAGAATGCTCGACTGTAGCTCCGTCCAGACTATTTTATATTGCTAATTTGGCCTACGGTTTCGCTTAAAAACTCGCAAAAACACAGCTAATGAAAAAGCTCAATGGTTCAACATTTTGGAGACCTCGACGTGACTTTCCGGTGTTTTTGTTAAATATATTTTTTTATTTCGTTCTCGGCAAATAAATTCGGAAAATTGTGAAGCAATTGCAGTGCTAATTGCTTTCAAGACATTTAACACGGGTTATTGATCGCAAGTGTGAACCATTTCCTTATTGCTTTCCACACCTTTTTTGTGCTGATAATTTAAATTTTAATATCAACGGAAAAGTCAACAGGCAACCAAGTAAAAAATGTGTGTGTGTGCACAAACTTTTCTATTTTGAATTTTATTTTTTTTTGTTGCTGTTTTCATTTTTTGACAGGACGAATGTCGACGCACAAAAAATCAACACCCCAGCATACCTGTAGACTGTCAGTCAGTCCGCATAGGATGCCAGCTGTTTGAGTCGCTTGATCGTTGACCTGCTTCAATGTGTGCTTAAGAAAATAAGTCATTCTCCCTTAAGGGGAAAACACTATCTCAATTTTCAGCAACGAAAATATCGCTTGAAACTTTACTGATCTGTGTGTGTGTGTGTAACCAAATGCAATGCCTGGCAACGATACTATACTGGCCTTTGAAAACAAGTCAGCTTTTCTAAAACTTAAAGTGCAGTCATGCTGTAAAAACTAAAGAGGCTCTGAGCCAAGATAGTCTGAGCCAAATGAGTGACGAGCAGTTAGATATGCGTTTAGATTTAGTCGATGATCATGACCTTGAAATCTTTAATTTTACAACAAATTGGAAAACGTAAACCAAGTGGACCAAGCTCTACAAGTACCATGAGACGAGAAGCCCTCATGAAAGGCGTGACAACAATTAACAACCAGAGAAAGTTAAATCCCACTAAAGACCTATACACAACGTAAAAGTCTAGTCTAGAAAGCAATTTCTAGCTCCAAAATTTCTGATATCCAATTTTGTGACGAACAAAATTGAGTTTAATATAAAAATTTTTAATGAAAATATAAATAAATAAAAAAAAACCGAAAATTGACATTGTGCACTGTGTGCAAATTGGGTGAGCATCTTTGTACATAAAATTCCTTTTTTATACTACTATACAACGCGAAATTCTTGGTTCACGACTTAAACAGTGGAATCTGGTAGAAAATGAATTCTCAATAACAGCAAATAGAAGGAGCAGCGAAAGGATGTTACTTAGAGAGTAATTTTAATTCCGATGCCGATAACAATGAGTTTGTGTATTGTGCAGATGTTGCCAAATTATTTAATGCATTAGATCACAAACACAATGTCGATGAATGGAGACTTTTTATTGTTGGATCATGCAAAAGTAGGTACAAATATTAAAAATTATTAGTATTTACTTATTAATATTAAACTTAAAATCTTAATTTGTATAGGCTTAAAAGCTGTTTTATTGCACAACCAAAACCAATTTCCCTCAGTCCCAATCGCGTACGTTACTGGCGTTAAGGAAACTTATGAAGTCATGGAAAGAATACTCCGATTTGTGAACTACGCAACACACAACAATATTCTCTTCGGCATGCAAGGTGGAAACACGAAGTATCCATGCTATCTTTGTGAATGGGACAGCCGAGCACCAAATCGCTATCAACGGAAGAAATGGCCACCACGTGCGTTACCACAAATTGGTAGAAAAAATTTTTTAAAGATTCCTTTAGTTAATTCTGAAAATATAATTTTGCCACCACTGCATTTGAAACTGGGCTATAAGAAGCAGTTCGTAAAAAAATTGGATGTAGAAAGCGAAGCTTTTCATCATCTAAAAGCCACATTTCCACGACTAAGTGAAGCAAAAATAAAGGCAGGTATGCATTTTTTTTTTAAATTGCTGGCAGTGTTTGATCGATTTTTATTCTTTTTCGCTATGCTTAGGTGTATTTATCGGACCTCAGATACGTAAGCTAATGAAAAGTGACGATCTTAAGACTAAATTAGACCCTGTTGAGAAACATGCTTGGGAAAGTTATATTGCGCTCTGTGATAATTTTCTTGGCAATAACAGGAGCGCCGACTATGTTTCATATGTAAAAAATTTTCTATGTGCGTACAATGAAATGGGCTGCAACAAGTCCATAAAAATCCAATTGCATTCCCACTTGGATTTCTTCCCAGATAATCTGGGCCAGTTAAGCGACGAACAAGGAAAAGCGAAAAGTGCTTTGATGGCAAAGATAAAATCAACATGATGACGAATTACTGCTGGTCACTTAAGCGAGAAACCGATGATGATCAGTTCAAAAGAAAAAGATCGAGTAAACATTTTTAAGTCGCATTTCCAAAAACGGTGCAGAAAATTTCAACAAAGTTCTTCAAACTGTCACAAAACATTATTAAAATAATTCAAATGAAACCTGTAAAGTCATGTATGGCACGTTTAAAGACCTAAGTTTCTTCAAGTATCTTGAAATGTTTTATTTAAATTTACAGTACCTACTTAGATACACTCTCATTCTAAAAAACAAATGTTGTAAGAATTTTCTATAAAGTGCTCAACAATATTATGGTCGATAGTGCTATATGGCGCGATTCATCAACATATTGCACAAATTTCGTAATATGAAAATATTTAATAACTTTGCTAATCATTGCCGATTTTAGAAAATGGACTCACGTTTTACTCGTAAAAAAGTATTCTTTTCAAATAATAAAACAAGTAAAACGGGTTTATACCAAAATAGTGTTCCAAAACATCACCAAAGTCAAAAAAGTTGTAAAAAAAACCAACAAAAAATTAGTTTACCTATCAAATACTCCAATATAGGAAATGAAACCTGTAAAGTCATGTATGACACGTTTAAAGACCTAAGTTTCTTCTATCTAAAACTGGTAAGAAAATGAAAATCTGTGGATATTTGACGAAGCTATGGACGCATGAGTGAGTGCAAGTACGAAAAAACGGTTTTTGTACCGTTATTCAAAATTTCGATGTGCACCAAAAAATTCTAGTATGCAAAAAAAAAATGTATTTATCTATACCTACAACCTACGCTATGTCCCATCCCAGAAGTTTCGTTTTGATTTTTTTTTTTGTAACACAGTGTTATCAAAGAGGAATAAGTCCCCATCATTACATCTAAACTTTTTTAGCGCTTTGATACAAACAGACAAACAAAAAAACGAACTTTTCATTTCATTTTGAGAAGTCACTAAAATTTTCAAATTTATTTATCTTTTAAACCAGTTATCGGATTTGCGTGATTGAGCTATCAATCGACGCGTATTTTTGATAGGAGCCCCAACGGCTCCGTAAGCTGCGATCATATAAATTTTTCCCCTCCCACTGACACCCCATTATCTCATGAGCCAGGTGAGTTAGAAAAAGTTTCAGTATGCCATTTTGTAAGTTAGGACGAAACCTTTCGATCGATATATAATTCGATCTGATCGGACAGTCCTAGCAAATCTTCTAACTTAGCTGTATATATTGTTAGTCACCCTTCGTGATACTTTCGTCACTAACGCGAACAGCTGTCTGCAGTGATGCACCAGATCTCAAGTTGACCAAGTTTAGTGGAGGCTATGCGGAATATGAGAATTTTTACTAGATGTTTTCAACTATTATCGATCAGAATCCAAACTTAACGGATATTGAAAAGTTCCAGCATCTAAAAAATTTCCTTTAAAGGACCAGCGTTGGAGACCCTTCAAAAACTTCAGGAGCATATCGGCAGAATTTTGAGTCTTCAGAATATAGAGTAAAGTTTTAAATGTCGTCAACGCTAATATCCGTTGATTGCAGTCTTTGGGCAGCAAGGAGCAAATTGCTGAAGCCATAATTGTACACTCGTTGCTGCAGAAAATGGACAGTGCAACTCGTTCTAAGTAAGAGGAAGTAACTTCAGACGACGATATTCCATGGTGCGAGCAATTTGCAGCATTTTTGGAAAGCCCTGTCTCAAAATGAGAAATGTGGAACGATCGGCAAGAACAACAAAACTAACTCCAGTAGAAAGTCGCTGATTGCCACCAATAAATTGTTCAGTGCTTGCGTCTGTTCCAACACAACAAATCCCCAAATATTGATGTGCCCAAATTTGGTATGTAGACTTCTCTATATTGCAGGCAGATAAAGATTGATTCTTTTTTCGATCGGACCGCTATATCATATAGCGCCCATAGGAACAATCGGTCGAAATCAAGTTTTACTATGAAAAACTTTTTTGTTTTATGAGATATCGTAACCAAGCTAATACAACAAGCATATAACTTGGTCTTATACATTCTGTCTAAAGTTGGCTCAAATCGGTCCACTATATCATATAGCGCCCATAGCAACAATCGTTCGAAAATGAAGTTTTAGTACGAAAAACTAATTTGTTTTATAAGATATCGTAACCAAACTGATACAATAAGCATATATCTTGGTCCTATATACCACGTCCAAAGTTGGTTCAAATCGGTCCACTATATCATATAGCTATCAAAGAAACAATCGTTCGAAAATCAAGTTTTAGTATGAAAAACTTCTTTGTTAAATGTGATATCGTAACCAATCTTATAGAATATACATAAAACTTGGTTTTATATATGCTGTCTAAAGTTGGTTCAAATCGGACCACTATATCATATAGCTGTCATAGAACCGATCGGGCGAAAATCAAGTCATAGTATGAAAAACTTTTTTGTTTTATGAGATATTGTAACCAAACTGATAGAATATGCATTAAACTTGGTTTTATATATCCAGTCCAAGGTTGGTTCAAATCGAACCACGATATCATATAGCTGTCATAGGACCGATCGGGTCCAAATCAAGAATGAATTTTTAGCAGTCTTAGCTGTTGACATAGTAAGTACGGGGTCTCCGACAGTCGAGAATGCTCGACTGTAGCTCAATTCAGCAGAAGACTCGGATAGGATGAATTGTCACGGGAAAGGCAATCCTATAATATGGTCGCATTAGGAGTTCAATCCACTGACAGCGGAAATATTCGCATAGATGAGATTGTGCGTCGATTCTGGGAAATTCGAGAGCTTTGAATGATTTACTCATGGCAGGACCCACACTACAGCCAAAGCTGTTCAACCCATTACTCCAGTTAAGAACATTTCCTGTAGCTCGGACTGGAAATATGATGTTTTGCTGCGCTAGGATAGACGAGTCTGAAAGCATTTTGCAGTGCATCCTGTGGAGTGATTCCCCCCATCAGGAACTACAAATCTTCAAGCTTGATATTGTCACCTAAGGCACGCAACCTGCATCGTTTCTTTTGGCTAGCGCTCTACATCAACTTGCAGCTGACGAGAAATATTCATTCACAATCGGATCGGAAATACTAATGAGAAATACTAAGAGCTTTTGGAAATAATGCGACACTTAACGTCTCTGTTGGGTTGTGGGCATTTTAAATTGAGAAAATGGTTCTCAAGTAATCCAACTGTGTTGCAGCAAATACCAGATTCGGAAAAGGAAAGATTCATAAAATTGGATGATAGTAATGGTACCAACAAGACATTAGGTCTTGCCTGGGATCCAGTTTCTGATCACTTGATATTTTCGTTTTCGTCAAATCAGTTTTCTTGTAAGCTCTGTTCTGTCTCTCGGACTCATTTGGCCAGCAATAACTGCAAAAATCTTCTTGCAGCAGCTCTGAAGAGAAAAAATGAATTGGGACGAGAGTCTTTCCTCATCTCTAAGCTCAGCTTGGCTCATCCTGTCAGCTGACCGTGGACGCAGTCAACAGTTGCGATTTCCATGACTTGCTCACTTGCTGAAGTGTGCTTTGAAGATTCATGGATTTTGTGATGCTTTGTATCTATGGCAGAAGGAAGACGTACAGTTTAGCTCTTCTGTGCCAAGTCTCGTGGAGCACCATTAAAGATGCTCACGGTATCCAAACATGAATTATGTGGAGCAGTACTTAAGCGAGAACCGCGTGAAATGAATCTGTAGTCCTATCAAGGATACGAGATGAGACTTCTCGCTTTAAAATATTCACTTCTAATCGAATCTTTTACAAGTGAAATGGAATGGAGTTACGTACCCACTGCGACTAACCCTGCTGACATTTTGTCAAGATGAGCATTTTTTAGTCCAAAAGGCATACGAGTATACGAGAAATTAGATCAAAATCCATTTGAATCTGATGGAAGCCTTTTGCTAGATCAATATTGCATCTTCCAAGTTTGTCTAATATATCGTCCATTATCGTGATAGGATATTTACCTTCGATTGTGATTTCATTAGGGTTTCGATAGTCAATGACTATTCTGAATGTTTGTTTTTCCAATGCATCATTTTATTTTGGTAATATAAAAATTGGTGAGTAGTAAGGGGAATTTGATTCGCGAATTATTCCCTGATCTATCATTTCTTTAATATGTTTTTCTACCTCTTCGTCATATGCTTGAGCTTATTTGTATGGAATCATTTGTAAATGGAATCTTTGTGCTTATTTTGAATGACATGCTTAATTGTACTGGTGAAAGTCAAATTTTCACTTTCTTTGTACTGTATGTCTCTAAACTCGAATATGATTTTAGTTAATTTATTTTTTTTTCTTCATTGAGATGTTCTAACCTGCACTGATTACTTTCCTTAAGTTCAATTTCAATTGCGAAATTAAGAAGTCTATCTTCTGTAAGAGGTGGATCAAGGCAATCAATTGCGGTGTCTTTTGTAAATGGTTGATCACGGCTATTAAATGCTGTATTGTCCGTTATAAGGTCTTCATGATTATATCTCATGAAAAATTGATATCCGCTCAAAATTTCAATTTTATCCTCGTAAGTAATTGTTGCTTGACAGGTATTGTTGCCTCGAGGTATTCTTTGCTTATTACCACATCGTAATTTTCTGAAAATTCGTGTATATACAATTTTTGGTGTGACGGACAGAGTTGTCATCAACGTAAATAGCAACATACATCATAGTGGACCCACTGACGTTATAGCAGACACACTGATCTACATGACTACGTTTGAGCCCAACATCCGTCAATACTTGGTTTAACTTTTGATTCCAAACTCTGCTTGCCTGCTTTAATTCCTACAGTGACCTTTTTAAGCGGCACACTCTTCCAGAATGGTCGTTGAAATTTTTTATTCGCATTTAGAAACGCTGTATAAGTTTTCGTCATTTTGTTTTGTTTATGAACAGCTGATTTGGTTTAACAGCGCTCAATAAAATCGCACGGTAGATCAAATACGTATATCAACAACAAAAATACCAAAACTCTGTACATAACATAACAGCTTCGAGTGTAAACTAGGCTTTATGATATCTCATAACTAAATTTATAGAATATGCATTTAAGTTAGTCCTCTACATCCTGACCAAAGTTGGTTCAAATCGTTTTAAATTTGCTTAAACAAATATGTAACAGAAAAGGGAGGCGTTTCAGACCCTTCATATTATATATATTCTTGATCAGCATCAATAGCCAAGTCGATATAGCAATGTCCATGTGTTTGTCCGTCCGTCTGTATAAATACCTAGATCTCAGAGACTATAAGAGACACCAAACTTGGTAAGTAGCTTCCTCGATATTGCAAGCAGATCAAGTTGGTTTCAGAATTATGCCACGCCCCCTTTACCCCAATAAAATCGACATAGAAAATGTTATATCCAAATTATAAGAACAATTTTAAAGCTTGTGACTCCAAACTTAGTATGTAGATATTTCCATAGTGCAGGCAGATCAAGTTTGCTCCTTTTCGGAGCACTATACCACTATATCAAATTGCGCCCACAGGAACAATTGACAATCTCATACATCCTTACCGACGTTGGTTCAAAACATATCATATATATAATTTTTGAAAATTGCTAATATATATATATTTTAAGTCTATATTGCGCTCTAATTTCCAACGTTGGTGCAAAAGGCGGTTCTTCGTTGGTGCAGAGGGTGGTTCAATGCCTCTTACACATTATTACCTTAGATTCTTTGCCATTATCCCCTTCGTTATCTGAAATATTCACAGTCTCGTCGGTATTTGTACATGTTTGTCTCAACATGATCACCACGAGATTTGCTGGTACTACAGCAATGCGTTTCTTGTTGATATCCACTCCGAGTTCATGCTGCTAGAATTGTTAAGTTGTTGATAAAGACGTCTGTCAGGTAATGCGCATAGTCGACCGCTCAGCTGATCAAACTTAAATAGTTAACGTAGCATAATCTCTTAAACTTGTATTTTGCCTTGATCTTATGTTAAATTTAACATTCTCAATGTAATCACTGTGTTATCGGGTGTCCGTCGACTTCTGATTCGACTCTAATTAAATTTGTAGAACAGATTCGCTCGCTATTGTAGTTGGTCAGATTGTCGCTGGACAAACGACTTTGATTCATCTTTTTAAGAAATTCTTTCGATCTTTTAAGATCCCGTACTTAAAAAAAAGTACAGGGGTCTATTGGGTTTGTTTTACCAATTACACTAGGCAACAAAATCGCACTTTTTGCGAGTTACAGAAACCAAACCCACTTTTTTGGATAGATTTGGGGCCAAAACCGACGAAAAACATTTTTTTTTTTTTTTTATGGTGAGATTTTTTTTTTAGAATTTTTCAAAATTTGGCTTTTTTTTTAATACTTTTTTTCAGAGGTGCGCCCACGTTTGTAATCATTACTCGTGAATGCCAAAACCGATTTATCAAAACTTTACTTTATCTAAATGCTAATGAATATATCTATATTTCATTTATACACAGTCTTAGATTTAAACCAGTAGTTTAAGAGATATCAATTTTTGAATTAAGAAAATGATGATTTTTTCTTGTCTTTTTTCTTAGCTTTTTTCACTAAAAAATTCGAGGAAAATTCGAAACAATTTTTTTACATTTTATTAACTATTTTATTTGCGTAGCTGTTGTAATTACGCGTTGTTTAAGATATGATTCATTAAAATCTATGGTGAGACGGCGATATGATATTATGTTGAACCGAGGCATGTTTTTGTCGACTTTTTTGACTTCGTTGTGGTGTGGCATGACCTTTAGTATGAAAATTTTTTGTGTTTTTTGAGATATCCCAACCAAACTTACAGAATTTGAATTTGTTATTGTTTTACACATTGTGACTAAAGTTGGTTCAAATCAAACCACTATATCATATAGCTGCCATAGGAACGATCGGTCAAAAATCCATGCTTAGTATGAAAGGTTGTGTTATTTCTTGAGATATGACAACCAATCGCACAGGTTGTATATCTGGAAATGTGTTATATATCCCTACCAAATTTGGTTCAAATCGGATCACTATTCAATATAGCTGCTATAGGAACGATCGGTCAAAAATCCACCTTTAGTATGAAAAACTTTTTTATTTTCTAAGATATTTTAACCAAACTCACACATTGTGTATTCTATGTTGTCCTTTATATCTTCACCAATTTTGGTTTAAATCTGTCCACTATATCATATAGTTGCCATAGGACCGATCGGTCTAAAATCAAGTTTAAGTATGAAAAACTTTTTTGTTTTATGAGATATCGTAACCAAACTTATAGAATATGCATTTAAGTAAGCCTTATACATCCTTACCAAAGTTGGTTCAAATCGGTCCACTATATCATATAGCTTCCATAGGAACGATCGGTCGAAAATCAAGTTTTAGTATGAAAAACTTTTTGTTTTTTTGAGATAACTCAATTAAACTCATGAATTGAGTATTTTTAATTGCTCTTCACATCCTTACCGAATTTGGTTGAAGTCGGAGCACTATATCATATAGCTGCCATAGGAACAATCGATACGAACGGTCGATAAGCAAGCTCTAGTATGAAAAACTTTTTTGTTTTTTAAGTTATCTGTACCAAACTTACAAATTAAGTGTCTCGTATCGTCTTATACAATCTGTCCAAATTTGGCTGGAATCGGACCACTATAACATATAGCTGCCATGGGACCGATCAGTCGAAAATCAACCTTTGCGAAAAACTTGTTTCATTGCTTATATGCTAATAACTCCGTCGTCTTTCCATAGATGTTAATGGTAAACATTTTAAACGATGGGTAATTAATATAGCTAAATATATAATAACAAATTAATGACCTTCTTAAATACATATTCTGTCAGTTTAGTTAAAATATCTCAAAATACAAATAAGTTTTTCATACTAAGACTTGATTTTCGACCGATCGTTCCTATGGCATCTATATGATATAGTAGTCCGATTTGAACCAACTTTGGTCACAATGTGTAAAACAATAACAAATTCAAATTCTGTAAGTTTGGTTGGGATATCTCAAAAAACACAAAAAATTTTCATACTAAAGGTCATGCCACACCACAACGAAGTCAAAAAAGTCGACAAAAACATGCCTCGGTTCAACATAATATCATATCGCCGTCTCACCATAGATTTTAATGAATCATATCTTAAACAACGCGTAATTACAACAGCTACGCAAATAAAATAGTTAATAAAATGTAAAAAAATTGTTTCGAATTTTCCTCGAATTTTTTAGTGAAAAAAGCTAAGAAAAAAGCCAAGAAAAAATCATCATTTTCTTAATTCAAAAATTGATATCTCTTAAACTGCTGGTTTAAATCTAAGACTGTGTATAAATGAAATGTAGATATATTCATTAGCTTTTAGATAAAGTAAAGCTTTGATAAATCGGTTTTGGCATTTACGAGTAATGATTACAAACGTGGGCGCACCTCTAAAAAAAAGGAATAAAAAAAAGCCAGATTTTTGAAAAATTCTAAAAAAAAAATCTCACCATAAAAAAAAAAAAAAATGTTTTTCGTCGGTTTTGGCCCCAAATCTATCCAAAAAAGTGGTTTTGGTTCTTGTAACTTTTGGGCTGTTGCCTAGTGTTATGTGCGTAACAGGCAGAAGAAGGCGTGACAGACCCTACAAAGTATAAATATTCTTGATCAGCATCATCAGCATAGCAATGTCCGTCTGTCCGTCTGTCTGTATAAGCACCTAGATCTCAGAGACTAAGATCTAGAGACACCAAACTTGACATGTAGCCTTTCCTATGTTGCAAGCAGATTAAGTTTGTTTCAAAATTCGGACACGCCCCTTTTAACGCCCACAAATCGGAAAAAAAAATTTCATATCCAAATTATTAGAACAATTTTAAAGCTAGTGACACCAAATTTGGTATGTAGATTCCCCTATATTGCAGGCAGATAAGGACTGCTTATTTTTTGGATCGGTCCACTATATCATATAGCGCCCATGGGAACAATCGGTCGAAATCAAGTTTTACTATGAAAAACTTTTTTGTTTTATGAGATATCGTAACCAAGCTAATACAACAAGCATATAACTTGGTCTTATACATTCTGTCTAAAGTTGGTTCAAATCGGTCGAAAATCAAGTTTTAGTACGAAAAACTATTTTGTTTTATAAGATATCGTAACCAAACTGATACAATAAGCATATATCTTGGTCTTATACACCACGTCCAAAGTTGGTTCAAATCGGTCCACTATATCATATAGCTATCAAAGAAACAATCGTTCGAAAATCAAGTTTTATTATGAAAAACTTTTTTGTTTAATGAGATACCGTAACCAATCCTATAGAATATACATCAAACTTGGTTTTATATATCCTGTCCAAAGTTGGTCCAATTCGACACACTCTATAATATAGCTGTCATAGGACCGATCGGGCGAACCGATGTAGCTTTTTCCATAGTAAGTACGGGGTCTCCGACGGTCGAGAATGCTCGATTGTAGCTCCGTCCAGACTATTTTATATTGCTAATTTGGCCTTCGGTTTCGCTTAAAAACTCGCAAAAACACAGCTAATGAAAAAGCTCAATGGTTCAACATTTTAGAGACCTCGACGTGACTTTCCGGTGTTTTTGTTAAATATATTTTTTTATTTCGTTCTCGGCAAATAAATTCGGAAAATTGTGAAGCAATTGCACTGCTAATTGCTTTCAAGACATTTAACACGGGTTATTGATCGCAAGTGTGAACCATTTCCTTATTGCTTTCCACACCTTTTTTGTGCTGATTATTTAAATTTTAATATCAACGGAAAAGTCAACAGGCAACCAAGTAAAAAATGTGTGTGTGTGCACAAACTTTTCTATTTTGAATTTTATTTTTTTTTGTTGCTGTTTTCTTTTTTTAACAGGACGAATGTCGACGCACAAAAAATCAACACCCCAGCATACCTGTAGACTGTCAGTCAGTCCGCATAGGATGCCAGCTGTTTGAGTCGCTTGATCGTTGACCTGCTTCAATGTGTGCTTAAGAAAATAAGTCATTCTCCCTTAAAGGGAAAACACTATCTCAATTTCCAGCAACGAAAATATCGCTTGAAACTTTACTGATCTGTGTGTGTGTGTGTGTGTAACCAAATGCAATGCCTGGCAACGATACTAAACTGGCCTTTGAAAACAAGTCAGCTTTTCTAAAACTTAAAGTGCAGTCATGCTGTAAAAACTAAAGAGGCTCTGAGCCAAGATAGTCTGAGCCAAATGAGTGACGAGCAGTTAGATATGCGTTTAGATTTAGTCGATGATCATGACCTTGAAATCTTTAATTTTACAATAAATTGGAAAACGTAAACCAAGTGGACCAAGCTCTACAAGTACCATGAGACGAGGAGCCCTCATGAAAGGCGTGACAACAATTAACAACCAGAGAAAGTTAAATCCCACTAAAAAACCTATACACAAGGTAAAAGTCTAGACTAGAAAGCAATTTCTAGCCCCAAAATTTCTGATATCCAATTTTGTGACGAACAAAATTGAGTTTAATATAAAAATTTTTAATGAAAATATAAATTAATAAAAAAAAACCGAAAATTGACATTGTGCACTGTGTGCAAATTGAGTGAGCATCTTTGTACATAAAAATTACTTTTTGCGCAGTGCCGAAAATTGAAAAAGTCGTAGTACAAACATTTCTAGATTATAATATTTCAGTAGTGGAAACATACAATGCTATCTTTGATCGTTCTTACAAAACTAGTCGCTGAATATATTTGCAAATGTTGTTGCACTTTGCTAAACAAAGTGAAAGACAATTCGTCATTGACTTTGCGATTTTCTGCGCCCATGACTTGGTTTCATCAGCCTTATCATAAACCAACTTATCTGGCCACAGCTTTACGACACGCACGGCTATAAACCAATCGCCGCAAGTGATAGCCCCTGTGTTATGAGGTCGTGTGATGATGAATATGAATATGAGGACCCAGAACAGTTCCTTCCATCAGGATCCAAATCTGCAGAACGACACAATATATCAAATAAGGAATTCGATGGTCTTGTTCGGGACTTGAGAAATTCTTGGTTCACGACTTAAACAGTGGAATCTGGTAGAAAATGAATTCTCAATAACAGCAAAGAGAAGGAGCAGCGAAAGGATGTTACTTGGAGAGAATTTTAAGTCCGATGCCGATAACAATGAGTTTGTGTATTGTGCAGATGTTGCCAAATTAATTAATGCATTAGATCACAAACACAATGTCGATGAATGAAGACTTTTTATTGATGGATCATGCAAAAGTATGTACAAATATTAAAAATTATTAGTATTTACTAATTAATATTAAACTTAAACTCTTAATTTGTATAGGCTTAAAAGCTGTTTTATTGCACAACCAAAACCAATTTCCCTCAGTCCCAATTGCGTACGTTACTGGCGTTAAGGAAACTTATGAAGTCATGGAAAGAATACTCCGATTTGTGAACTACGCAAAATACAAATGGAAAATTGTTGCAGATCTCAAGGTTTTGACAATTCTCTTCGACATGCAAGGTGGAAACACGAAGTATCCATGCCATCTTTGTGAATGGGACAGCCGAGCACCAAATCGCTATCAACGGAAGAAATGGCCACCACGTGCGTTACCACAAATTGGTAGAAAAAATGTCTTAAAGATTCCTTTAGTAAATTCTGAAAATATAATTTTGCCACCACTGCATTTGAAACTGGGCTATATGAAGCAGTTCGTGTAGAAAGCGAAGCTTTTCATCATCTAAAAGCCACATTTCCACGACTAAGTGAAGCAAAAATAAAGGCAGGTATGTATTTTTTTTTAAATTGCTGGCAGTGTTTGATCGATTTTAATTCTTTTTCGCTATGCTTAGGTGTATTTATCGGACCTCAGATACGTAAGCTAATGAAAAGTGACGATCTTAAGACCAAATTAGACCCTGTTGAGAAACATGCTTGGGAAAGTTATATTGCGCTCTGTGATAATTTTCTTGGCAATAACAGGAGCGCCGACTATGTTTCATATGTAAACAATATTCTATGTGCGTACAATGAAATGGGCTGCAACATGTCCATAAAAATCCATTTTTTGCATTCCCACTTGGATTTCTTTCCAGATAATCTGGGCCAGTTAAGCGACGAACAAGGAAAAGCGAAAAGTGCTTTGATGGCAAAGATAAAATCAACATGATGACGAATTACTGCTGGTCACTTAAACGAGAAACCGATGATGATCAGCTCAAAAGAAAAAGATCGAGTAAACATTTTTAAGTCGCATTTCCAAAAACGGTGTAAAAAATTTCAACAAATTTCTTCAAACTGTCACAAAACATTACTAAAATAATTCAAATGAAACCTGTAAAGTCATGTATGGCACGTTTAAAGACCTAAGTTTCTTCAAGTATCTTGAAATGTTTTATTTAAATTTACAGTACCTACTTAGATACACTCTCATTCTAAAAAACAAATGTTGTATGAATTTTCTATAAAGTGCTCAACAATATTATGGTCGATAGTGCTATATGGCGCGATTCATCAACATATTGCACAAATTTCGTAATATGAAAATATTTAATAACTTTGCTAATCATTGACCGATTTTAAATAATGGACTCACGTTTTACTCGTAAAAAAGTATTCTTTTCAAATAATAAAACAAGTATAACGGGTTTATACCAAAATAGTGTTCCAAAACATCACCAAAGTCAAAAAAGTTGTAAAAAAACCAACAAAAAATTAGTTTACCTATCAAATACTCCAATATAGGAAATAAAACCTGTAAAGTCATGTATGACACGTTTAAAGACCTAAGTTTCTTCTATCTAAAACTGGTAAGAAAATGAATATCGGTGGATATTTGACGAAGCTATGGACGGTTTTTGTACCGTTATTCAAAATTTCGTTGTGCACCAAAAAATTTTAGTATGCAAAAAAAATGTATTTATCTATACCTACAACCTACGCTATGTCCCATCCCAGAAGTTTCGTTTTGATTTTTTTTTTTGTAACACAGTGTTATCAAAGAGGAATAAGTCCCCATCATTACATCTAAACTTTTTTTAGCGCTTTGATACAAACAGACAAACAAAAAAACTAACTTTTCATTTCATTTTGAGAAGTCACTAAAATTTTCAAATTTATTTATCTTTTAAACCAGTTATCGGATTTGCGTGATTGAGCTATCAATCGACGCGTATTTTTGATAGGAGCCCCAACGGCTCCGTAAGCTGCGATCATATAAATTTTTCCCCTCCCACTGACACCCCATTATCTCATGAGCCAGGTGAGTTAGAAAAAGTTTCAGTATGCCATTTTGTAAGTTAGGACGAAACCTTTCGATCGATATATAATTCGATCTGATCGGACAGTCCTAGCAAATCTTCTAACTTAGCTGTATATATTGTTAGTCACCCTTCGTGATACTTTCGTCACTAACGCGAACAGCTGTCTGCAGTGATGCACCAGATCTCAAGTTGACCAAGTTTAGTGGAGGCTATGCGGAATATGAGAATTTTTACTAGATGTTTTCAACTATTATCGATCAGAATCCAGACTTAACGGATATTGAAAAGTTCCAGCATCTAAAAAATTTCCTTTAAAGGAGCAGCGTTGGAGACCCTTCAAAAACTTCAGGAGTATATCGGCAGAATTTTGAGTCTTCAGAATATAGAGTAAAGTTTTAAATGTCGTCAACGCTAATATCCGTTGATTGCAGTCTTTGGGCAGCAAGGAGCAAATTGCTGAAGCCATAATTGTACACTCGTTGCTGCAGAAAATGGACAGTGCAACTCGTTCTAAGTAAGAGGAAGTAACTTCAGACGACGATATTCCATGGTGCGAGCAATTTGCAGCATTTTTGGAAAGCCCTGTCTCAAAATGGGAAATGTGGAACGATCGGCAAGAACAACAAAACTAACTCCAGTAGAAAGTCGCTGATTGCCACCAATAAATTGTTCAGTGCTTGCGTCTGTTCCAACACAACAAATCCCTAAATATTGATGTGCCCAAATTTGGTATGTAGACTTCTCTATATTGCAGGCAGATAAAGATTGATTCTTTTTTCGATCGGACCGCTATATCATATAGCGCCCATAGGAACAATCGGTCGAAATCAAGTTTTACTATGAAAAACTGTTTTGTTTTATGAGATATCGTAACCAAGCTAATACAACAAGCATATAACTTGGTCTTATACATTCTGTCTAAAGTTGGTTCAAATCGGTCCACTATATCATATAGCGCCCATAGGAACAATCGTTCGAAAATGAAGTTTTAGTACGAAAAACTAATTTGTTTTATAAGATATCGTAACCAAACTGATACAATAAGCATATATCTTGGTCCTATACACCACGTCCAAGGTTGGTTCAAATCGGTCCACTATATCATATAGCTATCAAAGAAACAATCGTTCGAAAATCAAGTTTTAGTATGAAAAACTTCTTTGTTAAATGTGATATCGTAACCAATCTTATAGAATATACATAAAACTTGGTTTTATATATGCTGTCTAAAGTTGGTTCAAATCGGACCACTATATCATATAGCTGTCATAGGAGCGATCGGGCGAAAATCAAGTCATAGTATGAAAAACTTTTTTGTTTTATGAGATATCGTAACCAAACTGAAGAATATGTATTAAACTTGGTTTTATATATCCAGTCCAAAGTTGGTTCAAATCGAACCACGATATCATATAGCTGTCATAGGACCGATCGGGTCCAAATCAAAAATGAATTTTTAGCAGTCTTAGCTACATAGTAAGTACGGGGTCTCCGACAGTCGAGAATGCTCGACTGTAGCTCCGTCCGACTAGTTTAACCTGCTTTGCGTTGGCCAAATTAAATTGGCTTGAGGTTTACCAATTCAGCAGAAGACTCGGATAGGATGAATTGTCACGGGAAAGGCAATCCTATAATATGGTCGCATTAGGAGTTCAATCCACTGACAGCGGAAATATTCGCATAGATGAGATTGTGCGTCGATTCTGGGAAATTCGAGAACTTTGAATGATTTACTCATGGCAGGACCCACACTACAGCCAAAGCTGTTCAACCCATTGCTCCAGTTTAGAACATTTCCTGTAGCTCGGACTGGAAATATGATGTTTTGCTGCGCTAGGATAGACGAGTCTGAAAGCATTTTGCAGTGCATCTTGTGGCGTGATTCCCCCCATCAGGAAATAAAAATCTTCAAGCTTGATATTGTCACCTAAGGCACGCAACCTGCATCGTTTCTTTTGGCTAGCGCTCTACATCAACTTGCAGCTGACGAGAAATATTCATTCACAATCGGATCGGAAATACTAATGAGAAATACTAAGAGCTTTTGGAAATAATGCGACACTTAACGTCTCTGTTGGGTTGTGGGCATTTTAAATTGAGAAAATGGTTCTCAAGTAATCCAACTGTGTTGCAGCAAATACCAGATTCGGAAAAGGAAAGATTCATAAAATTGGATGATAGTAATGGTACCAACAAGACATTAGGTCTTGCCTGGGATCCAGTTTCTGATCACTTGATATTTTCGTTTTCGTCAAATCAGTTTTCTTGTAAGCTCTGTTCTGTCTCTCGGACTCATTTGGACGGCAATAACAACTGCAAAAATCTTCTTGCAGCAGCTCTGAAGAGAAAAATGAATGGGGACGAGAGTCTTTCCTCATCTCTAAGCTCAGCTTGGCTCACCCTGTCAGCTGACCGTGGACGCACTTAACAGTTGCGATTTCCACGACTTGCTCACTTGCTGAAGTGTCCTCTGAAGATTCATGGATTTTGTGATGCTTTGTATCTATGGCAGAAGGAAGACGTACAGTTTAGCTCTTCTGTGCCAAGTCTCGTGGGGCACCATTAAAGATGCTCACGGTATCCAAACGTGAATTTTGTGGAGCAGTATTACTCGCCCGACTTAAGCGAGAACCGCGTGAAATTAATCTGTAGTCCTATCAAGGATACGATATGAGACTTCTCGCTTTAAAATATTCACTTCTAATCGAATCTCTCACATTCAAGATCTGACAAGTGGAATGGAATGGAGTTACGTACCCACTGCGACTAACCCTGCTGACATTTTGTCAAGATGAGCATTTTTTAATCCAAAAGGCATACGAGTATACTCATAATGGCCGATTTTTGTCAAAAGCGCGGTCCTTGAAATTAGATCAAAATCCATTTGAATCTGATGGAAGCCTTTTGCTAGATCAATGGTAGTGAAATATTGCATCTTCCAAGTTTGTCTAATATATCATCCATTATCGTGATAGGATATTTATCATCGATTGTGATTTCATTAGGGTTTCGATAGTCAATGACTATTCTGAATTTTTGTTTTCCCAATGCATCATTTTATTTTGGTAAAATACAAATTGGTGATTAGTAAGGGGAATTTGATTCGCGAATTATTCCCTGATCTATCATTTCTTTAATATGTTTTTCTACCTCTTCGTCTAACATAGCTTGAGGGTATTTGTATGGAATCATTTGTAAATGGAATCTTTGTGCTTATTTTGAATGTCATGCTTAATTGTACTGGTGAAAGTCAAATTTTCACTTTCTTTGTATTGTATGTCTCTAAACTCGAATATGATTTTAGTTAATTTATTTTTTTTCTTCTTCATTGAGATGTTCTAACCTGCACTGATTACTTTCCTTAAGTTCAATTTCAATTGCGAAATTAAAAAGTCTATCTTCTGTAAGAGGTGGATCAAGGCAATCAATTGCGGTGTCTTTTGTAAATGGTCGATCACGGCTATTAAATGCTGTATTGTCCGTTATAAAGTCTTCAATACAATTTTTTCCTTGTAATTAATTTTTGCTTGACAGGGTTCGAGGTATTCAACATCCGTCAATACTTGGTTTAACTTTTGATTCCAAACTCTGCTTGCCTGCTTTAATTCCTACAGTGACCTTTTTAAGCGGCACACTCTTCCAGAATGGTCGTTGAAATTTTTTATTCGCATTTAGAAACGCTGTATAAGTTTTCGTCATTTTGTTTTGTTTATGAACAGCTGATTTGGTTTAACAGCGCTTAATAAAATCGCACGGTCGATTAAATACGTATATCGATAACAAAAATACCAAGACTCTGTACATAACATAACAGCTTCGAGGGTAAACTAGGCTTTATGACATCTCATAGCTAAATTTATAGAATATGCATTTAAGTTAGTCCTCTACATCCTGACCAAAGTTGGTTCAAATCGTTTCAAATTTGCTTAAACAAATATGTAACAGAAAAGGGAGGCGTTTCAGACCCTTCATATTATATATATTCTTGATCAGCATCAATAGCCAAGTCGATATAGCAATTTCCGTGTATTTGTCCGTCGGTCTGTATGAATACCTAGATCTCAGAGACTATAAGAGACACCAAACTTGGTAAGTAGCTTCCTCGATATTGCAAGCAGATCAAGTTGGTTTCAGAATTATGCCACGCCCCCTTTACCCCAATAAAATCGACATAGAAAATGTTATATCCAAATTATAAGCACAATTTAACAGCTAGTGACTCCAAACTTAGTATGTAGATATCTCTATAGTGCAGGCAGATCAAGTTTGCTTCTTTTTTTGAATCGCACCGCTATATCATTTAGCGCCCATAGGAACAATCGGTCGAAAATCAAGTCTTAATATGAAATTCTTTTTTTTGTTTATAAGATATCATCACCAAACTGATACAAAACGCATATAGCTCGGTTTTAAATATCCTGTCCAAAGTAGGTTCAAATTGGACCACTATACAGCTGTCATTGGATTAATCGCGAAAATCATGTCAAGTCAAGTATAAAAAACTTTTTTGTTTTATGAAATATCATAACCAAACGAATAGAATATGTATTTAAGTTAGTCTTATAAATCCTTACCGACGTTGGTTCAAATCGGTCAGCTATATCATATAGCGCCCATACGAGCAATCGGGCGAAAATACAGACTTAGTATGAAAAACTTTTTGCTATTATGAGATATCATAACATAAATGCATATAGGTTGGTTCAAATCGGACCCCTATATCATGTAGCTGTTATATAACCGATCATGCGAAAATCAAGGCTTAGTTTGAAAAACTTTTTTGTTTTATGTGATATCGTAACCAAATTTATAGAATATGCATTTACGTTGGTCTTATACATTCTGACCAAAATTGGTACACATCGGATCACTATTCAGAATAGCTGCCGGGGCGTCTAACCAATGACGCGCAGTGTAAATATGTGAATTTGTTATTGTTTAATTGTAACCCTTTTTTATTAAGAAACATCGATGTTTTCTCCGATGTTTATCCAAATAAACATCGAAAACGTTCTGCTATCATCATTGTCACGAACTGCTATCAGAAAAAAAAATAAGACAATCTACATATAATAAAATTAACTCTTACCTTATATTCATTAGTAGTCATAAGCTTTGTCCATTTTTCTAATTTTATTCGCATTGTCTTTGTTAGATAATTCCAAAAAAATTCGGGCCTGGTATCAGTCTTCAATGGATAATTATTAACTGCTAACTCGATTAACTAAAGAACACTACTTACCTCCTCCGACTCTTTTTTTCGTCATCATCAGCCATAATGAAAGAATATTAATATATTTAGCAACAACAGTATGTTAGTAAGATTTATCAACCATTCGGTAAGAAATTCAAATTTATACACGTTCTTTAAAAGGCAATGCCTACTTTAAGTTTGAAACCTGTAAATAAGCGCCTGCCATGATAGACAAAAATAAATCATTCAAACATGACATTCACAGGCAAATTTTTTAGCCGAGCTGTTTCGCCGAACACAAATAGACTTTCCAACTAACACCAATAGCAGAAAATAATAAAGTCGTTGCCTTGACGGCAAGAGAAACAATAAGAAAGAGTCTGCAAAAACCAGCTTAGTTGCAGATCTCTTACTATGACGCAGTGCAGGCTCGTTATGCAGAAATTCAATAAATTCTTGCAAACAAATTTTTTATCTTAGACTGTTTTTTTGACAATTTTTGTTGTCAAATGAAGTTGGTTAAAGCACTACAATCCGTTATCGAACATGCTCGAACAAACAATAGAAACATTTATATTTTTTTTCGAACCGAAACAACGAACAGAAAAAATTAATTTCGAACACTGCCATCCACATTCAAATTTAAACACAGCAAATTCGGCCAGCAAAATTGGCTGAAGATGCCTGTTTTTAAAGCACGTATCGAGTACTTCATATAAAAATTTTGGTGTTGTAAAGAGAAGAAGAAGAATTTGACACCTATTTCATAGAACACTTTTCGCCGACGGAAATTTCTGGTCTACTCAAAGCTGGCCGTGAGCATGGAAAACGATAATTAATCAGCAATCGGCATTACTAATTTGAATATCGTTCGTCAAAAAATTGTATATCAGATATTTTGGAACTTCTACACCAGGCATGCCCAAACCCAGCACACGGCTGTTCACACACCAATACTCACAAACAAAAACACAAATACATTAAAGCAACAGTTTAAACAGAAAGTGCAAGCTCGTCGGCAAGGCAACACCAAATAACATTTGGATTGACCCATGAAAATGATAGCGCGAGACAGAAACAAAATTGTTAAAATTGTTGTTGGTCAGTTTGCTCGCGAGAGCAGCGACCAATAGAAAAAAGACCCTGTGGTTCGGCTGCCAGGCGTTACCCAGTGCTAGCCCGTTGTTGCGTCTGTAGTAGCTAATTAAGTCGCTAGGCTCAAATAAGGCAGAGGTGCTATGTAAATTCTATTCCCGTGATGCTCCACTGGTAGTTACCTAATTTGTTAGCTTGGCGCATTTTATTTTATTTTTATCAAGTCATAATTCAATGGTGGCCAGTGCCAGGCTATAATCGAGATTTGTTTTTAAAAAAAAATGTTTTTTGAAAATTAACTATTATTATTAAAATCTATTATTATAGGCCCAGAATCTCTTGTTGCTCAACTTGCCTCGTCCTCCTAATTATGAGACTCGAAAAAGAAGGTTTATTTCCAAAATTGAAAATTAACAGCTTCATAAGGTTAACAAGTAAGCGGTTACAGTCGAGCACGCTCGACAGTAGGATACCCTGAGCCCAGGTACTCTTCAATAAAAGTTTATTTTCGACCAATTGTTCCTATGGCAGCAATATGATATATAAAGCCGATTTGAACCAAATCTGATCAGAATGTACAAAACCAAACTTAATGCAATTTGGTCAGGATGTATAATACCAGCTCCGATACATAATCTATCAGTTTGGTTTTGATATCTCAACAAACACAAAACTTTTTCTTACTAAAACTTCATTTTCGATGTATCGTTCCTATGGCAGCTATATGATATGGTGGTCCGATCAAAAAATAAAAACAAACTTGATCTGCGTATGGTATCCAGGAACTTACATACCAAGTTTGAAGTCTCTAGCGTTTATAGTTTCTGAGATCGACGCGTTCAAACAGACGGACAGACAGACGGGCAGACAGACGGACAGACAGACGGACATATCTCAATCGACTCGGATGTTGATCCTGATCAAGAATATATATACTTTTTGGGGTCTACCACGCCTCCTTCTGCCTGTTACATACATCCTGCCAAACACATTATACCCTTTTTTGCCCATTTTAAAAGGGCTCAGGGTATAAAAACTGATTTTGGTTATCAACTGCTTCATGTTCACAATTTTTTAACATCCTCAGGTTATCAACTGCGTTATATTAGCAACTGCTTTAGGTTTAATTTAAGTAGAAATTGCTTTAGGTCTAAGAAAAACATTCTGCATGGTTTGAAATCAATTCAAACTTTTATGGTTTACAAAATATTGTGTGAGATAAATTAAAAAAACAAAAATTGTGTTTTTTGTTGGTTTATGCCATATGACATATCCAGCAAGCAACACAACACTTGCATAAATACAACGAGCATGATTTCAAGAGATGTTAATTTTCCATCCTCAGTACCGTTTCTGCTAGTTGACCAACAATATGATCTTTATGATATCTTAATAGTCAATAATAGTTAATTATCCAAAAACAAATTTTTAACATCAAAATTTTTTTACAATACCTTTATATTTATTTTAATTAAGTAACGGGTATCCTATTGTCTGGATCTCGACTATAGCCTTTCCCATATTTTTATATTTATTCATATCTGCGTTCTTCATCTTGTCGGCATTTGTAAGCAAAACCTTATCCACTTTTCCAAAATCATCAAAACAATGCTTTCTTGTTGTGCTCTTAATTAGCGCGCTCATTTTTATACCCGTTTCTTAAAAAATAAGTAAAAGAGTATATATTGTTCTTTGGAATGTATGTAACAGGAAGAAGGTGGCATCTCCGACCCTATAAAGTACAAATATTCATGATCAGCATCAACAGCCGAGTTGATACAGCCATGTGTATCTGTCCGTCCGTTCATTAGTCCGTCCGTATGAACAAAAGGATCTCAGAGACTATAAGAGATAGAGATACCAAACTTTCACTCACAGACTTTTATATACCCCACGCAGATCAAGTTTGTTTCAAATTGAAGGCACGGCCCCCTCCGCCCCCGCAAATATCGAAAAGCCGTTCGCTCGTCTGATTGAGCAAAGGTATCTCAGAGACCATAAGAGATCACACAAAAAAAACCTCTACACGACTTAAAAGTCTAAAGACGAAAGCATTTCCTTCAATACATGGCGACCGTGACAAAGTGCACGACAACACGACGCACAATTAAAATTAATTACGCGCTGTTGATCTGCATAAGTTCAATGTAGAAGGAGTCATAAAAGTTCACTTGTGCGCGATTTCGCGACTCAATAAACAGTGTGTCACAACAATAACAACAAAAAAAAAACCTTTAAACGTCAAACAACCTGTCTGTGTGATGACCAGCACCGGCACCGCCTAAGCCCATAGGCCCAGGACAGCAACATAAACAACAACAACAGCAGCAACATCAACAGCAACAACAACGGCAACTATAATGATATTACGTGGCAGACCTGGAAGAATAAATCAAAATTTATACTGAGTGAGTACAGGGTATGAGCTCGAGGGCAAATAATAAGCCCAGACGCAGTGGCATTAAGGAGCGAATCAGACGCAGAAAGTCTGAAAGAGTAGGACTCCTATATAAATGCGAAAACCCCCTCCATGGGCCACTGCTGTCGAACATCTAGAGTGGTTGTTAAAGTCGAAGAGCACGCCCTGTTCCTCAGAAACTATTGATCACTTAAAACTAATGAGAAATCATCGTCCACCGCCAAGTCAGATTCCAGCACGCACACGCCGATGCCCACAAGACTGCCTCTTCAGCCGCCACTGCAAAGGCACCTGCCGTGTCAACGAAGCACCACCAGAAGAGGGATCAGAAACCGATTCAAACAATGCATGAGAGGCAGACCGCCCTTATGCCAACGAGGGACCACAAGGTAACTATAACAACGCATGAGAGGCAGATCGACCCTTATGCCAACGAGGGAGCTGCAGCTCAGAGCAAGCAGCAACAAGAGGACAGACAGCGCTACAAAGAGCGCCCAACACGGACCGGCAGCGCTACATTGAGCGCCCAACATAAACTAAAATTTTTTATAAAAATATATTAAAATAAGTTAAATATTGTAAGGTTCGTAAAAACCAAGCTCAAACCAGCCTGGTACCGTATATGGCCCACAAAGCCATACAAAATATAGGTAGTAAATGTACACCGTCACGTACGGTTTGGCCAGGATATATAAAAAAAAGTTAGATGCATATTTAAGCAGTTTGGTTGAGATATCTCATAAAACAAAGAGTTTTTCATACTAAGACTCGATTTTCGCCCGATCGGTCCTATGACATCTATATGTTATAGTGGTCCGATTTGAACCAATTTTGCACAGAATATATAAAACTAGGTTAAATGCATATTGTGTCAGCTGGTTGAAATATCTCATAAAACCAAAAAGTTTTTCGAACTGAACCCAGATTTTAGACCGATAGAAAAATGTATACATTCAGTTAACAGGCAATATCTTCCAAGCCCCTCAGTCAAAGTTTATGTTTCATATACAATAAAAACGAAAAATTTTCGTAATACAACATACTAAAATTTAATAAAAATCGTTAAAGCCGTTTTGTAAAAATCGCAAAAATGTAAGCTAAAAATCTTTATTTCACCTGTAAAATGTTACCTAAGTACTTTAGAAAAAAAGTTTAAAGGTATGCCTAAAAGCCCTCAACCACACCTTTCCAATGTTCTATAGAGCATATCTATAGCTTTTATGGTTTGGAATCTGTTGACGTTTAAATTTTTCCGGGGCTTAGCGCTTTCCCGCTAAACAAGCGGGAAATTGAAAAAGTTGTAGTACAAACATTACTAGATTTTCAAAGGGGAATAAATCCCCATCATTACATCTAAGCTTTTTTAGCACTTTGATACAAACAGACAAACAAAACTAGTGGGCCGGTGCTACAGTCGAGCATACTCGACAGTCGGAGACCCCGTACTTACTAAGGAAAAAACTTATAATGGAAAAAAATTAAAAATAATTTAGTTAACTTAAATGTATATTCTATCAGGTTGATTACGATGTCTCATGAAACATCCTAAGACTTAATTTTCGCCCGATCGATCGGTTCTATGAAAAGCATTATGATATAGTGGTCCGATTAAAACCAACTTTGGACAGGATATATAAAACCAAGTTTTATGCATATTCTATAAGTTTGGTTACGATATCCCATAAAACAATAAAGTTTTTCATACTATGGCTTGATTTTCGCCCGATCGGTCCTTTGACAGCTATATGATATAGTGGACCGATTTGAACCAACTTTGGTAAGGATGTATAAGACTAACTTAAATGCATATTCTATAAGTTTGGTTACGATATCCCATAAAACAATAAAGTTTTTCATACTATGGCTTGATTTTCGCCCGATCGGTCCTATGACAGCTATATGATATAGTGAACCGATTTAAACCAACTTTGGACTGGATATATAAAACCAAGTTTAATGCATATTCTATCAGTTTGGTTACAATATCTCATAAAACAAAAAACGTTTTTCATACTAAAACTTAATTTTCGACCGATTGTTCCCATGGGCGCTATATGATATAGTGGTCCGATTCAAAAAAGAAACAAACTGCCTGCAGTATAGAGGAATCTACATACCAAATTGGTGTCACTAGCTTTTAAATTGCTCTTATAATATGGATATGAAATTTTTTTTCGATTTGTGGGCGTTAAAGGGGGCGTGGCCGAATTTTGAAACAAACTTGATCTGCCTGCAGTATACAGGAACCTACATACCAAGTTTGGTGTCTCTAGCTCTTATAGTCTTTGAGATCTAGGTGTTCATACAGACAGACAGAAAGACGGACGGACAGACAGACAGACAGACAGACGGACATTGCTATATCGACATGGCTATTGATGATGATCAAGAATATATATCCGTAATGGGGTCTGCCACGCCTCCTTCTGCCTGTTACGCACATATTCGGTAAAACAAACCCAATAGACCCCTGTACTTTTTTTAAGTACGGGGTCTAAAAAAAAATTGGCATTGTGCACTGTTCCCAAAGAGGGTGAGCTTCTTTGTACATAAAAATTACTTTTTGTGCAGTGCCGAATGCCAACTTTTTTTTAAGGGGGCTCCGCCCCCTGGTCGCTTCGCTTGAGTTGCTACTCTACTGTCGGAGACCCCGTACATACTATGAAAAAAGAAAAGTTTCTCATACTAAGACATGGACTTCGTCCGATCGGTCCTATGACAGTTATATGATATATTGTTCGATTAGAACCAACTTTGTTCAGGATCTATAAGTCTAACTTAAATGCATATTCTATTAGTTTTGTTACGATATCTCGTAAAAAACAAAATATTTTCTATATATTTTATATATATATATATTTTCAGTCCTATTACAGCAATATGTTATAGTGGTCCGATTTGAACCAATTTTGCACAGAATATATAAAACTAAGTTAAATGCATATTGTGCAGTTTGGTTGAGATAACTCATAAAACCAAAAAGGTTTTCGTACTAAAACCAGATTTTCGACCGATAGAAATTTGTATACATTCAGTTAACAGGCAATATCCAAGGCCCCCAACCAAAATTTAAGTTTCATATACCAAAAAAATTTTACGTATTACAACATATTAAAATTTAACAGAAATCGTTAGAGCCGTTTT
This sequence comes from Drosophila falleni, assembly GCA_035045575.1. Classification (NCBI taxonomy): domain Eukaryota; kingdom Metazoa; phylum Arthropoda; class Insecta; order Diptera; family Drosophilidae; genus Drosophila; species Drosophila falleni. Next base: position 279,030 of record JAWNOV010000064.1, read on the forward strand.
GTCAGAAATCGCCAAAATGTAAGCTAAAAATCCTTATTTCACCTGTAAAATGTTACCTTAGTACTTTAGAAAAAAAGTTTAAAGGTATGCCTAAAAGCCCTCAAGCTGCGATCATATAAATTTTTCATCTCCCACTTACACCCCATTATCTCATGAGCCAGGTGAGTTAGTTAGTTTCAGTATGCCATTTTGTAAGTTAGGACTAAACCTTTCGATCGGTATATAACTCGATCTGATCGGACAGTCGTACCAAGTTTTCCAACCTAGCTGTATATTTTGTTAGTCGCCTTTCGCACCCTTCGTGATGCTTTCGTCACTAACGCGAACTGCCGTCCGCAGTGATACCAAATCCAAATTTGACACACAGATTTCTATATACCTCACGCAGATTAAGTTTGTTTTATGTTTAATGTTTTCAAAGTAATAGAAGTAATTTCTTTAAACAAAACGATCTCATAGACTAAAAGAGATAGAGTAACCAAATTTGGCACGCAGATTTCTATGTACCCCAGGCAGGTAATGTTTGTTATAATTTTTGTCACGTCCTCGTCCGTCCTCGCTAATCGCGAAATACCACTACACCCACAGTTTTCAATACAACACGTTTTTTGTGGTTATTAGAGTTGCAAGTTGTTATTATCTATTATCCTATAAAGTGGCAGCAATATCTGACGAGTAGAACAGCAGTATTAACGTACCAAAGCTCTTGAAGTAAAAAAAGGTTCCTAGAGTATGCAATAGTTTTAATATTATAAGACTTAACCCTCTAACAGGCAAAATCAAAATAGTCATTCAATCATATTTATTTTATAAGTAGATATATAGGTTAAATAAGCTTAAGTGTTAAATTTCATAACTTTTGGCGATATCTTTTGCTTTTTATTGCTTCTACAGTTTTTTTTGAGTTAGTAATCACTAATATATTTATAATAATATGCAATTTACTTGAATTTAAATAATTATTATAGAATATATCAATTTATAAGCAGTTTTAAATGAACAATTGGTTTAGTTGACCGTTACTATGTAATATGTGGAAAATCCCTATTTACAGATATTTTTTTAAGTTAGATGTCTTAAATTATACTTATTTATGCAGTTTTGGGAGACTGATTTGTATAAAATGAGCATCCACCTCTACCAAAATACTAAATATATGCATACTTTTCCTTTTTATCCAACCAAATTGGGAAATGATTTGCATTTTCATATCTTTATCTGATGTCAGATGAACTGCTCTTTTCCAGCGATTGCTAAGCCGGCCAAGGCATTTCTTTCCTTTCCTTGAAGGAAACAAGTCCTGCTGCTGTTTTTGTAAGAACTCTGCATGCATTAGCTGTTCTCCCATTTTCTGAATCGGAAACTTTCTATACAAGAACCCACTTGAATAATATGTTTGCATTATTGGTATTCATGTTAACAAAATGATAGATAAGCCACTCATAATATAGTAGAATAGCTTTCCTTATGTTTCCTATCTTCGTCCTTGGAATTTAACTGCCCATAAGGCCATCCATCAAAGGGACTCCTTCAAATGTGATTATTGTATTCCTCATTTATTAGCAGGCAACTGATTTCTATAGATAGCTTCAGCATCCTTAATGCAGTGCTTTAGCTCTTTCCTCACTGTAATTGGCTCTGAGGAGTGGAGCTATTCCAAAATAAATAGATGCCAGCCTACCGCACTTGTTATCTTCCCACAATACCGAATTTACGATAACTCCTTGAATCTTGGAGCAGAACTGGGCGGGAAGTAAGCTGTATGAAGATCGAATGCTTTAGAAAGGTTTAAAACACGCAGTTGTTGATAAGGATAATTCTTCTATATCGATGGGTATACCACCAACACTACAGGTAAAACTGTTACCTGAGTGTCTTGGGAAGCATTGAATGAAAGGCTTAAATCTTGAAGAAATGCATCGGAATTATCATTTTCAATAATTTTCCAATTTTCTAATAGTTTTGGAATAGTATGGACTTCTAGATCAAATGATGTCGACAACATATTCGGAGTCCCTTCACTTTTATCACTACTAAACTTATCATAGCTTCTACCGAATGTATTAACTCAAGCAAATGTTCATTAAAAATCGCTTACAAACTATATATTTTATGAATAATAGACACTTAAATTTAAGTTAATTCCATATTTATAGTTATATGAATGATTTCCAACTAAAAAAGTACTTTAGAAGCGAGAAATTACAAAACTTATCGTCAAAAGTCGCGTACGTTATTCCCTTGTTATGCAAGCGAACGGCCAAATTTTTTTTCGCTCAAACCGACAAGACCGTCTATAAACGGTCTTCAGTTTTTTGCTTTTCAAGAGTACTTCTAGTTGTATTTTTGTATTTATTTTTCTACAAATCATAAGAGAATAATATAACCTACTAGCAGTCTAATTGACAAATCGATAGACTTAGTCAATATATATATTTTTTGGCGATTGAAATTGCAACTTATTTGGTAACAATTAAATTTGGTATTTTCCACAATTTCAATGTTTAACAAAATTCTATAAAATAACGGTTCATCGGAAAATCAATTCTTAATATATAATAAATATATTCAAAAAGAAATATTTATTAGATTTCCATTTATATTCTTAAAACGGATGACCGGCGACAGACGGTCTTACCAGTTATAGGGTTAACAAAAATGCATCAAATAATTCTCAACTGGTTCTGACGACGCAAACATGACATTTGGCTAGAATCGCCAATCGAGGCAACCAAAATGGTTCTGATGAAAGGGACTGGCATCTCTTGAATCAGCTGTACCATGCCATGCTCCACGCATTTATGCAAGTGTTGTGTGTTGTTTGTTGTATAATGTGGACTGTTACTCAGTCGAAGGGTCGGTAACCAAAAGAATTAAAAGTTGGCCTAAAATCTTATGTATTAGGTTTGAACTAAGTCGCAAGAGCAACACAATATGGCATTCAAACCTTTTTATCATTCTTGCACCTTAAAATTCTCAACTAGTTCTAGTCACGCAAAGATGCCATTAAGTTTACGTTGTTGGTCAACTAGCAAAAACGTTACTGAAGATGGAAAACTAACGACTCTTGAAATTAAATTTTCCTTGTTTTCCTCATACAATATTTTTGAAGCAATTGTTACTTGAATTAAACCTGAATCAGTTGCTAATATTAAGTAGTTGATAACCTGAGGATGTTGAAACCATTGTGAACATGAAGCAGTTGATAACAAAAATCAGTTTTTAGCATGACGAATCTGCTAATTTTCAAATTTGGAAAAGAACCTTCCTTCTCGAATCTCAGAATTAGGATTCAGAGCCTACTATAATAAATTTTAATAATAATAGTTAATTCTAGCTAGTTAATAAACATTTTAAATAAAAATATAAATTAATAAAAAAAAAAAAAATTGGCATTGTGCACTGTGCGCAAAAAGGGTGAGCTTCTTTGTACATAAAAATTACTTTTTGCGCAGTGCTTAATCTAATCCTTATAGATCTGATTTGGTATTTCTGGGGTTTCCCCAACCCTTGCAACAAATTTTGGATCATTTATAATTTTTACATTCCCCAGATCTAATTCTAATTCTAATTTAAATCTTTTCTCTACAGTTTAAATTTATTTAATTTTATCTTTATTTTTTAATTTTTAATTTAATTTTTATACCTGGATTTTTGTGTTTCTTGCCGACTGCTTTTAGTCGCGCATAAATAAAAAAATAAATAATTCATTTAAATATATTAAAAATTTTATTTAATAAAATAATAAATAAATATATATTTTATCGTACATATTTTTATACCCTGAGCCCATTAAAAATGGGCAAAAAAGTGTATAGTGTGTTTGGCAGGATGTAAGTAACAGGCAGAAGGGGGCCTGGCAGACCATCTAAAGTATATATAGTCTTGATCAGGATCAACAGCCGAGTCGATTGAGCCATGTCCGTCTGTCTGTCCGTCCGTCCGTCCGGATATTTGAACGCGTTGATCTCAGAAACCATAAAAGCCAGAGACTTCGAACTTGGTACGTAGGTTCCTGGATACCATAGGCAGATCAAGTTTGTTTTTATTTTTGGATCGGTTCACTATATCATATAGCTGCCATAGGAACGATACATCGAAAATGAAGTTTGAGTACGGAAAAGTTTTTTGATTGTTAAGATATCAGAACCAAACTAATAGAATATGAATCTGGGCTGCTAATATACATGATGCACAAATTTGGAAAAAATCGGTTAATTATTTCATATAGCTGCCATAGGAACGGAACATCGAAAATGAAGATTTAGTATAGGAAAGTCTTTTGTTTGTTAAGATATCAGAACCAAACTGATAGAATAAGAATCTGGGCTGCTAATATCCTGACCAAATTTGGTTAAAATTGGTTAACTATATCATATAGCTGCCATAGGAACGGTACATCGAAAATGAAGTTTTCATATGAAAACGTTTTTTATTTGTTGAGATATCAAAACCAAACTGATAGAATATGCATATGGGCTGGTATTATACATCCAGAACAAATTTGGTTAAAATCGGTCTAACATACCATATAGCTGCCATAGTAACAATCGATCGAAAATCAACATTCAGTACAGAGTACCTGGGTTCAAAGTATCCTACTGTCGAGCGTGCTCGACTGTAACCGCCTACTTGTTTGAGATTCCTTAACCAAACTGATAGAATATGCATTAATGTTGGTTCTGTACATTCTGCCCATATTTGGTTCAAATCGGCTTCATATATCATATAGCTTCCATAGAGTACCTGGGTTCAGGGTATCCTACTGTCGAGCGTGCTCGACTGTAACCGCCAACTTTTTTTTGTATTAATATTATTTTTATACCCTGAGCCCATTAAAAATGGGCAAAAAAAGGTATAATGTGATTGGTAGAATGTATGTAACAGGCAGAAGGGGGCGTGGCAGACCCCCTAGAGTATTTATTCTTGATCAGGATCAACAGCCGAGTCGATTGAGCCATGTTCGTCTGTCTGTCCGTCCGTCCGTCCGGATGTTTGAACGCGTCGATCTCAGAAACCATAAAAGCCAGAGACTTCGAACTAGGTACGTAGGTTCCTGGATACCATAGGCAGATCAAGTTTGTTTTTATTTTTGGTTCAGTTTACTATATCATATAGATGCCATAGGAATGATACATCGAAAATGAAGTTTTAGTATGAAAAAGTTTTTTGTTTGTTAAGATATCGGAACCAAACTGATAGAGTATGCATCTGGGCTGCTAATATACATCCTGACCAAATTTGGTTAAAATCGGTTAGCTATATCATATAGCTGCCATAGGAACGATACATCGAAAATGAAGTTTTAGTATGAAAAAGTTTTGTGTTTGTTGAGATATCAGAACCAAACTGATAGATTATGTATCGGGGCTGGTATTATACATCCTGACCAAATTTGGTTAAAATCGGTTTGCTATATCACATAGCTGCCATAGGAATGAAATTTTAGTATGAAAATTTTTTTTTAGATATCTTAACCAAACTGATGGAATAAGCATTTATGTTGGTTTTGTACATTCTGACAATATTTGGTTCAAATAGCGTCATACATCATATAGCTGCCATAGGAACAATTGGTCGAAAATTACCTTTTTTTGAAGAGTACCTGGGCTCAGGGTATCCTACTGTCGAGCGTGCTCGACTGCAACCGCCCATTTGTTAGATTTTGATATGATGACATTATATTTATTTTCTATCCCACAAAAAAATCTCTACACGAGGTAAAAGTCTAGTGACAAAAGTAATTTCTGGCCCCAAAATTTCGATATACAATTTTGTGACGAATAATATATTTTTATTAATTATAAAAGTTATAAAAATTTTACATAATAATATAAATTAATAAAAACTAGTCGGACGGAGCTACAGTCGAGCATGGTTCACCCGATCGGCTCTATGACAGCTATATGATATAGGGGTCCGGCTTGAACCAATTTTGGTCAGGATATATAAAACCAACTTGCATACATATTCTATAAGATTGGTTACGATATCTCATTAAACAATAAAGTTTTTCATACTAAGACTTGATTTTCGCCCGATCGGGCCTATGACAGCTTTATGATATAGTGGACCGATTTGAGCCAACTTTGGTAAAGATGTATAAGACTAACCTTAATGCATATTCTATAAGTTTGGTTACGATATCTCTAAAACAAAAAAGTTTTTCATACTAAGACTAGATTTTCGACCGATTGTTCCTATGGGCGCTATATGATATAGTGGTCCGATTCAAAAAAGAAAAAAACTTGATCTACCTGCAATATAGAGGAATCTACATACCAAATTTGGTGTCACTAGCTTTTAAATTGCTCTAAGAATTTGGATATGAAATTTTTTTTCCGAATGGTGGGCGATATAGGGGGCGTGAGGAACCTACATATATATATACTTAATGGAGTCTGCCACGCCTTCTTTTGCCTGTTACGCACATATTCGGTAAAACAAACCCAATAGACCCCTGTACTTTTTTAAAATACGTAAAGTAGTAGTCTATAAAAGCTATAAAACAAAAAGCTTAAAATAAACAACATTTTCTTAATTAAAAAATTAATAGCTCTTAAGCTGCTGGCTTAAATAGACTGGCTTAGCCTGTGTATTTAAAAATTTACGGATCAAAAAGGCTCAAAAAAAGGCAAATTTAAAAAAATTCTAAAAAAACTCTGCCATGGAAAAAAAAATTTTTCGTCGTTTGGGTCAGCACATCGATCTTTTAATCGGAGCTGCTTTTTTCTTCAACCTACTCGACAAGGAGAAAATTCACCTTGCTGGCAATTTGCCAATCCTTCAGAGCACCAAACTTGTTTGGATCGTGGCTGGAGGGGTTAGCAAATTTTTCAGTTAGGATTCCGCTTTTGCCTGTATTGCTGGAACACCCATTATTAAATAAGTGACGCATCGCTTAACGAAATTGTAAAGAGCTTTTGGGAAATCGAGTCCAACTACGCGACTGATGCTGTAACGTCTGAGAAAGATGCACTTTGCGAGTATTTTTTTCAAAAGAACTATTCGCGCCTTGAGAATGGTCAATATGCAGTTTAGTTTTTGTCAAGCAATGGCTTTGAAGCTCTGAGAGATTCGTACTGTCTTGCTCGCCGACGATTTTATTTCTTTGAAGCTAAGTTGGCCAAAAGCTCTGCACTTAAGGATCAGTATTCTGCCTTTCTAAAAGAATATCTGTTATCTGTCTCCTGCATCAGAGCAGCCTGGTGTGCCTCAATTTTTTTTTTGCCTCATCATTGCGTACACAAGCACAACAGCACCACCACCAAGCTTCGCGTAGTCTTCGATGGATCTGCGATCTCTGCGATTGATGCAGGCAGGGCCGACCATTCAGCCAAAAATCTTCAGCACCGTGCTTCGTTTTAGATTCTTTCGGATTGCGCTTTGCGCCAATTGTCTTTGGATGAGAAGAAAGACTTTCCAATATGCGCCAAGGTCGTTTGCAGAGACTTTTAAGTGGACGATCTAATGTCAGGAGGCGAAACAGTCTAGGAGGTGAGAGAAGTCAGTCGCCAAGTAAAGGGGGCATTTTTCAAATGACAAGTGGTGCTCAAATGAGTCAGCCGCCCTGGAGGGAGATCCGGAATGTGACAGAGAACACTCACTCAAATTGCACGATGGTACTGACTGGAACCCTAGTTCGGATAATCTTTTTAATTTTTTAATTTTTTGCAAATCTCCACAGTAATTCGTCTTACAAAGCGCACTGTTTTGACAACTATTGCTAGATTTTACGATCGACTTGGTTAAATTGCTTTTATTATAGCTAAGTCACAGATGTTTTTGAAAGCTATATGGAAAACCGGCGTCACTTGGGATGAAGATTTGCTAGAGCCTCTGCTATTGGCATATGGTGCTTGCGTTTACCTAAGAGCTGAGTTAAATGGATCCATATCATCCCAGCTCCTCTTTGCCAAATCTAGGATAGCTCCGTGAAAACGTAGACCATTCCCAAATTAGAGTTGTTCGCAACTTTTTTCTGAACTGCTTTCGAGCGTAAAGGAAAGCGTCTCATTCGCTTACGACATTTATTTTTGGTCTTATTTAACTATTGTCCTATCTTGGATAAGTCATGAACCGTCAGATTTTAAAATTTTTGTCTCCAACAGAATACTGCAAGTACAGGATATGACCAGAGGCATGGCATGGCGTCACGTTCCAACGGAGGTAAGTCTGGCAGGCTTCTCAACGAAAGCAACGCGTTTTATAAGCTTAAGACGTTTTATAAGTTTACGAGGAAAGCCACGCATGATATGGACCGACAACGCAACTAGCTTTTTGAGCGAACCGCATATTTCATCTGTAGCCGCAGCATGTCTTTCCGATGGACTGGAAATTTATCCCCATCGCGCGCCCCATTTTGGCGGCTTGTGGGAAGCTGCAGTCAAGTCAGCTAAGCACCATTTCTACCGAGTCGTGAGCCTATCCATTCTGACGCTTGTCGAATTGCAGACTCTCATTACGAAATTTCTGCTATGCTCAATTCTCGTCCACTTTGTCCTCTTTCAGAAAGTCCAGACGATCTTGATGTACTTACGCCTGCAATTTTTCTCAAGGGCTCCAGCTTCACCAAGTTTCCAAGCTGGATGTCACTCATCTTAAAACCAATCGTCTTAGCCGGTGGCAGCAGGTCAGTCAAATGACCTAAAACTTCTAGAAAAGCGGAGTACAGTGTATTTGTCGCTGCTTCAAAAAAGGTTGAAGTAGAAAGCTTTGCCAAGCAGTTTACAAGTTAGAAGTGTCGTGCTGCTGAAGGAGAACAGCGAACCATCTCTAAAATGGCAGCTTGGTCGTATTGAGGAAGTGATTCCTGGCTCAGACGACGTCATCAGAGTTGCCTTGACCCTCACGGTGACGGGTATATTCAAGCGCGCCGTGACCAAGTTAGCCGTTGTATCAGACGACTCCAAATTGGTTGGAAACGTGCCGTATTCAACGGGGGCAGGATGTGCGGAGCAGATCATATAGATTTTCTCCCAAATATTTTTTATTTATTTGCGCCATTGTTTAATATTTATAATGTTTATCAAATTTTAATATGTTATAGTCAATTTCGCGTTTTATGACATGTCACACTTGTCTGTAAAAATTTGCTTTCTCAAGATATTAACAAATAAGTGTGTACATACGTAATACGAAGAGTTGAAATATAAGGGCAGCACTAACTTGATACTACGGCAGAAACAATCAGTGTTCCCAGAAATTTTTGGGGTATTTTCACAACTGTGATATAATATTAGTGAAACAACAAGCAAAAACTTTTGAAACAAAAAAGTCTGATACTTTCCAAAAAAAAAACTTCTTGACGAGGTAAAAGTCTAGTGACAAAAGGCTAGATGCCCTTCTTTTGTACGGTCCTTTCCTTTAAGTCCATAACTTTTATATATAATTCAAATGCAGTTGTAGCGTGTACATAAATAGCGACGATAGTCCTGTCTCCAGATGTAAAGCATAATTCGGCAAATTTACAGGCAGTCAAAAAATTTTCTTGATATAAAATCGAAGTGAATAAAAAAATTTTGTATACCATAGGTGGGTTTCTCGACTGACCGTTCCTATTGCAGCTTTATTGAATAGTGATCCGATTTGAGCCAAATTTGGTAGGGATTAAACACATTACCAGATATACCACATGTGATATTGGCTAATATTATTAGCTCAAGAAATAACACAACTTTTCATACTAAAGATGGATTTTTGACCGATCGTTCGGTATTGTTGGAAGATAAAAAGTGTGGTAGGCTGGCATCTATTTATTTTGGAATAGCTCCACTCCTCAGAGCCAATTACCGTGAGGAAAGAGATAAAGCACTGCATTATGGCAGGAAGCTGAAGCTATATATAGAAATCAGTTACCTGCTAATAAATGAGGAATACAATAATCACATTTGAAGGATTCCCTGTGATGGACGGCATTATGGGCAGTTAAATTCCAGGGACGAGGATAGGAAAGGAATGCTATTCTACTATATAATGAGTGGCTGGATAAAAAGGAAAAATATGCATATATATTTAGTATTTTGGTAAAAGTGAATGGTCAATTTATACAAATCAGTCACCCAATATTTTTTTTTTTGAGACAACCATTACAAAAATAAATATATTTTAAGACATCTAACTTAAAAAAATACCAGTAAGTTGGGATTTTGAACATATTACATAGTAACGATCAACTAAAGCAATTGTTCATTAAAAACTGCTAATAAATTTTATAAAAATTATTTAAATTTAAGTAATATGCATATTATTATAATTATATTTGTGATTACTAATTTAAAAAAAGCTTTAGAAGCAATGAATAGCTAAAGCTATCGCCAAAAGTCGCGAGCGATATTCCTTTGTGATGTAAGCGAACGTCCATATTTTTAGACCCCGTACTTAAAAAAAGTACAGGGGTCTATTGGGTTTGTTTTACCGGATATGTGCGTAACAGGTAGAAGGAGGCGTGGCAGACCCTATAAAGTATATATATTCTTGATCATCATCAATAGCCGAGTCGATATAGCAATGTCCGTCTGTCTGTCTGTCTGTCTGTCTGTCTGTCTGTCTGTCTGTCTGTCCGTCTGTCCGTCTGTCTGTCTGTCTGTATGAACACCTAGATCTCGGAGACTATAAGAGCTAGAGACACCAAACTTGGTATGTAGGTTCCTCTATACTGCAGGCAGATCAAGTTTGTTTCAAAAATATTGAAACATTTTGCATGTTTAACATGCAGTTTTAATTTATTATCTGTTAAGGTTTTACTTATGCTTAACATAGCCAAATATGCATAAACGCATGTTTATATATATGAATGCTTAGCTAGAAACTTCTATTGTTTTGGCGCGTGCCAACATATGCATGTATGTGTGCACTTAACAGATCTTTGAATTGCACATATGGCTGTCCTGCTCTTCCTAATGATTAATGAATATGTTTGTCTATTTGACTTCAAATTGACTCTTTTTCAACTCTTTTGTGCGCGCTGTGTACAAGTGATTTTGAAATTTGATTTTGTTGTGCTAACAAGTGTTCCTTTTTAAGATAATTAGTGTGACTAGTGTTATTAAATATTGTTAAACATAAGACTCTAAGGCATATATACCATAAGTATATATGTTTTAAAGTGCGAAAGTATTTTTGTTAAACTTGGTGCTCTGCAGTGCAGTCTGCTTTTGTGTGCGGGTGTGCGTGTGTTTCATGATTAATAATAAAAATAATAACAAATATTTTAATAAATTATTAAAAATATATACATACGTACATAACTTAATAAAATCGAGTCTTGGTCGAAAATAATAAAATTTTCTTAATGAACAAAACTTGAATACAGAATGAATTAAGAGGCCAAATCATGATTAAAATGACATTCCGTTTGAAAGTCTATTCAGTTTTGGTCAAATTATGACAGTTGGTAGTTGGACAACCCTTTTTAGACCTAGCAACTTTACCACAACCGTACCGGTACAAACGTTTCGGTATTCGGTTCTTGACAGAGAATTTTCATTCAGTTACGGTTTCAGTTTTGGTACTAAAATGGTTTTGGTACCGGTTCTGAATGGGATTCGAACTGGCGCGTGGTACTTTCAAATGATCTAACCAAAGCGCCACGGGTGCACTACTTGTTTCATATCAAATAGTACATATTTATACCTTCCTAACAATTTTAGATTTATATTCTTGTATTAAGATCTTCGATTACTTACACTGAAAAAAAGACCAACTTCTAAAATCAAGAACATTCATCTTAAATATTTTTTTCTTAAAATAAGATTATTTTAAGACCAAATTAAAAAAAATAAGATTATTAATCTAAAAAATCGTAAAATCTTAATATAAGAATAAAACTTTTAAATTGATAAGAAAGTATAAATAGGTACTATTTCGTGCTAAATAAATGGTGGCACCGTGGCGATCTTGTTAGAGAGGCCGCTTCAGTTGTGAAGCAGTGGGCGGCGGTTCGAGTCCCACTCGTAACAAATTAAAAAAAAAACATTCTCAAAATTACTAAAATAAAACTAAATATTGATAAAAATAAAAAAAAAAATTATAAACATATGTACATAGCATTCGCGGGAACATTTGAATGCATTGCTTTGTGCACCTGTGTGTTTCTATGTATGTATGTATGTATATATGCAATAAAAAATATTTCATATAAATTAATGAATATTTATACATTTGTGTGTACATAATTTCATAACACATATATACATTGCATTGGCGTATACATTTGATAGCCTTTGTTTGTGCACGTATGAGTGTTTGTATGTATATATGCGTGTATAAATAATAAATAAATAATAAAATAATTTAATTTTTAATAAACTTAAATTATAATTTAATAATTATTAATTTATCTAATTCTATTATTCTTATAATTATAAACTTTTGAATATTATTCCTTATTATTATTATACTTAGTTTATATATTATTACTATTTTTGAATATTATATATAATTTAAAAATTATTCTTTTAAATTTAATATTATATTTGTATAATATTATATTGCATTATATTATAATATAAATAGTGTTATCCGAAATGCCACGTCTATCTCGGCTGGCTGCCTCGCAGCGAGCTAACAACCGCCGCTTAAGAAATAGGTCAAATAGGGAAAATACCACATATTCAGCAATAGAAAATGAGAATAATGCAAGTTCTCAGAGAGAGCGCAGAGAAGATTCGGAGATTAGAAGAGTAGAAAGAATTATTGATAGGACGAGACGATCAACTAGAAGACGTAATCCCCAGACTGGAAATCAGGAACAGGATCAAGATACTCTCCGTAGATCGATCCGTAGGCAGGATCCGAACGTACGGGCAACTGAGCAGCAGATCGACACACAGAGTAGGAGACAAACGCGTACAAACGGTGAGATTCGGGAGACGGAAAGGGTTGCAGACAGACTTTGTAGATCGAACCGAAGTATGAATACGAACGTACGGGCAACTGAGCAGCAGAACAACACCGAGAGTAGGAGACACAGACGTACAAACGGTGGGATTCGGGAGACGGAAAGGGTGGCCGATAGACAACGTAGATTGAACCGAAGACGGGATACGAACGTACGGGCAACTGAGCAGCAGAATGATACACATAGTAGGAGGCAGAGACGTACAGAACCTGAGATTCGGGAGACGGAAAGGTTGGCCGATAGACACCGTAGATCGAACCGAAGACGGGATACGAACGTACGGGCAACAGAGCAGCAGAATGATACACTTAGTAGGAGGCAGAGACTTTCGGACCCTGTGGTTTCTAAATCATGTTACAGAGGTTTCTTGAGCTTTCGTTGAAAGTAAAGCTTCTTTTTTTAAATAATTCTAGTGATCTTCTTTCTGATGACAACAAATTTCAGTTGTGCAGTACATGTCTCCGTAACATTGCACTTGGAAATAAACCAAAATTTGACATTATAAATGGCTTAGATTTTCCCGATTTGCCCCCGTGTCTTAAAGGTCTTACTCCTTTAAAGAAAGACTTATTTCGCCAAGACTTCCATTTATGGTAATAAAATCCTTAGGTGTTGGTCGCCAGAGTGCAATTAAACGAGGTGTAGTCAACGTTCCTATTCCAGTTAGCAATATCGTGACATCCCTTCCTCGAGCTTTCAATGAAGCAGAGGTAATACAGCTCCACCTCAAACGAAGAAAGGAATTCAGGCATGATTATATGACTGAAACCATTAGACCCCTAAAGGTTACAGATGCCATAAGGCATTTAATAAATACTGAACTGAAGCACAATGTAGTTCTTAATCAGCAGTGGATTTCAACTTATACTTCTGACACTGTTCCCTTTGTAGTTTCTCAAGCAGACGTTGAGTTAGTAGATGAACTCAATCGAGAATTTCATCAGCCGTTTCATCCGGAAGAGGATGTCAAGAAACTCTGCTTGAGAATAACCATGTTGCCATGCTAAGAATCATAATTGCTCCTGGCGAAGGCCAAAGACCCCTAGATATGATTATGGATGCTGACTCTGAGGAATTGGCATTTCCAACTATATATGCTGGCATCAAAAGAAAAACTTCAGAAACTTTTACAACCATTGTTAGATCTGAGCTTCGGAATATCGATAGGAGAGGTTGTACAGTTGATAAATTATTCTTCAATTATAAGAAGTTAGAGCTTATCAGTATAAGAAACAATACTTTAATTTGCTTACGAAAGCGCAGCGCCTCACACGCCATTACAGTTTCTAACGCTCTTAATGAAGAACATATGGACCATTCATTCACGTCTTCGCACGTCTTCTGATCTTCTGGTTATAGCCATGATTCGTCAGTTTGGCCTACCAACTTTTTTTATTACGTTGTCAGCTGCTGAAAGTAGGTGGGTAGAGCTGCTTGTCCTATTAAAAGATAATGGGACAAGCAACAAGTTACGGAAGACGAAGCATCTAATTTGTCTTCCCAAGAGAAAGTGAGGTTAATCCGCACCGACCCTGTAACTTGTGCTCGATATTTTGAATATCGGTTTAGGAAATTATTTAAGCTTTTTTGGGGGGGGGGGGGTCCCTCAAGTGGATTTCGATAATGATGCATCTATTTCTCCAGTAATAGACTTCATTGATCGCTTCGTTACCACGGATGTAACAAATAATGACCTATCTGAGTATTTAAAATACCAAAAGCACAAGCACGGGCACTCATGCAGACGTGAAGTGAGAGGAAACTCTATTTGTCGCTTTGGTATTCCAGAAATTTAAGGCCACTGCCCGAAGAAACTCCTCAAATTTCTCTTCACCGTGAAAATTTAAAGAAAATTCAGAATTTCTTAAAATTTGTCCTTCGATTCGGATACCATAAATTTCTTGAGCATATTCGAAAATATTTTATTTCGCGGTCAAGTGAACCTCACTTACGAGAACTACATAACTTTTATTAGGTCTGCTTTTTTCATAATACCCAGAGCTTGCATTGCCACATTAATGATATTTGCTCATATCAATTAATGCTTCATTCCTCTCTTTTGTTTCGTCGAGACTTCTTTCTCTTTTTCAAACGAGACATATGAAATACCTGGGTATAATAGTGTAGTCCGTCTAGATTGTGAATCATTATCTAACGGAACTCGGCCAAACAGAGGCATTCCTATTTTCATAAAAAATGAACTATTCGAGAATGTTAGTCTTTGCTCCAGTGGTCAACATTTTGCTGATACTAATAAATTTTCTTCTGCAGTGTTTGAGTTTGCCGTGTTTAAATACAAGTCTTTAGGATTTTTAATTTTATACAAAACTCTAAACTATTCATTGCCTAAATTTAAAGCAGAAATTGAGGACCTATTTCAGAGGTTTTCATTTTTAAATAGCAATTCAATAGTTTTAGGAGATTTTAATCTGTGCTTACGCTCTCTCAGAGGTTCTAGTGATAGAATTTATGAATTTTTATGTAGATTAGGATATGAGTCCCTTTTAGATTTGAATTCGTCTACAACCAATTTTGATACACATATTGATTGGGCGATGACAAATATTTTAGATAACAGGGCCAACCCACGCACCTTTGAGACTATATATAGTCATCATTTTAGTTAGTGTTCGAA
The DNA here is from genome assembly GCA_035045575.1 of Drosophila falleni. NCBI lineage: Eukaryota > Metazoa > Arthropoda > Insecta > Diptera > Drosophilidae > Drosophila > Drosophila falleni. The sequence goes on from JAWNOV010000064.1 coordinate 294,566, forward strand.
GTAGTGAGATTTAGATGATAGATTTTTGGCGTTTCAATTTTCAAATTATCCTATGAAAATTTATTTTTATTTTGTATTATTATCTGTTGTTTTGTTTTATTACCATTTTTATTTTTATTATATTTAATCTTTAAGCTATATATGAATATATATTTTTATTATATTTAAATTATTATCTGTTATTTTGTTTTATTATTATTATTATTAATATTATTATTATTTTTTTATATGATTTTTTTGTTCTTTGCCGACTGCTTTTTAGTCGTGCATAAATAAATAAATAAATAAATAAATAAATTATTATAATTAATATTATTATTATTATTATTTTAGTTTTATTGCTATATGTACATATATAGATATATATATATGCATATACTTTTATCTGCGTAGATAGCAGATATAAACCATTTTTGGGGAACTTTGGGGTTGTTTTACGCAACTCAAGTCGACTCGAAGGTCCCCAAAAATTATTTTTCAATAAAAGGACCCCATTGCAAGTGTAATGGCCTCCACGTGGTGTTCCCTGGGTTCCGATAAAATTTTTAATAATATCGGAAGCAAATTCGAGCGGCGACAAATTTAATATATAAGAGTTTATGGTAATCTTAAATATTATTTAGTTTTTAAAAGTGACTGCTTTTGGATAGTAAGTACGGAGTCTCCGACAGTCGAGTATGCTCGACTGTAGCACCGGCCGACTAGTTTTACGCTCAAACCGACAAGACCGTCTACAGACGGTATTTTCAGTATTTTGCACCTGACGGTCGTTCTAACTAACGAAAAATTATGAAATTTCAAACTTAAGCTTTTTTAACCTATATCTACTTATAAAATAAATTTCAGCTTGATTGAATAACTATTTCGATTTTGCCTGTTAGAGGGTTAACCTCTAAGCAGTTTCACGTACTATTTAACTCTCTATTCAGAGTTCTTTTCAACTTTCCCTCTCGGTACTTGTTTACTATCGGTCTCATGGTTATATTTAGGTTTAGGTGGAGTTTACCACCCACTTAGTGCTGCACTATCAAGCAACACGACTCTTTTGGAAACACCATCTTGTAATCATTAACGTTAAACGGGCCTGACACCCTCTATGGGTAAATGGCCTCATTTAAGAAGGACTTAAATCGTTAATTTCTCATACTAGAATTTTGATGCTCCATACACTGCATCTCACATTTGCCGTAAAGACAAAGTGACTTAGTGCTGAATTGATTTCTTTTTGCTCGCCGCTACTAAGAAAATCCTTGTTAGTTTCTTTTCCTCCCCTAATTAATATGCTTAATTCAGGGGGTCGTCCCATATGAGTTGATAATAAAAACATTTTGAAATATACTTTCACTTTAAAGTTCCATAATATTGATAAACGTTATCTTCTTTATCTCATCATAAATGAGAGGCAATTCTAGTAAAAAAAAATTTTTTTATGCTAGGCAATCCTCAGTATTATTTGAATAAAATAAAGAAAATATAATTCTTCAAATTTTCTCATACAAATATATACAACAAGAGAAGTATAGTAATTTCATTTATTTTAATATTATGAAGATATTATGAGTAAATGTTTTGCAACAATACCACATATATTATCCAATAATATACCATATGCTTAAAATTTCGAAAAATTTTAAACAACTTATTAAACATAGTCTAACAACCATATGTAGTCCAAGCAGCGCTGTAAAATTAATTAAAGTACATAACAGCATGGACTGCGATATGCGTTCAAAATGTCGATGTTTATGTGTCCTGCAGTTCACACGATGACGCACAGTTTGCCGCGTTCTTCATCGACCCATGAGCCGAGTGATCCACCGCTTAGAGTTATACAAATTTTTGGTATATTTCATTACGTCATATATTCTTTTATTGAAAGAAATTAAAAATACACCATTTTTCTGGCATATATCAATTCCTTCAATAAATTTTATTTTATACCTAAAAGAATGTTGCGAAATGTCTTAGTTTTACATAACGCATGTATATTATGGCACATATACAAGCAGGTAATAATTCATCTTATAAAAAATATATTACAATTCACTTTTAATTATTTGAGCAAAGTAAATTGTCTATTTTATATTAAAAATTTAAAATTTTTTCTTTCATTTTCTTTAAAATATATTTCTATATATTAAAAAGTAAAAATAAAAATTTTATTTTATTAACGGTTAGATGCATTATACAATAATGATACTTTCGCAGGTTCACCTACGGAAACCTTGTAACGACTCTTACTTCCTCTAAATAATCAAGTTCGGTCAACTTTTGCGAAACAACCGTAACACACAAGGCGTCACAGTGATCACGTCCGGAGACCTCGATAAATAATTCAATCGGTAGTAGCGACGGGCGGTGGGTACAAAGGGTAGGGACGTAATCAATGCGAGTTTATGACTCACACTTACTGGGAATTCCAAGTTCATGTGAACAGTTTCAGTTCAAAATCCCAAACATGAAAGTGGTTCAGCGGTTTACCCGGACCTCTCGGTCTAGGAAATACACGTTGATACTTTCATTGTTACGCGCGTGCAGCCCAGGACATCTAAGGGCATCACAGACCTGTTATTGCTCAATCTCATTATTGCTAGACGCAATTTGTCCATTTAAGAAGCTAGTGTCCTTATAAGCTTCAACACCATAATCCTGAAGATATCTATTTAATATATTTAAGTCTCGTTCGTTATAAGAACGGCCATGCACCACCACCCATAGATTCGAGAAAGAGCTATTAATCTGTCTTACACACTTATGTTCGGACCTGGTAAGTTTTCCCGTGTTGAGTCAAGTTAAGCCGCAGGCTCCACTCCTGGTGGTGCCCTTCCGTCAATTTCTTTAAGTTTCAGCTTTGCAACCATACTTCCACCGGAGCCCAAGAGCTTTGGTTTCCCGGGAAGCGACTGAGAGAGCCATAAAAGTAGCTACACCCAATTGCTAGCTGGCATCGTTTATGGTTAGAACTAGGGCGGTATCTGATCGCCTTCGAACCTCTAACTTTCGTTCTTGATTAATGAAAACATCTCCACCGGTAATACGCTTATATTCATAAAGATATAGTACTAACTACAATTGTTAGTATGAAGCGTATGAAGCACAAGTTCAACTACGAACGTTTTAACCGCAACAACTTTAATATACGCTATTGGAGCTGGAATTACCGCGGCTGCTGGCACCAGACTTGCCCTCCAATAGGTCCTTGTTAAAGGATTTAAAGTGTACTCATCCCAATTACAGGGCCTCGGATATGAGTCCTGTGTTGTTATTTTTCGTCACTACCTCCCCGAGCTGGGAGTGGGTAATTTATGCGCCTGCTGTCTTCCTTAGATGTGGTAGCCGTTTCTCTCCGGAATCGAACCCTGATTCCCCGTTACCCGTTGCAACCATGTTAGTCCTAGATACTACCATCAAAAGTTGATAGGGCAGACATTTGAAAGATCTGTCGTCGGTACAAGACCATACGATCTGCATGTTATCTAGAGTTCAACCAGTGTAATGATCTTGCGATCGCTTGGTTTTAGCCTAATAAAAGCACACGTTCCAAAAGATCCGTGCTTTAATTGCATGTATTAGCTCTAGAATTACCACAGTTATCCAAGTAGGTGTTAACGATCTAAGGAACCATAACTGATATAATGAGCCTTTTGCGGTTTTCAATTCGTGTGTACTTAGACATGCGTGGCTTAATCTTTAATACAAGCATATAACTACTGGCAGGATCAAGCAGAATAATGTTTTATTTCTATGTGTAAATAAATTTACACATATAAATATTTTTAAATATATAATATACATGACAACTCATTAAACTATTTTTAAATAAATATGACATGCATATAGTAATCGAATATGGCTGCATTTAAATAACAATCATGTTCGTTAGTTATAAAAAAAACTCACACATTTTTTTTATAAATATATATATAAAAGCATAATATATACATATTAATTTGTTCAAAAATATCATTTTATTTATTTAATATAAATTCATCACACGTACATTATTTAAATTCAAAATAAATTATATAAAAATTTATTTAATTTTGATTACAAATTGATAATTTATCTAAATTTTGTATATATGTGTTAATAAATATTATATTAAATAAAACCTTTATCCACAATAAATTTATATTGTGTTCAAAAAGTTTTATAATTTTAATTTTCAATATACTATACATGTGCAAACTGCCCTTGCATTAGAGAATTGAATAACATATGTAATTCAATTTTTCAACCAGGTTATACCAAACCAACAGCCCATTTATATAAAAACGGGTGTTGGTTCTGTTTTGGATGAAAGTTTCTGCTTGCCAAATTAACGATAATGTGAAACCTATTTAGTATATTTTGATAAACAATATACTTTGGCTAATTCCATCATTATCTAAGAATTGCATATTACTACCGCAGCCAAGCGTTCAAAGACAACAAATAACGAAGAAAGACTTTCATTTTCAATGACATCTTGTATTATATGCGTTCAATACATATAATAGATGAGCACACACTGCTCACCACGTATAGGTTTTGTGCCACGCTTTCTAAAACTTGATTAATTTTTCAAATGGTACCTCTCAATATAATCAAGTGCATGCATCAATATATTTATGCACTATTAAACTTCATTATTATTGCACCACACTTTATAATTAATCAATGTTGGCAAGACAACACTCCACCATCATATTATTTCGGTATTTTATTTTTTATATGACTTGCCTTGCGACACCACTCCATCTATATAGGTTTCCTGCCACCATTTTTAAAATGTTAAATTTTTTCAAATGACAATTTTTATTCCTCATACCTCTGCATTTATTAATATAACAATGCACTGTTAAACTTAGTTATTTTTTAACCAAATATTATAATTAGACAATTGGCTATCGAAATAATCATATTTTAAGTATCAAAATTTCTTTAATATACATCGGAAAATAATTTATTTTTTCTTAAGGTTTATTCCTCAAACACCTTTTTATGCACATATTTATAATCACAAGCTATAAGTTATTATATTATATTGAATCTTACGGACACAGTAAGAATCTCAGTTAATCTTTTCAAATACGTCACTAATATGATGACGACACATTTGGCTACCATTTTATTTATATAAAACTTAAATTTCATATTAATAAATTAAATAAGCATGTTATATTTATTTCTTATAGTTCATGTATCTATATCGTCATTATCTTTTCAAACACGTCACTAATATGATGACGAGTCATTTGGCTACCATTTCATTTATATAAAACTTAAATTTTATATTAATAAATGAAATATATATATATATATATATATATATATATATATATTTAAACCAAAAGGATCGATAGGCCGAGCTTTTGCTGTCCAACTCAAGCATTTCTTAGCGTCGGACCGACTCGGAAGGACGACCATCGGATCGACTCCAGCTACACGCGCGTCATTATCCTTATTTAACTGTATATCCTTATTTATTCGCAAGTGCTGCATTTTTATAAATTTGTTGCACGACTCCACTCGCCGACCGAGTTAGCCCGGTGTGAAACACTACGAATCGTTACAACTGGCGCCCAACTTGCACGGTTTTGCGAATAAAAGACCAGGAAAGATTCAAAATGGTAAGGTCATGGATCTACAATTTAAAGAAGGAGGTGCTGTTGCAATATGGCATCGAGTTCGGGGTCACACTGACCGGAGGAGTGGATGCCATGCGGAGGGACTTCGGCGAATGGGTCCAGACACAAGAAGGACTCCTTCTCCACGCAGGACGTCTGGAAACTTTGGCAAGAAAACACGCTCGCTCATCTCCAGGTAGGAAAACTGCAACCACAAAGGACGAAGACCCAAAGATGGAGCACGACACCACAGCAACGACACTGGAACACATGGACTTCGCTTCGACAACAGCGTAGGCACAGCGTCGGCAGCAGCAGCAAAAACAGGAAGAACAACAACATCAAACGCGGAACCCGTCAACCATAAATTACATCGAACACCTGCCACAGACGGAGAGAAATCGATCACGAGACTTTGCAGCGGTGGCCAAGCAAGTCAGAGAATGGATTTTCAAATTCGACGGGAACACAAACCCATTAGAATTCTTGGAACAGGTGGAATAGTCAGCAGAAACATACGGCCTGGAACTTGACCTAATACCACGAGCAATACCCGAACTGTTGAAGGGCACAGCGGGAACGGGAGAAAATCTACAACAGTTGCCTTCCCGACTTCAGAGCATTTGAAAGACCCTACCAAATCAGCAGTTTAATCAAACTGATGCAAATGGCAGAAGAATTCGAAGAATTGGAAAGAGACAGAGATAGATTACGGCAACAGAATCGCAACAATCGCTCGAGATTCATGGCAATGGAATAGCACAGACCAGGAGATATTGGAGCCCAATACAACCGTTGTGCCGAGAACACCATAACACGACCACAAGCTACACCCAGAGCATTTTCGAGACAACAGACACATGTCCCCAACCCGACGCAGGCATGCAGAAGATGTGGTCATCAGGCCACGGGGCACGGGAGTGTAATAATGAAAGTTTGCTCTTTTGTTGGGTTTGTGGGCGAATAGGAGTCCGCACAATCCAGTGTTGCAGACCGGGAAACGATCGGCGGCGTCCAGCTCCCAGGAGCGAATGGATCCTACAACGCCACTATCGACACAGGGGCAACGAGTAGCTTTATAAGCGAGGAACTAGCAGCGACGTTGTGCGAAGAAGGGTTTGAACGGGCAACAACACATCGACAGTTGCGGTTGGCAGACGGCCGGACTGGTTGCGTGACGGAGCAAGTGGAAGCGCAGTTGTAGCTCGGGAACAGAAATGCGGATATGGCATTATTAATCCTACCAGGGGTCATCGATGAACTGGTGCTGTGGTGGGATTTCCTCTCAACGAGTGTGCCGGCATCGAAGTCAGGATCCCGACTCGTCGACAACACAACGAAGGACGAGAAGAAAGAATATCGGTGATCACCACAAAACACGTACAGGGAAAAGAAACACACGAGCAAGTAATAGAGGAACATGTTACACAAGAGCAAGAACAAGGAACACGAGAACGGGCAATGCAAGAAGAAAGAACTACACAAGAACAAAACATCACAGCCGAGGAAGGCATAACGAACGTCGGGAGGGAGGAGCGTGATCCCTTACACACCGATACAGCGGTGGATAAATTCCTGCATCAAGAATTAGCCGCATTTGCAGTCTTGAGCGGCACATCACCAATCACGGAACACCGAATCGTGATGCACGATGAACGCCCGATAAAGCAACGTTATTTCCCAAAGAACCCGAATATGCAGGAAGAAATTAACAAACAGATCGACGACCTACTAGCAAAGGGATGCATCGAGCCATCGAGCAGTCCTCACAGTGCCCCAATTGGTATGGTCAAAAAGAAAACGGGCAAATGGAGGCGATTTTCGGCAGCTAAACAGCCAATCTGTCAAGGACGCTTATCCGCTGCCTCGAGTACACCACATTTTAGATCAGCTGAGGGAAGCACACTATATCACCAGCCTCGATGTGAAGGACGGGTACTGGCAAATTCCTATGGAGGTAACAAGTCGCCCTATGACAGCGGTACCAGGCAGAGGACTCTCCCAATGGAAAGTTATGCCATTTGGACTTCATTCCGCACCAGCAACATTCCAACGAGCATTGGACCGGGTGGCTGGTTCCGAGATGCTACCACATGCATTAGCTTATTTGGACGACATCATCGTTTTTGGGAAAACATTGGAAGAACATATGGCAAATCTGAAATAAGTGTTTCGACGATTACGGGCAGCGAATTTGAGGATCAATGTTGACAAGTGCGACTTCTTCAAAAAAGATCTAAAATATCTGGGCCACACAGTGACGGAGCACGGAATAAGTAGAGATCCGGAGAAAGTGGCGGCTATTTCACAACTAAAACCACCTACAAACATCAAGGAACTGAGACAATATCTCGGAGTGGCTTCCTGGTACAGACGATTCGTGCCTGATTTTTCTACTACGGTGCACCCCCTCAACGGTTTATTAAAGAAAGGCATTAAATGGGTATGAAACGAAGAGCAACATCAACAGGCGTTCGAGAGGGTAAAAGAAAAGCTGACACAGGCACCAGTCCTAGCATGTCCAGACTTCACCCAACTATGGACTGGGAGCCATCCTAACGCAGGAATCCGGCAAGGGAGAGCGGGTAATCGCATATACCAGCAGAACACTCAACGGCCCAGAGAGAAACTATTCTGCAACAGAGAAGGAGTGCTTGGCAATCGTCTGGGCAATCCAGAAGATGCGACCATACCTAGAGGGATATCATTTCGCTGTCGTGACAGACCACATGGCGCTAAAATGGTTAAATTCCATCGAAAACCCCACCGGTCGTATAGCCAGATGGGCGTTGGAATTGCAACAGTACGATTTCGAGGTGGCATATCGCAAAGGAAAACTGAACGTGGTGGCCGACGCATTATCTAGGCAACCGCTTCATGGCTTCATCCTTAATCGTCGCCCAGTATCCTAGCGTTGCCAGGACCCCAGCTCACAACATATTATCGTCGTCGCCCAGTTATCCTAGCGCTGCCAGGACCTCAGCCCAGAATATTTTGTCGCCGTCGCCCCGTTATCATAGCGTTGCCAGGACCCCAGCTCAGAACACATTATCGTCGTCGCCCAGTTATGCTAGCGCTGCCAGGACCCCAGCTCGGAGTATATTATCGTCGTCGCCCCGTTATCCTAGCGTTGCCAGGACCCCAGCTCAGAGTATTGTATCGTCGTCGAGTTATCCTAGCGTTGCCAGGACCCCTGTCTAGAATCGCCCAACGTCGCCGCCCATTTATCCTAGCGTTGCCAGGACCCCTGTCTAGAATCGCCCATCGTCGCCGCCCAGTTATCCTAGCGTTGCCAGGAGCCAGTCAAGTTATCCTAGCGTTGCCAGGAGCCAGTCAAGTTATCCTAGCGTTGCACACTGGGGCAGGCGGCCGAAAAGCGTGGCAAAAATCATTTTTTCGATGAAAGCGATTTCAAAAGTAATAAATGTAATCGATAGAGATATCTCCAGAGATTACAAATCCAAAAGATTTTTAAAATCAGGCAATAATTATGGGCGTGACAGCCTCTCAAAGTTGAAAAATTTTTCAGTGCGCGCACAAATGTGCAAATTTTACTAAAAATGCTAACTTTAAAACAGTTTTGTTGTCAAGTTATACGGCCGATCTTTATATTTTTGGTTTTATATGAAATGTACATTCATTTCTAATTAAATGCCGTAGAATTTTGTTTCTTCACTTGTTGGCCATTTATCCCAGCGATGTTTTAAAAAAAGGACTAAAATTAGGCTATTTTTTGACTTTAATGGAATAGAACTTCTAATGGACTCCTAAGGACTCCACCCCACTATAACAGGAGTCTTCGGTAATCAATTCTCTAACGAATTAACCCCGGTCTTTCATGCGTCCAGCTGCGTCTGAGGAAGTTATAGGACAAAAACCGATGCAACCTCGCAAAAAAATGGTGATAGAAGAGGAAGAGCGCAGTACAATTACATACGTTTTCGACATGTCAGGCATCGGTCGAGATTTTTTCAAAAAATAAAAATTTTTTTTTTTTTATTAGCGTAACTCAACTATTTAAAATACCAGTTATTGTTGCTTAAAATATGAAAAAAGATTAAAATGTATGTTTTTGGCAGCAAAAATTGATTTTTTTTTATAATTTTACATGTAAAATATATTTCAACTTTGACCGAAAACCCTGAATCAACCAGTGGTCCTATTAAGCAGTGCAAGCATTCAATTTAAAGCTTAAGAAGTTTTCTATCAAATGCCTTTAAAATTTTGAAAATATCTTTACTGGATCAAAAGATATGATTTTTGCAACGCAAAATGAGGATCTGCCCCACTGTGCGATGTCAGGAGCCAACTCAACCATTTCTTAGCGTCGGACCGATTTGGAAACTTTTTCGAAGCCGAATACATTCGAATTCATTCGTTGTGGCATAGACTTTGTGTGTATTCATTTCTTTAGAATCGCCAAAACGAAACACACGCAAAATGAACGGAGACAACGTAGCGAAAGCCGACACGGTATGTATTGTATTGTTGTTGTAGTTTAGTTTTTGTTTTGTTTTTACAAGTGTGTTATTTATGTGTATTCTATCTGTATTATGGTTAAAAACTTGTTTTCTTTGTGATTAGACTAATAACTGTGAACTTGTGACCTGTCCACATATGTGTCCTATGTGTTTTTTCAGATTTAATTCAGTTCTTTTTTAAATATACAAAATAATGTTTTTGCACTCGAATATAAACTAAATACATTTACACTGCCGCTCAACTGAATAGGTTCTTCTAACCAACCTGGGTCATGTAAGTGGGAGAGGAAAAATTTTAAATGATTGCAGCTAATGGTGATGTTGGGGCCTTTTGGTACAATTTTTTATTTTTTAAAAATTTAACTTAGAAGTAAATAAATTTGAAAATTTTAGTAGACTCCTAAAAATGAAATGAAAAGTCAGTTTGTTTGTATGTTTGTATATTTGCATCAAAGCGCTAAAGAAGCTAAAATGTTATGATGGGGATTTGTTCCTTTTCGAAAATCTAGAAATGTTTGTTTTACGCCTTTTTAATTTCCCGCTAGATAGCGGGTAAACGCTATTTCCCGCTAATTGAAACCTTAACAGTTTCCAAACCATTTAAGTTACAGTTATGTTCTATATATCAATGGAAAGGTGCAATTTAAGGCTTTCAGACGTGCCTTTAAGCTTTTTTCTAAAACACTCAGGTAATATTTTACAGGTGAAATAAAGTTTTTTAGCCTACATTTTGACGATTTCTGACAAAACGGCTCTAACGATTTTTACTGAATTTCAATATGTTTTAAAGTGTAGGATTTCTAGCGCCAAAATATCTGATATCCAATTTTGTGACGAAAAAAATTGAATTTAAAATAAAAATTTTAACTAAAGATATGAATTAATAAAAAAACTAGTGGGCCGGTGCTACAGTCGAGCATACTCGACAGTCGGAGACCCCGTACTTACTAAGGAAAAAACTTATAATGGAAAAAAATTACAAATAATTTAGTTAACTTAAATGCATATTCTATCAGGTTGATTACGATGTCTCATGAAACATACTAAGACTTAATTTTCGCCTGATCGGTTCTATGAGAGCTATATGATATAGTGGTCCGATTAGAACCAACTTTGGACAGGATATATAAAACCAAGTTTTATGCATATTCTATAAGTTTGGTTACGATATCCCATTAAACAAAAAAGTTTTTCATACTATGGCTTGATTTTCGCCCGATCGGTCCTCTGACAACTATATGATATAGTGGACCAAATTGAACCAACTTTGGTAAGGATGTATAATACTAACCTAAATGCATATTCTATAAGTTTGGTTACGATATCTAATAAAACTAAAAAGTTTTTCATACTAAGACTCGATTTTCGCCTGATCGATCCTATGACAGCTATATGTTATAGTGGTCCGATTTAAACCAGCTTTGGACAGAATATATAAAACCAAGTTTAATTTATATTCTATAAGTTTGGTTTCTCATAAAACGAAAAAGTTTTTCATACAATGTCTTGATTTTCGCCCGATCGGTCCTATGACAGCTATATGATACAGTGGTAAGGATGTATAAGACTAACTCAAATGCATATTCCATAAGTTTGGTTACGATATCTCATACAACAAAAAAGTTTTTCATACTAAGACTTAATTTTCGACCGATTGTTCCTATGGGCGCTATATGATATAGTGGTCCGATTCAAAAAAGAAACAAACTTAACCTGCCTGCAATATAGAGGAATCTACATACCAAATTTGGTGTCACTAGCTTTTAAATTGCTCTTATAATTGGAATATGAAATTTTTTTTTTCGATTTGTGGGCGATAGAGGAGGCGTGGCCAAATTTTTAAACAAACTTGATCTGCCTGCAGTATAGAGGAACCTACATACCAAGTTTGCTGTCTCTAGCTCTTATAGTACGGGGTCTAAAAAGACGAAAATTAGCATTCGGTACTGCGCAAAAAGTAATTTTTATTTACAAGGATGCTCACCCTTTTGCACACAGTGCACAATGCCAATGTTGGTTTTTTTTTTTATAAATTCATATCTTTGGGTATAATTTTTATATTAAATTCAAATTATTTCGTCACAAAATTGGATATCAGATATTTTGGCGCTAGAAATTGCTTTCGTCACTAGACTTTTACACCATGTGCCTGCGAATCGACTTGACTTTGATGACTTGCATCTCTGTCCATTCACCCTCCAGTAGATAGGGACAGTAGGAATCTCGTTAATCCATTCATGCGCGTCACTATTTTGTAGCACATTAGTTCAGCACATAACGAAATGATTTCGATAGTAGCGCCACTGGCTGCGTTATTTTATACCTTTTTAAATGTTGTGCCAAAGGTAGCTGGCTTTATAGGAAAAGGAAAAGCAATATTGATAACCAATACATTCAGCCATGAAACCCGGTGTGAAACATAAACGCTGTGAATCCAGAGACCCCGCCTGACCCCACCCTGGCACTAATGACAGTACTGTCACTAGCACTTAGAACATCAAGAGCCCTCAATCTTGTTACGGACTGAAAACTGCAGATGCCCCGCCAGTTTAATGTACCGGATACAACCTCTATGTTCTCATGTGCTTGAAAATCCCCTCGCAATACCGTTCGTACGTCCTGTCGGTCGTAGATCTGGACTTTGCTCTGATGAGCTCTATCCAGATCATGTCCGTCTGTCACCACTTGTGCATCAAGCACGATGGTTCGGTCGTGTCGGAACGCAACCAGATCCGGCTTAAGCATCCTGTTCTCTCCCTGCAGACTCGGTTCAGCAATGACGGAATAGCCTCTAGACTCAAGCCCCTTCTTGAGAAAATCAGCTACTCCGTTGTGTCTAGACACTCGCCTCCCTTCCCTGTTAGCAAACGCGTGGGCTGAACAACCCACCCGTGTTGCGGAGCAAAACGCCCCGCTTCACGTAGACCGCTGCCGTCAACAGACATGTGCAATCTATTTGCCGACTCAATCTTTGACGACTAACAGCTCATAAGCTCCTGCCTGGCATCTATCTCGGGCCTTTCGCTGCTCGGTTCCTAGAAAGGTGATGGCCACCTCGGATTGCTCGAGGTGGGGCCATTTTATGCCACTCAATCTTTTGAATCGCAACATTGGCGAATTGAAGGAACACCGCTTCAGAGCTGGACACGTGCGCGAACCTATACAGAAGCTCCGTGGTTCTACCACAGTACACTTCTGTTTTGGTTGCCCTTTTATGCTGACCGTGAAACATTTTTCATCATTTAAGGAAGAAGACAGAAAGCCAACCGTGGTATCCAATAGTATCTGAAGACCCTTCGGAAGCAAATAACATCAAGTCATCTGCGAGCGCTGCTGCGTTTGTTTTTTCGTTACCGACACTGATACCTATTTCGACGGGGAACGACCTGAGCAAAATCGATGATCATGTTGAACAGGATGGGTGACAAAGGATCACCATGCTTGACTCCTCTGGCAGTGATGAATTCTTCTGACCTTCAACTGTTACCACTAAGATAGGTGCCGCCTCCTCGGTACATGTTCCTTAAGAGAGTCATAGTTACTCCCGCCGTTGACCTACGCTTACTTGAATTTCTTCACTTTGACATTCAGAGCACTAGACAGAAATCACATTGTGTCAACACCCGCTAGGGGCATCACAATGCTTTGTTTAAATTACACAGTCGGATTCCCCAAGTCCGTTCCAGTTTTGAATTGATTGTTAATTAATAATCGTTACAATTAAAAGAACTAATTGGTTACCCAATTAGTATTCTTAAAAATTTTAGCAAGAAAGTTCCACAATTGGCTACGAAACTAAACTATCCGGGGAACAAGATAGTTGGTAGTTATAGATGGTAGTTATAAATGATAGAAACTCTATTTACCCAGAGCGAGCACATAAACCATGTTATTGTTTCCCAATCAAGCCCGACTATCTCAATCTTCAGAGCCAATCCTTATCCCGAAGTTACGGATCTAATTTGCCGACTTGGTATATTCTATCGACTAGAGACTCTTCACCTTGGAGACCAGCTGCGGATATTGGTACGGCCTGTTGAGAAGTTTTTTACCATAAATTTTCAAGGTCCGAGGAGAAAATATCGACACAACAGTCTATGTGATGCTCTTCTAGCCCATCTACCATATCTCTCTGCGAAAGACTTCCATGGTAGTACGGCTATAAAACAAAAAAGAAAACTCTTCCGATATCTCTCGACGACTTCTTTATGGTCTTTCCAGTTGCCAGGATGCGCACGAGGATTTCGACTTCCATGATCACCGTCCCGCTGTTTTAAGCAACGCAACCAACGCCTTTCATGGTTTCTGAATGAGTTGTTAATTTGGGCACCGTAACATTACGTTTGGTTCATCCCACAGCGCCAGTTCTGCTTACCAAAAGTGGCCCACTGGGCACATTATATCATAACCTTAAACTTCATATCAAGAAAGTTTAGGTTCTTACCCATTTAAAGTTTGAGAATAGGTTAAGATCGTTTCGACCCTAAGGCCTCTAATCATTCGCTTTACCAGATAAGATTATTTTATATAACAGCTAAATGCACCAGCTGTCCTGAGGGAAACTTCGGAAGGAACCAGCTACTCGATGGTTCGATTGGTCTTTCGCGCCTATACTCAATTCTGACAATCGATTTGCACATCAGAACTGTTCCGGTCTTCCATCAGGGTTTCCCCTGACTTCAACCTGATCAAATATAGTTCACCATCTTTCGGGTCACAGCATATATGCTTAAGGTACGTTCCAGTTAGAGGCATAAATAACATAAATATTATCATACATAACTATATAGAACGCCCCGGGAATGTGTTAATTAACTATAAATAGTTAAATACCTAATCCCATTAATAGTCAAATTAATTACGCTATTAAGTTTTTATCCCAATAACTTGCACATATGCTAGACTCCTTGGTCCGTGTTTCAAGACGGGTGCCGGAGGTATCCTGAATCTTTCGCATTGTTAATCATACAAGTGAATATAATAAACACAAATATCAATGATAATCATGCCATTATAAAATTCCGAAAAACTATCGCACTGTATTCATATAAATCTATCAGCACTTTATCAAATATTATGACTTTTATTTTATATTAAAATGCAGTCATTTTAATTTAAATAAGCAATTGACGAACATTTTTTGATAAATTAATTGATACTAATAGATTACAATGTCCTTATATGGAAAAAATGCACACTATTATTATAATATTGTTTTAATATTACAATTCTAATGATGAATTTTCTATAATGGATGTTCATCGGGCTTAACCTCTAAGCAGTTTCAGGTACTATTTAACTCTCTATTCAGAGTTCTTTTCAACTTTCCCTTACGGTACTTGTTTACTACCGGTCACATGGTTATATTTAGTTTAAGATGGAGTTTTCCACCCACTTAATGCTGCACTATCAAGCAACACGACTCCTTGGAAAAACCATCTAGTAATCAATAACGTTATACGGGCCTGGCACCCTCTATGGGTAAATGGCCTCATTTAAGAAGGACTTAAATAGTTAATATCCCATACACTGCATCTCACATTTGCCGTATAGACAAAGTGACTTGGTGCTGAACTGATTTCTATTCGCTCGCCGCTACTAAGAAAATCCTTGTTAGTTTCTTTTCCAATTCCCATATGAGTTGAGGCTGTACAATTATACATAAATATTAGTTAATATAATACATGGTGATTATAAAAACATTTTGAAATATACTATTACTTTGAAGTTCCATAATATTGACAAACGTTTTCTTCTTTATCTCATCATAAATAAGAGACAATTCTAGTTAAAAAAAATTTTTTTAAGCTAGACATTCCTCAGTATTATTTGAATAAAATAAAGGAAATATAATTCTTTAAATTTTCTCATACAAATATATACAACAAGAGAAGTATAGTAATTTCATTTATTTTAATATTATGAATATATTAAAAATAAATGTTTTGCAACAATACCACATATTTTTATTCCAATAATATACCATATGCTTAAAATTTCGAAAAATTTTAAACAACTTATTTAGCATAGTCTTACAACCCTCAACCATATATAAACCAAGCATCACTTTAAAATTAATTAAAGTACATAACAGCATGGACTGCGATATGCGTTCAAAATGTCGATCTTCATGTGTCCTGCAGTTCACACGATGACGCACAGTTTGCTGCGTTCTTCATCGACCCATGAGCCGAGTGATCCACCACTTAGAGTATTACAAATTTTTGGTTTATTTCATTACGTCATATATTCTTTTATTGAAAGAAATTAAAAATACACCATTTTACTGGCATATATCAATTTCTTCAATAAATTTTATTTTATTCCTAAAAAAAAGTTGCGAAATGTCTTAGTTTTACATAATCAATGAAACTGCGGTATATGACAAATTATATAAAATAAAAATTTTAAAGCATTAAAATGAATAAGAGGTTCAACATTGTGATTTTAGGTTGTTGCGTTTATACAATGTATGCGCACGTCAATTATGAACAATACATATGTGCAGGCACATATACACGCAGGTAATAATTCTCGCGTCGTAATACTTATGCCCCCAAACTGCTTCTATTAATCATTCCCTCTTGATCTGAAAACCAATGAAAGCCGAACAGAGGTCTTATATTATTATCCCATGCACAGAATATTCAGGCATTTGAAGCCTGCTTTAAGCACTCTAATTTATTCAAAGTAATTGTACCGGCCCACAATAACACTCGATGAAGAGCACTAATGCAGGGTTTTTAAATAGGAGGAACAAATAAAATAATACAAGTACTTAATTACATATAAGAACTCCACCGGTAATACGCTTACATTCATAAAGATATAGTACTAAATACAATTGTAAGTTGCACTACCCTTATGAAGCACAAGTTCAACTACAAACGTTTTAACCGCAACAACTTTAATATACGCTATTGGAGCTGGAATTACCGCGGCTGCTGGCACCAGACTTGTCCTCCAATAGGTCCTTGTTAATGCATTTGAAGTGTACTCATCCCAATTACAGGGCCTCGGATATGAGTCCTGTATTGTTATTTTTCGTCACTACCTCCCCGAGCTGGGAGTGGGTAATTTACGCGCCTGCTGCCTTCCTTAGATGTGGTAGCCGTTTCTCAGGCTCCCTCTCCGGAATCGACCCCTGATTCCCCGTTACCCGTTGCAACCATGGTAGTCCTAGATACTACTATCAAAAGTTGACAGGGGACAAGACCATACGATCTGCATGTTATCTAGAGTTCAACCAGTGTAACGATCTTGCGATCGCTTGGTTTTAGCCTAATAAAAGCACACGTTCCAAAAGGTCCGTGTTTTCATTGCATGTATTAGCTCTAGATCGTTAACTGTTAACGATCTAAGGAACCATAACTGATATAATGAGCCTTTTGCGGTTTCACTTTTAATTCGTGTGTACTTAGACATGCATGGCTTAATCTTTGAGACAAGCATATAACTGGTTGATACTGCCAGAATAATGTTTTATTTCTGTGTAAATAAATTATCACATATAAATATTTTTAAATATGTAATATACATGACAACTCATTTAACTATTCTTAATATATATGACATGCATATAATAATCGAATATGGCTACATTTAAAAAGCAATCATGTTCGTTAGTTAGAAAAAAAATCACACATTTTTTTTATAAATATATATATATAAGCATAAAATATACATATTAATTTGTTCAAAAATATCATTTTATTTACACTTATTTAATATAAATTTATCACACGTACATTATTAAAATTCACAATAAATTGAGTAAAAATTTATTTAATTTTGATTACAAATTGATAATATATCTACATTTTGTATATACATGTGCAAACTGGCCTTGCATTAGAGAATTGAATAACATATGTAATTCAATTTTCCAACCAGGTTATACCAAACCAACAGCCCATTTATATAAAAATGGGTGTTGGTTCTGTTTTGGCTTGCCAAATTAACGATAATGTGAAACCTCTTTAGTATAAATTGATAAACAATATACCTTGGCTAATTCCATCATTATCTGACAATTGCATATCATTACCGCAGCCAAGCGTTCAAAGACAACAAATAACGAAGAAAGACTTTCATTTTCAATGACATCTCGTATTATTTGCACTCAATACATATAATAGATGAGCACACACTGCTCACCATGAATAGGTTTTGTGCCACGCTTTCTAAAACTTAATTAATTTTTCAAATGGAACCTCTCAATATAATCAAGTGCATGCATCAATATATTTATGCACTATTAAACTTCATTATTTTTGCACCACACTTTATAATCAATCAATGTCGGCAAGACAACACTCCACCGTCAGATTATTTCGGTATTTTATTTTGTATATGACTTGCCTTGCGACACCACTCCATCTATATAGGTTTTCTGCCACCATTTCTAAAATGTAAAATTTTTTCAAATGACAATTTTTATTTATCATACCTATGCGTGTATTAATATAATAATGCACTGTTAAACTTAGTTATTTTTGAACCAAATATTATAATTAGACAATTGGCTACCGAAATAATCATATTTGAGTATCAAAATTTCTTTAATATACATCAGAAAAAAATTTATTTTTTCTTAAGGTTTATTCCTCAAACACCTTTTTATGCACATATTTATAATCACAAGCTATAAGTTATTATATTTTATTGAATCTTACGGACACAGTAAGAATCTCAGTTAATCTTTTCAAATACGTCACTAATATGATGACGACACATTTGGCTACCATTTCATTTATATAAAACTTAAATTTCATATTAATAAATGAAATATACATATTATATTTATTTCTTACAATTCATGTATCTATATCGTTCTTTTTTTTCAAATACGTCACTAATATGATGAGTTATTTGGCTACCATTTTATTTATATAAAACTTAAATTTCTTATTAATAAATGAAATATATATTCATAAATATATTTTATAAATCATATATTTTTATAGTTATACAGAAATCTTATATATACATTGTAATATAATTATATGTCCTTAAACATATATATAATAACGAGTTCCGACTTTAGTTTATTTAAAAAAATATAACATTATTAAAATAAAAACTTAAAGCGAGTTGAACATCGGAGTTTAATAATAATTCTAGACTAATTGTAAAATAGTTTGAAGTCGCTTAACAAACCTCGGCTGCGAGCTTTTTGGAGATGAGCTTTGCGCTCTAATATAAACAGAGAGAGATCTTAGAGATCGCTCTTATTGAGAAGGCGAATATTTGGGTGCTAAGCAACAGCCTGGATTTGTGCCGCGTCGGCAGATTGACCCTTGGTGGGAAAAGCAATTCTAGCGGATGTTTATATTAACTATTTCGATCGTGGGAGCGCTTGAATTGTTATTTTCACCAGTTTGTTATTCGTATTGATATCTTATTACTTGATAGGAGGAATATGTGCGAGAATATTTAAGTGGCTACCATATGTTACTTCCCCATCCATAAAAACTTAGCCTGTCCTCAGGTGATAATATTAGGGTATAGTGTTGGCTCGGGTTCGAGAACAATATCAGTTGTGTCTTGGTTTAAAATTCCTGTTATACACTTGTTCATTACTAGATCCTTTGTCTTTTCAGTATATACTTTATTATTTTGTATAAAATATTTGTCATGTATAATTTCAATTAAAATGTTTCTGTTTGCGTCTGGGTACGGGACTATTTCAAAAATTGGCGTATTGATGATTTCGCGTGGAATATGGGAAATTATCAAAATATCATTTGTAGTTGTTTTTAACCATATAGAAGTCTTAATATTTAACATTTTTTCAGAGTTTACGTGGGGTAATGGACTGTGTTTTAGTAATTTTGGGTTAAATATACCTAATCTTGTTAACTGCATTCCTAGCTCTATGACTTCGATATATTCTGTAAATTCGTAAATATGTGTTAAAGTATTTGTAACTTCTATACCTCTATTTATTACATCGATTATTTGGTTTAATTCATTTGCTTGAACGCTATTTTCTAATAAGTTGTTTATTTTGGATTCTTGTTCTGCTTTATCTTCTTAATCTTACGTGCCAAATAGGTATTTATAAAATGTTCATATAAAGTTTATAAGGCCTCTTTTGTTGCGTTTTGCTATTCTTATGCCGTTCATTTCTCTTTCCAATTTTTCTGTTAAATATTGAATTTGGGATAATGTTTCAAATTTTTTAGCTTGTTTCATTAAATTATTGAAAGTATTTTCGATTTTTGTAAGATTAACAGCTAGACTAGTTCCTGTTTTAAATATAAGGTAACCGTTTTTCGATTGGATTGGGTTTACTTCTAAACTTTGGCCATTGGTTTGTTAGATGAAATACATTGGTAAGAATTATATTATAAAAGGAATTATTTTATGTTGTAGTTTCCTGATTTTGGTTGTCATTAGGCGATTATCTGGAATTATCATATTTGCTCTTGTTAATTTTCTTTTTCTTTTTAAATTTAGATTTGTAGTGTATTATTTTTCTCCCTCTGCTAGTCTCTTCGAAATGTTTTTCGTCTACTAGTCTCAAATTACCGGTCTTTTTGAATGGATTAGTTGATTTTGAACGTACCAAAGGTGATTCTCTATAGTTAGTATAAATTTGAAAATCTGAACGTTTTTCATTTAATTTATCAATTTGAATTGTTTTGTTTAGTTGTGCGTTATACTCTGGGGTTCCCGCGTATATAAAAATGTCTGCTGGTGTTCTACCTGTTGTACTATGAGTGGTTTTGTGATTATATGTGTAAAGTATTATTTCGAATCTAGTAAGCATATTTTCTGGATCTGATTCGCTGTTTATTATTCTTAATTTTTCATTAATAGTTTTATGAAATCTTTCTACGTCAGATATGCTTTTTTTACTTGTTGTGATATTTGTATTTGTATTTGTAGTGCTGAGCACATAAATGCTAAATCTTTATCTGCTTTAATTTCTTTTGGTTTTCCCATTTCATTGAAAATTTTAAGTAATGCTCTTTTAGCTTCTAACCAATTTCTACCGTTTACTTCGATAAGGGACGCGAATTTTGAATAAATGTCTATGCAAGAAAGTAATTGTTTATTATCTACCATATAAAAATCTATAACGTATTTTTTCTCTGGAAAGTTTCTGGCGTTAGCTCGAAAGCTAACTTTGTGTCTCTATTCTGTTTTCGCAACGTTACAGATTTGGCATTCATAAATAATATTTTGAATTAGGGTTTGGTAATCTGTGTAATAATATTTCTCTTTAAATAATGACGTTAGTTTCTGTAAACCTGGGTGTAAGAATTCTGTACGTGTTTTTATAACGAAATCTTTGAATTCTGCGTATGTTTTAATGTCTTGTAATTTTTTAGTAGATCTAACTACTTTGTTTAAATTGTTGGGACTGATTATTTCTAAGAAAGCAGTTTGAAAAGTTAAGAACATAATTTTCTTTGCCAGGGACATATTTTATGTGATAGTCAAAAATTCATTTAATTTGATCTTCCATCTTTGAAGTTTCATGTTTGGCTCTTTAACATTGTTAAACCAAACTAGGGGTGTGTGATAACAGAGGATTTCGAATTTCCTGCCAAAAAGATAGGACCTAAAGTATTTAGTGGCCCAAACAATAGCTAGAAGTTCTTTTTCTATTGCGGAATAATTTATTTCGTGTTCATTTAGTGTTCGACTTGCATAGCATATTGGCTTATGGTTTTGCGATAACTCGGCACCTATAGCAATATTGCTTGCATCTGTAGTTAACGCAGGATCGTTTTTGAGTCCAAATGGCATGCGAGTGTACTCGTAATGGCCATTTTTTGTCGAAAAAGCAGTCTTTGGGATTGAATCAGCATCCATTTGGATCTGATGAAAGCTTTTCGCCAGGTCAATGGTAGTGAAAAGTTTACATTTTCCAAGTTTGTCTAATATATCATCCATGACTGGCATTGGGTATTTCTCGTCAACTGTGATTTCATTGAGGTTTCGATAGTCAATTACTATCCTAAACATTTGTTTTCCTGATGCGTCACTTTTCTTTGGTACAGTTAAAATTGGTGAGCAATAAGGAGAATTCGATTTTCTTATGATTCCCTGTTTTATCATTTCTTTCATTTGGATTTTGACCTCTTCGTCATAAGCTTGAGGATACTTATAAGGTCGCTTGTAAATGGCATCTTCGTGTTTAGTTTGAATGACATGCTTAATAGTACTGTTGAAAGTCAAATTTTCACTTTCTTTGTACTGTATGTCTCTAAACTCATGAAGGATTTTGGTTAATTTTGATTTTTCTTCCTCATTGAGGTGTTCTAATCTAAATTGGTTACTTTTTAATAACTCATTTTCGATTGCAAAATTAAACGGTTGGTCAGATGTGAATGGCGGATCAAGGCAATCAAATTCGGTATCCTCTATATAAGGTGGATCAACACGATTAAAAGCGGTCTTGTCCTTTAAGATATCTTCATGATTGTATCTCATGATAAATGGGTAATCGCTTAAAATAACAGTTCCCTCTTTATAATTTTTATTTGCTTCGCAAGCTTTGAGATATTCCCTGCCTAACAATACATCGTAATTTTCTGAAAATTCGTGTATGTAAAATCTTTGGTGTTTTGGACAAAGTTTACTTGGAGTTAAGGAAATACATTGGCTTAAACAAATATTTCCTTTTATCGTTTGGACTTCCAAATTGGGAAATTCAAAAAGTACTTTTTCATTAGGTTTATAGTGGAACCTGTGTCGATTACGCATTTGAGGTGAATGTTGTTCATGATTAATAGAATGAAGGGGTTTCGTTTTGTTCTTGGTCCGAGGCTGCGTGAGGAAAATTTTCGGCAGTATCCATTTTGGATTGACCACTAGAACTTTCGCGTTGTCTTTTGACAGGCGAATTTGAAGTGTTGGCTGAATTTCTGTTTTGTTGTAAGTTCATTGGGTTTTGAAATCTACACTGATTTAGATTTTGTTGAAATTCTTTGTGCAACTGTGAGTTGCTTTGGTTTGGGGTTTGAAAGTTTTGATTGGTATTATTTGTGTTTGGTGGGCTTGTCACAGGATAGAAACTTTTATAGTTTCATCTATTCCTGCGAGCATCACTACTGTTTGACGTAGTTGAAGTGTTATTTTTGAACGGTCAGAAAAGTTGTGTTCGTATAGTCCCTCTCTCTGAGCTACTTGCTTTAATTTAGTTATTGTCGTAATATCGTACCTATCCAGAGTCATAAAAATTCGTTCGTGTTGTTCATTGCATTTGTGTATAAAAGTGTATTTGTGTGTATGCCTTCCAACATTAATTTGTTTGAAATTACAAAAGATTTGAATTCAAGGTCTTCTATGAACTTACGGATATTTCCGTTATAATTTGTATTATATAATCGACGAAGCAGTTCCTCGAAGAGCGTCTGTGTTTTGAATTCGTCAATCAACGCATTCCCCAGTAGTGTCCAGTTTGTGGCTCCTGACAGCTGTGCGACCCGCTGTGCTGCTCCAGAAGTTTGTAGGTCAATAGCTCCGAATAGAACGTTGTTTTGTCTCAGATCTTGAGTGGGGTACAGCTGCATTATGTAGTCGACTCTTCTCACGAACGCCGTGAGCTCTTCAGTTTCTCCATTAAAAATCGACACATGTTTTATTTGTCCAAGAGCTTGCTTTAGGAGAAGCTCTGACAAAACCATTGGTGGAACATCGGAGTTTGAAAATAATTCAAGACTAATTGTAAAATAGTTTGACGTCGCTTAACAAACCTCGGCTGTGAGCTTTTGGAGATGAGCTTTGCGCTCTAATATAAACAGAGAGAGATCTTAGAGATCGCTCTTATTGAGAAGGCGAATATTTGGGTGCTAAGCAACAGCCTGGATTTGTGCCGCGTCGGCAGATTTGACCCATGGTGGGAAAAGCAATTCTAGCGGATGTGTATATTAACTGTTTCGATCGTGGGAGCGCTTGAATTGTTATTTTTACCAGTTTGTTATTCTTATTGATATCTTACTACTTGATAGGGGGAATATGTGCGAGAATATTTAAGTGGCTATGTGCATTACATATGTTGCTATTTTATATAACATATACATACCTTCTCTGTTATTCTATATATATATATAATGTTATATATATGTATATATATTCTTTTTACATATGCATGTGTGTTTTGTTTGATCGATTTTTTTATTTATCGAATCATCAAGCAAAGAATAAGCTTCAGTGGATTGCAGTATGGCAGCTACCCAACCACTTACAACACCTTGCCTGTTATCAAAGTCATTTACAATTATTTCTAGGCTTTGTCATTGTATTTAATAATGTTTTAATATATAACTAGCGCGTCATCAGGTGATCGAAGATCCTCCCAATTTACTATGTTATATGTAACATTGGCATCACATCCATTGTCGTCTATTAAATGAATAAAAAACTTTTAATGGCTTAGAAGCCATACAATGCAAATTTCCCTTTATTTATCATTGCAGTCCAGCACGGATACGACCTTAGAGGCGTTCAGGCATAATCCAACGGACGTAGGGTCATACCACTGTTCGCTCGAACAAGTATTGTGCCATTGGTCCGTTCCTGCGGTTGCTCTCGTACTACGCAGGAATGCTGTCGCTACAACGTTTTGTCATTAGTAGGGTAAAACTAACCTGTCTCACGACGGTCTAAACCCAGCTCACGTTCCCATGCATGGGTGAACAATCCAACGCTTGGTGAATTTTGCTACACAATGATGGGAAGAGCCGACATCGAAGGATCAAAAAGCGACATCGCTACGAACGCTTGGCCGCTACAAGCCAGTTATCCCTATGGTAACTTTTCTGACACCTCTTGTTAAAAACTCTTTAAACCAAAAGGATCGATAGGCCAAACTTTTGCTGTCCCTGTGTTTACTGAACACCGAAATCAAGTCAGCATTTGCCCTTTTGCTCTATGTGTGGTTTCTGTCCGCACTGAGCTGGCCTTGGGACACCTCCGTTATTATTTGAGAGATGTACCGCCCCAGTCAAACTCCCTACCAGGCAATGTCCTTGAATTGGATCATACCTGAGTAATTGGAGTTATAGGAAATTAAGTAATCAAAAATACATAAATGCATTCTCTTATTAAAGAATTTGTTTGCGATTATATAACAAACTCGTGATACTTTGATCAAGGAGCTTGCATCAAAACCCAATACCATAAGATATAATAAATATATCCGTATAATGGCTAGGAAATGATACACGTTCCATTTAATCAAGTAAGTAAGGAAATTATAAGAGTAGTGGTATTTCATTTTTGATACTAAACCGAAATCTAATCTCTCCCACTTAGTCTACACCTCTTATGTCTCCTTACACTGCCAGATTAGAGTCAAGCTCAAAAGGGTCTTCTTTCCCTGCTAATTATTCCAAGCCCGTCCCCTTGGCTGTGGCTTCGCCAGATAGGAGATAGGGACAGTAGGAATTTCGTTAATCCATTCATGCGCATCACTAATTGGATGACGAGGCATTAGGCTATTTTTTTTTTTGTTAGCACATTAGTTCACCACATAACGAAATGATTTCGATTGTAGCGCCACTGAATGCGTTATTTTATAACTTTTTAGATGTTTTGCCAAAGATAGCTGGTTTTATAGGAAAAGGAAAAGCAATATTGATAGCCAATACATTCAGCCATGAAACTCTGTGTGAAACATAAACGCTCTGAATCCAGAGACCCCGCCTGACACCACCCTGACACTAATGACAGTACTGTCACTAGCACTTAGAACATCAAGAGCCCTCAATCTTGTTACGGACTGAAAACTCCAACCTCTATGTTCTCATGTGCCCGAAAATCCCTTCCCAATATCGTTCGTACGTCCTGTCGGTCGTAGATCTGGACTTTGCTCTGATGAGCTCTATCCAGATCATGTCCGTCTGTCACCACTTGTGCATTCGTTCGTGTTTGGAACGCAACCGGATCCGGCTTAAACATCCTGTTCTCTCCCTGCAGACTCGGTTCAGCAATGACGGAATAGCCTCTAGACTCAAGCCCCTTCTTGAAAAAATCAGCTATTCCATTGTGTCCACCGCCCGCTTCACGTAGACCGCTGCCGTCAACAGACATGTGCAATCTATTCGCCAAGTACGAATTTATCTTTGAACGTGATAACAGCTCATTAACTCCTGCCTGGCATCTATCTCGGGCCTTTCGCTGCTCGGTTTCTAGAAAGGTGATGGCCACGTCGGATTTCTCGAGGTGGGGCCATTTTATGCCACTCAATCTTTTGACTCGCAACATTGGCGCCGTAAAGCGAATTGAAGGAACACCGTGACCGCCATATGAATGAGGGGCATGGAAGAATGCGGCTGGCACGTCCAACGGAAGATCTAACCACTTCCGAACGATAGACCGATGTTTATGTTTTTGTTTTCATATGAAAAGTAAATTCATTTCTAATTAAATGCCGTAGAATTTCGTTTCTTCACTTGTTGACCTTTTATCCCAGCAACTTTTAAAAAAAGCACTAAAATTAGGCTATTTTTTTTACTTTGATGGAATAGAACTAAAATTGGACTCATTTGGACTCGATCCCACTACCACAGGAGTCTTTGTTAATCAATTCTCTAACAAAATAAACCCCGATCTTTCATGCGTCCAGCTGCGTCTGGGGAAGTTATAGGACAAAAACTGATGGAACCTCGCAAAAAATGGTGATAGAAGAGGAAGAGCGCATTACAATAGCTTACGCTTTTGCTATTTTTTTTATACCCTGAGCCCATTAAAAATGGGCAAAAAAGGGTATTATGTGTTTGGCAGAATGTATGTAACAGGCAGAAGGGGCGTGGCAGACCCCCAAAAGTATATATATTCTTGATCAGGATAACAGCGAGTCGATTGAGCCATGTCCGTCTGTCTGTCCGTCCGTCCGTCCGTCCGTCCGTCCGTCCGTCTGTTTGAACGCGTCGATCTCAGAAACCATAAAAGCTAGAGACTTCGAACTTGGTATGTAGGTTCCTGGATACCATAGGCAGATCAAGTTTGTTTTAATTTTTGGATCGGTGCACTATATCATATAGCTGCCATAGGAACGGTACATCGAAAATGAAGCTTTAGTATGGAAAAGTTTCCTGTTTGTTGAGATATCAGAACCAAACTGATGGAATATGCATCTGGACTGCTATATACTCCTGACCAAAATGGTTAGATGGTTAGTATATCATATAGCTGCCATAGGAACGGTAATCGAAAATGAAGCTTTAGTATGGAAAAGTTTTTTGTTTAATGAGATATAGAACCAAACTGATAGAATATATCTGGGCTGGTATTATATCCTGACCAAAATTGGTTAGAATGGTTATAATATATAGCTGCCATAGGAACATGATGAATTCAACCTAAGTGTAGAGGACCTGGGTCAGGGTATCCTACTGTCGAGCGTGTGACTGTAACCGCCTACTTGTTTTTTGGCTAGATAACAAACTATTTAAAATTCTTTTATGTTGTTAAATTGAAAAGTTTGATGTTAGGGCAAACAAAAACTGATTTTTTTTTAATTTAACATGTAATATGCACTGAAAATATTTTCAATTTCGACCGGAAACCCTGAATCAACCAGTGGGCCTATTAAGCAGTGCAAATACTCATTGAAAAGCTTAAGAAGTTTTCTAACAAATGCTTTTCAATTCTGAAAATAAAAGGATTGCCCACTGTGCGCTGCTGCGTTTGTTTTTGCGTTACCAACACTGACACCTATCTCGACGGGGAACGACCTGAGCAACCGATCGATGGTATGTTGAACAGGATGGGGGACAAAGGATCACCCTGCTGACTCCTCTGGCTGGGATGATATTCGTTATAATTTAAAAGAACTAATTGGTTACCCAATTAGTATTCTTACAAATTTTAGCAAGAAAGTTCCACAATTGGCTACGTAACTAAACTATGCGGGGAACAAGAAACTACCATAAATGATAGAAACTCTATTTACCCAGAACGAGCACATAAACCATGTTATTGTTTCCCAATCTTCAGAGCCAATCCTTATCCCGAAGTTACGGATCAAATTTGCCAACTTGCCTTACCTACATTATTCTATCGACTAGAGACTCTTCACCTTGGAAACCAGCTACGGATATTGGTACTGCCTGTTGAGAAGTTTGCGTGTCCCCACCATAAATTTTCAGGTCCGAGGAGAAAATATCGACACAACAGTATATGTCATGCTCTTCTAGCCCATCTACCATATCTCTCTGCGAAAGACTTCCATGGTAGTACGGCTATAAAACAGAAAAGAAAACTCTTCCGATATCTCTCGACGGCTTCTTTATGGTCGTTCCTTTTGCCAGGATGAGCACAAAGGCCATATTTAATAACAAACGGATACTCAACAGGTTACGGAATTGGAACCGTATTCCCTTTCGTTCAAAATTATTCAAGTGTATTATTTTTCCAAATTTTTATTAATTGACAACTTTTTACTTGAAAATTTTCGGCTTTCGCCTTGAACTTAGGACCGACTAACTCGTGATCAACCACTGTTCACACGAAACCCTTCTCCACTTCAGTCCTCCAAGGTCTCATTCGATTATTTGCTACTACCACCAAGATCTGTACCAATGACGGCTCCATGCAGGCTTACGCCAAACACTTCTATGCACATCATTGTACCTTCCTACTCACTAAAGTTTCAAAATTTATATTACAAGTAATATAAATCATCTACTTTAGTGGTAATGTATAGGTATACAACTTAAGCGCCATCCATTTTAAGGGCTAGTTGCTTCGGCAGGTGAGTTGTTACACACTCCTTAGCGGATTTCGACTTCCATGATCACCGTCCCGCTGTTTTAAGCAACCAACGCCTTTCATGGTTTCTGAATGAGTTGTTAATTTGGGCACCGTAACATTACGTTTGGTTCATCCCACAGCGCCAGTTCTGCTTACCAAAAGTGGCCCACTGGGCACATTATATCATAACCTTAAACTTCATATCAAGAAAGTTAAGGTTCTTACCCATTTAAAGTTTGAGAATAGGTTAAGATCGTTTCGACCCTAAGGCCTCTAGTCATTCGCTTTACCAGATAAGATTATTTTATACAACAGTTAAATGCACCAGCTATTCTGAGGGAAACTTCGGAAGGAACCAGCTACTAGATGGTTCGATTGGTCTTTCGCCCCTATACTCAATTCTGACAATCGATTTGCACGTCAGAACTGTTTCGGTCTTCCATCAGGGTTTCCCCTGACTTCAACCAGATCAAGTATAGTTTACCATATTTCGGGTCACAGCATATATGCTCAAGGTACGTTCCAGTTAGAGGCATAAATAACATAAATATTATCATACATAACTATGTAGAACGCCCCGGGATTGTGTTAATTAACTATAAATAGTTAAAAAACTAATCCCATTAATAGTCAAGCTAATTACGCTATTAGGTTTTTATCCCTATAACTTGCACATATTTTAGACTCCTTGGTCCGTGTTTCAAGACGGGTGCCGGAGGTATCCTGAATCTATCGCATTGTTAATCATACAAGTGCATTTAATAAACACAAATATCAATGATAATCATGCCAATGTAAAATTCCGAAAAATTATCGCACTGTATTCATATAAATCTATTAGCACTTTATCAAATATTATGACTTTTATTTTATATTAAAAATGCAATCATTTTAATTTAAATAAGAAATTGACGAACATTTTTTGATAAATTAATTGATACTAATAGATTACAATGTCCTTATATGGAAAAAATGAAAACTATTATTATAATATTGTTTAAATATTACAATTCTAATGATGAATTTTCCATAATGGATATTCAGGTTCATCGGGCTTAACCTCTAAGCTGTTTCACGTACTATTTAACTCTCTATTCAGAGTTCTTTTCAACTTTCCCTCACGGTACTGGTTTACTATCAGCCTCATGGTTATATTTAGTTTTAGATGGAGTTTACCACCCACTTAGTGCTGCACTATCAAGCAACACGAGTCCTTGGAAACACCACCTAGTAATCATTAACGTTATACGGGCCTGGTACCCTCTATGGTTAAACGGCCTCATTTAAGAAGGACTTAAATCGTTAATTTCTCATACTAGAATATTGATGCTCCATACACTGCATCTCACATTTGCCGTAAAGACAAAGTGACTTAGTGCTGAACTGATTTCTTTTCGCTCGCCACTACTAAGAAAATCCTTGTTAGTTTCTTTTCCTCCCTTAATAAATATGCTTAAATTCTGGGGGTAGTCCCATATGAGTTGAGGTTGTACAATTATACATAAATATTACTTAATATAATACATGGTGATTATAAAAACATTTTGAAATATACTATTACTTTGAAGTTCCATAATATTGACAAACGTTTTCTTCTTTATCTCATCATAAATAAAAGGCAATTCTAGTTAAAAAAATTTTTTTTATGCTAAACATTCCTCAGTATTATTTGAATAAAATAAAGAAAACATAATTCTTCAAATTTTCTCATACAAATATATACAACAAGAGAAGTATAGTAAATTCATTTATTTTAATATTATGAATATATTATGAGTAAATTTTTTGCAACAATACCACATATATTATCCAAAAACATACCATATGCTTAAAATTTCAAAAAAAATTTAAACAACTTATTTAGCATAGCCTTACAACCCTCCACCATATGTAGTCCAAGCAACACTCTAAAATTAAATAAAGTACATAACAGCATAAAAAATATATTACAATACACTTTTAAGTATTTGAGCAAAGTAAATTATCTATATTATATTCAAAATTTATTATTTCATTTTCTTTAAAATATATTTCTAGATATATAACATATAACATATTTGACATGCATATAGTAATCGAATATAACTGCATTTAAATAGTAATCATCTTAGTTAGTTATTAAAAAAACTCACACATTTTTTTTTATAAATATAGTGACATATTCTATGTCTACGTTATACATAATATATTCTATGTCCACGTTATACATAAGTCTAGACACCAAATTCCTCATTCTAATAATGTAAACTTTCACAGGCTACAATTGTAAACAAGCCACCCCAAATTTAGCGTATCGATAATGTAAACTTTCACAGGCTGCACTTGTAAACAAGCCACCCCAAATTTCGCATACCGATAATGTAAACTTTCACAGGCTGCACTTGTAAACAAAAGAGCAGCTAAGCCGGGCTTCTCCCCCATCGATCAGCATTGATCGAAATAACTCACTGTCAGCAGATTTGCGTTCCCAGCCAACGCTGAGTTCGTTCCCAGCCTTTATAATATTGTAAACAATTAAATGCCCAAAATTAGCTTTCGTTATAACGAAATGCACAACTATCTGTCAGTCTTAAGTTGTTCTTCAATAAATGAACTTGTCGTGAAATATCGCCTTGCCTTTTATTTTATAATAAATTCAACTTAACCGTTAGAGCTGTGCGCGGTTTTTATAAGATTCAAACTCACAGCAAATAAAGAAAAATCTAATTGGTGCAGCCGGTAGGATAACAATAAATTGTGGATCCTGATGCAATAGCTAAGTTATTAATTCTTGTGTCCCGTTTACTGTTATCCGCTAAAACAACCAACGCGAAGGCAACCCAAGCGACGGTCAATATCGCGTCAAGTTTTTATTAAACCTCGACAGTGACGTGTAAACCAAAATTCGCATATTGTCAAAGCCGCGGATTGTAAAAAAAAACTTGAAAAACAATTTATTAATTGACAACTTGTTACTTGAAAATTTTCGGCTTTCGCCTTGAACTTAGGAACGACTACCTCGTGATCAACCATTGCTCACACGAAACCTTTCTCGACTTCAGTCCTCCAAGGTCTCATTCGATTATTTGCTACTACCACCAAGATCTGCACCAATGACGACTCCATGCAGGCTTACGCCAAACACTTCTATGCACATCATTGTACCTTCCTACTCACTAAAGTTTCAAAATTTATATTACAAGTAATATAATCATCTACTTTAGTGGTAATGTATAGGTATACAACTTAATCGCCATCCATTTTAAGGGCTAATAGCTTCGGCAGGTGAGTTTTTTACACACTCCTTAGCGGATTTCGACTTCCATGATCACCGTCCCGCTGTTTTAAGCAACCAACGCCTTTCATGGTTTCTGAATGAGTTGTTAATTTGGGCACCGTAACATTACGTTTGGTTCATCCCACAGCGCCAGTTCTACCTACCAAAAAGTGGCCCACTGGGCACATTACATCATAACATTAAACTTTATATCAAGAAAGTTTAGGTTCTTACCCATTTAAAGTTTGAGAATAGGTTAAGATCGTTTCGACCCTAAGGCCTCTAGTCATTCGCTTTACCAGATAAGATTATTTTATACAACAGTTAAATGCACCAGCTATTCTGAGGGAAACTTCGATTGGTCTTTCGCCCCTATACTCAATTCTGACAATAGATTTGCACGTCAGAACTGTTTCGGTCTTCCATCAGGGTTTCCCCTGACTTCAACCAGATCAAGTATAGTTTACCATATTTCGGGTACGTTTCAGTTAGAGGCATAAATAACATAAATATTATCATACATAACTATGTAGAACGCCCCGGGATTGTGTTAATTAACTATAAATAGTTAAAAAACTAATCCCATTAATAGTCAAGCTAATTACGCTATTAGGTTTTTATCCCTATAACTTGCACATATTTTAGACTCCTTGGTCCGTGTTTCAAGACGGGTGCCGGAGGTATCCTGAATCTATCGCATTGTTAATCATACAAGTGCATTTAATAAACACAAATATCAATGATAATCATGCCAATGTATAATTCCGAAAAATTATCGCACTGTATTCATATAAATCTATTAGCACTTTATCAAATATTATGACTTTTATTTTATATTAAAAATGCAATCATTTTAATTTAAATAAGAAATTGACGAACATTTTTTGATAAATTAATTGATACTAATAGATTACAATGTCCTTATATGAAAAAAATGCACACTATTATTATAATATTGTTTAAATATTACAATTCTAATGATGAATTTTCCATAATGGATATTCAGGTTCATCGGGCTTAACCTCTAAGCTGTTTCACGTACTATTTAACTCTCTATTCAGAGTTCTTTTCAACTTTCCCTCACGGTACTGGTTTACTATCAGCCTCATGGTTATATTTAGTTTTAGATGGAGTTTACCACCCACTTAGTGCTGCACTATCAAGCAACACGAGTCCTTGGAAACACCACCTAGTAATCATTAACGTTATACGGGCCTGGTACCCTCTATGGTTAAACGGCCTCATTTAAGAAGGACTTAAATCGTTAATTTCTCATACTAGAATATTGATGCTCCATACACTGCATCTCACATTTGCCGTAAAGACAAAGTGACTTAGTGCTGAACTGATTTCTTTTCGCTCGCCACTACTAAGAAAATCCTTGTTAGTTTCTTTTCCTCCCTTAATAAATATGCTTAAATTCTGGGGGTAGTCCCATATGAGTTGAGGTTGTACAATTATACATAAATATTAGTTAATATAATACATGGTGATTATAAAAACATTTTGAAATATACTATTACTTTGAAGTTCCATAATATTGACAAACGTTTTCTTCTTTATCTCATCATAAATAAAAGGCAATTCTAGTTAAAAAAATTTTTTTTATGCTAAACATTCCTCAGTATTATTTGAATAAAATAAAGAAAACATAATTCTTCAAATTTTCTCATACAAATATATACAACAAGAGAAGTATAGTAAATTCATTTATTTTAATATTATGAATATATTATGAGTAAATTTTTTGCAACAATACCACATATATTATCCAAAAACATACCATATGCTTAAAATTTCAAAAAAAATTTAAACAACTTATTTAGCATAGCCTTACAACCCTCCACCATATGTAGTCCAAGAAACACTCTAAAATTAAATAAAGTACATAACAGCATAAAAAATATATTACAATACACTTTTAAGTATTTGAGCAAAGTAAATTATCTATATTATATTCAAAATTTATTATTTCATTTTCTTTAAAATATATTTCTAGATATATAACATATAACATATTTGACATGCATATAGTAATCGAATATAACTGCATTTAAATAGTAATCATCTTAGTTAGTTATTAAAAAAAACTCACACATTTTTTATAAATATAGTGACATATTCTATGTCTACGTTATACATAATATATTCTATGTCCACGTTATACATAAGTCTAGACACCAAATTCCTCATTCTAATAATGTAAACTTTCACAGGCTACAATTGTAAACAAGCCACCCCAAATTTAGCGTATCGATAATGTAAACTTTCACAGGCTGCACTTGTAAACAAGCCACCCCAAATTTCGCATACCGATAATGTAAACTTTCACAGGCTGCACTTGTAAACAAAGAGCAGCTAAGCCGGGCTTCTCCCCCCATCGATCAGCATTGATCGAAATAACTCACTGTCAGCAGATTTGCGTTCCCAGCCAACGCTGAGTTCGTTCCCAGCCTTTATAATATTGTAAACATTTAAATGCCCAAAATTAGCTTTCGTTATAACGAAATGCACAACTATCTGTTAGTCTTAAGTTGTTCTTCAATAAATGAACTTGTCGTGAAATATCGCCTTGCCTTTTATTTTATAATAAATTCAACTTAACCGTTAGAGCTGTGCGCGGTTTTTATAAGATTCAAACTCACAGTAAATAAAGAAAAATCTAATTGGCGCAGCCGGTAGGATAACAATAAATTGTGGATCCTGATGCAATAGCTAAGTTATTAATTCTTGTGTCCCGTTTACTGTTATCCGCTAAAACAACCAACGCGAAGGCAACCCAAGCGACGGTCAATATCGCGTCAAGTTTTTATTAAACCTCGACAGTGACGTGTACACCAAAATTCGCATATTGTCAAAGCCGCGGATTGTGCAAAAAAAAACTTGAAAAACAATTCAAGAAGACGCGATAGAATTCGAAGAGAAAATAATTCCAGAAACCTCTGGTTATCTCAAAAAAATTCGAAAGTGCTATCTGTGCAAACCAATCAATCATTTTAAACTATAAGTTAACAAATTAAGTGAAAACAAATAAAAATATAATCAACAACCAAAAGAAACTGAACCTAAAAAAGGAAAAGCTGAAGTGAAACAACAAAAAACTAAGAGATAAGAAAAATTAAAAATAAAACCAAATAAATAAAAAATAATTAAATAAAAAAAACAAAAATTTATTATAATAAATCCAACAAACAAAAAAAAAAAAACAACAACAATAATGGAAGGCAACGCAGAAGCACCCCTGACCGATGCCAACATGACACAAGTGATCACCCAACTTAAAAACGTTGAGAAGTTCACTGGAGATAAGAACGCTTTGTACACGTTCATCAACCGGATCGACTACATTTTGGCCCTCTACACCACCAACGATGCAAGACAGAGGTCAATTCTTTTTGGACTTGTGGAACGCTGCATCAGCAGTGAAGTGATGTTATCCCTTGGCGTAAACAACTTGATGACCTGGACGGATCTTCGGAAGCAACTAGTATTGAACTACAAGACGCAAACTAAGAACCACACCCTACTGGAGGAATTCAGGAGCACCCCGTTTAAGGGCAACGTGCGAGCTTTTCTGGAAGAAGCAGAACACCGTAGGCAGACATTAATGAGTTTCTACTTCATAATCATACTATGGTTCACCCTCTTTAACATATGTCACACCCAACAAATCCAGATAAATAACTTGGACACGGATCACGGATACTTACTATTTTCAGACAAACCTTTAGAATTACCAACAAGGTTCGAACATCACTCATTGCGAATGAACGTAACTGAAATAATAATAGCAAACGAATACTTCCGTAGATCTATTCCTTTATTTAAAAATTCAACACAAATTAATCACTTATACAACAAATTACAGCAAGAACTAAATGGTATAATCTTTCATCATGAAAATCGTAATAAACGCGGACTGTTCAATGTAGTAGGCTCATTATACAAATTCCTTTTTGGTACACTTGACGATAACGACAGAGTAGAGTTCGAAAAAAACATTAATAATCTATCTTTAAATATTGTTCAAATTAATGAAATAAATGATCCCACAAAAAAAAATAAAGAGGAAAAGTCTGGGACGAAAATTTCACCACAAAGTTTTATAATTTTGGAAAAAAATTGATTTAAATAATAAAATATAAATAAAAAAATAAATAAAAAATAAAGGGGAGGGGGGGGGGGGGGAAGGGTGAGTTTTTTGTACTTAGATTGTGTGGCGGGGGGGTGTGGATTTTTTTTTTTTTTTATTTTTTATTTTTATTTATAATTTTTTTTTTTGTATGGGGGGAGATGGAAAGAAGTTGGAGTGAAGTGGGTGTAAGGTTTGGGGGGGGTTGGGGGGGTGGGGTATGTGTTTTGTGTGTTTGGGATTGGAGTGTGTGTATGGTGTTATTTTATTTTTATTTAAAATATTTTTTTATATTTGAAAAGGGGGGGCCGCGGGCAGGGGGTGGGGTGGGGGGGGGGAGAGAGGAAAAAAAAAAAGATATAGTAAAGCAGGTAGGCGGGGGGGGGTGTAAAATTTATTTGTGGGGGTGGTTGGGAAAGTGTGGGGAGTAGTATAGGTATAATATGTTTGTATTATTTTTATTTATATTTTAGAAATTTTGGGGTTTGGGTTAGTAGTGTGTGGGCAATGAGTATTAAGAGGTGTGGTGGGTTGGGGGAATGGGTATTATCAGTGATATAATAAACATAATTAACAATGATATGAAAAGAATACAAGAACATCAAAATAAGAAAAATATACAAGATACTTTTATTTACCAATTATCACAATTTATAGAATACATAGAAGACATTGAAATGGGTATGCAATTGTCAAGACTTGGACTTTTCAATCCAAAACTACTTACCTATGACAAACTTGACAGCATCAATAACCGAAACATACTACTAATTAAAACATCCACTTGGATTAACTACCAAGATAATATCATACTTATTATATCCCATATCCCAATTGACTTTCAGTCCACTAACACTATCAAAATTATCCCATATCCCGATCATAATGGCTATCAACTTGATTACATTAGTACTACTTCTTATTTTGAAAAAGATAATAAAATTTATAATCGAGATAATAAACCAGTAATTAACGAATGCATAACAAACATTTTACTACACACAACACCAATTTGTAACTTTGAACACATAAATAACAAAGAAATGATAAAATTCATTGAACCAAATACCATTGTAACTTGGAACATAACTAATACAACTGTAAAACAAAATTGCCAGAAAAATAATGTTGATCTTAATATTCAGCGCAATAAAATTATAAGTATAAATCAATGCAAAATGCAAATAAATGACATAATTTTAAGCGACAACTATCTACAGCTAGAAGTTGATCTAACACCATTGTATCCCCCCTTAGAAATAATTAAAATTAAACCTATCAAGCATGATGACATTGTAAAAATTGTATCACAAAATAATATCCTTACATATGCAGTCATCATAATCATAACCATCATATTCATAAATTTCTTCTTATATCTAAAATATGTATCTTGTAATCCCATAATGTTAATCCATAAAAAGTTTAAGAAACAAATTCACGAACCCAAAAACCAAACAACGCCATCGGTTCAACCAGAAGAAGAAGAACAAAGAGACACAATTATCGAGATGACACAAACAACATTGCCAAAACTTTACCCTTCAGTGTCACCTTGACTCGCAGGCTCGCCTCTTAAGGAGAGGGAAGTGACATATTCTATGTCTACGTTATACATAATATATTCTATGTCCACGTTATACATAAGTCTAGACACCAAATTCCTCATTCTAATAATGTAAACTTTCACAGGCTACAATTGTAAACAAAAGCGAGCAAGCCACCCCAAATTTCGCATACCGATAATGTAAACTTTCACAGGCTGCACTTGTAAAGCAAAGAGCAGCTAAGCCGGGCTTCTCCCCCATCGATCAGCATTGATCGAAATAACTCACTGTCAGCAGATTTGCGTTCCCAGCCAACGCTGAGTTCGTTCCCAGCCTTTATAATATTGTAAACAATTAAATGCCCAAAATTAGCTTTCGTTATAACGAAATGCACAACTATCTGTTAGTCTTAAGTTGTTCTTCAATAAATGAACTTGTCGTGAAATATCGCCTTGCCTTTTATTTTATAATAAATTCAACTTAACCGTTAGAGCTGTTCGCGGTTTTTATAAGATTCAAACTCACAGCAAATAAAGAAAAATCTAATTATATATATATATATATATATATAAAGCATAATATATACATATTAATTTGTTCAAAAATATCATTTAATAATTACACTTATTTAATATCAAATTCATCACACGTACATTATTTAAATTCAAAATTAATTATATAAAAATTTATTTAATTTTGATTACAAATTGATAATTTATCTACATTTTGTATATGTGTGTTAATAAATATTATATTAAATAAAACCTTTATCCACAATAAATTTATATTGTGTTCAAAAAGTTTTATAATTTTAATTTTCAATATACTATACTATACATGTGCAAACTGCCCTTGCATTAGAGAATTGAATAACTTATGTAATTCAATTTTCCAACCAGGTAATACCAAACCAACAGCCCATTTATATAAAAACGGGTGTTGGTTCTGTTTTGGATGAAAGTTTATGCTTGCCAAATTAACGATAATGTGAAACCTATTTAGTATATATTGATAAACAATATACCTTGGCTAATTCCATCATTATCTAACAATTGCATAATATTACCCCAGCCAAGCGTTCAAAGACAACAAATAACGAAGAAAGACTTTCATTTTTAATGACATCTTGTATTATATGCATTCAATACATATAATAGATGAGCACACACTGCTCACCATGCATAGGTTTTGTGTCACGTTTTCTAAAACTTAATTAGTTTTTCAAATGCTACCTCTCAATATAATCAAGTGCACCTATGTGTTCCCCACAACAGTTACACAATTTCAGCGACGCCTCTGGTATGCCCCCTTCAGCGACGCCTCTGTCATGCAGGCGAGCAGAAGTCCCGTTGCCAACGGCGGCCAGAATATAAAAGGGCGCGCAACAGCGCATGCGGGACACTTTGAGTGGAGCAATCACCCAAGCAACACTGATCGGTCCTTGCAATAGCAGGACAACCCAGCAATCCTTGTTGTCACAGGATCCTCCGTAAACATAACTTTGCAGTAGCAGGTTATAATCCTCGTTGCCACAGGAGACATCGAAGATATCCTTGCTGTAGCAGGATATAGTCTTAGCTGTCGCAAGACACATCCTAGAAAACTTTGCGGTAGCAGGTTATAATCCTCGTTGTCACAGGAGTCCTCGCAGTTATCCTTGCTGTAGCAGGATATAGTCTTAGCTGTCGCAGGACGCCCCATCAATAGCTTTGCAATAGCAGGCTATAATCCTCGTTTCCACAGGAGCCATCGTAGATATCCTCGCTGTAGCAGGATATCGTCCTAGCTGTCGCAGGACGCCCAATCAATAGCTTTGCAATAGCAGGCTATAATCCTATAATACTACACGTCATCCTTGCTGCCGCGGGACCTAGTTTATCCGTCCTAGCTGTCGCAGGACCTAGTCATAGTCGTCCTCGCATTAGCAGGCTAGGGCCAACCCAGCAGGTCCTTGTCGCAGGATCAGGATCATTCATACTCCTCGCTGTCGCAGGACCTAGGTTATCCGTCCTTGCTGAAGCAGGACATAGGTTTAGTTGTCCCTGCAAGAGCGGGTCAAAGGGGATTTATCCTCGCTGTCGCAGGATCGACATTCGACAATCCTAGCTGTCGCAGGATCCGTTCCCGATACCCTTGCAGTAGCGGGGTCCCCAGTACGAGAGACGGATCGAGCTTTAACCAAGAGGAAGACCAGCGACCGACGAGCGCCGAGCGACGAGCCTACATCGGATTTCATCGACCCGAGACCGAGGACACCAACCATCAACGCCTACACATCAAATAAAATAGAAACCTACATTGAAATTTATAAGAGTCGGCCATCGCGTCGCCAATAAACAGAATACCATTTAATATTGAAATCAAATCTGCCTTCTTATTCACTCGCAAGTGCTGCATATTATAAATTTGTTGCACGAACCCATATCGCCGACCGAGTTAGCCCGGTGAAGCCTTAAGGATCGTTACAACTGGCGCCCAACTTGCAGGGTTTTGCGAATTGAATAAGAATAGTAAGATTTCAATATGGTAAGACCATGGATTTACAACCTGAAAAAGGAGGAACTGCTGCAATATGGCAGCGAGTTCGGGATTACACTGACCGGAAACGTGGACACCATGAGAAAAGACTTCGGCGACTGGGTACAAACACAAGAAGGACGCCTACC
This sequence comes from Drosophila falleni, assembly GCA_035045575.1. NCBI lineage: Eukaryota > Metazoa > Arthropoda > Insecta > Diptera > Drosophilidae > Drosophila > Drosophila falleni. The sequence continues at coordinate 334,971 of JAWNOV010000064.1, forward strand.
TCACGCAGGTCGACTGAACACATTAGCCAGACAACATGCCCGCAAATCCCCAACTAGGGAGGCTGCAGCCATCAGGGAAGAGCCAAAGCAGAACAAAACACAGTGGCCAGGGAAATGGCACATATGGATTTTGCTTCAACAAACGCAGAGGCACGGCGTCGGGAACAACAACAAAGACAAGAGGAACAAGAATCGCATTGGCAAAACACATCGACCATACACCAGCCATGCCACCGAAAGGAATCCAGCTCGGGATTATGCAGCCGTAGCGAAACAAGTGAGGGAGTGGAGTTTTAAGTTCGATGACACCTCAAAGCCGTTAGAATTTCTGGAGCAAGTGGAATGGTCTGCAGAAACCTATGGGCTGGAACTGGACCAGATACCACGAGCAATGCCTAAATTACTGAAAGGCACGGCTCTCAAGTGGTATATAGCGAACAACGAGCACTGGAGAACCTGGGCATCATTCGCAAAGAACTTCCACGAATTTTTCCTGCCAAGAGATTACTTCTCGAAGCTGGCGGAAGAAGTTGATCGGAGGAAGCAGGGCATAGAGGAACCATTTAAAAAGTTCATGGTAGAGATGCAGACGTTGATGCGGCCACTAAAATTAACAAAGGAGCGGGAACGAGATAAAATATACAACAGCAGCCTTCCCGACTTCAGAGCGTTCGCAAGACCGTATGAGAACGGCAGTTTGATCGAGCTCATGCAACTTGCGGAGGAATTCGAGGAACTGGACGGGACAGAGAGAAATTGCGGCAACAATCCCGTGGTAACCGCCCCAGGCTCATGGCAGTAGAAGACGCTAGACCAGCAGAAACCAAAGGCCCATGTACCCGCTGCATCGACAACGCAAGGTCGCGACCACAGCCAACACCAAGAGCATTCTCAGGACAACCAACACATGTCCCCAACCCAACACAGGCGTGTAGAAGATGCGGAACCGAGGGACACTGGGCGAGGGAATGTCAAAACCCGAGCCTCCTTTTCTGCTGGATATGTGATGTTGCCGACAGGGAAACAGATCAGCGGCGTCCAGGTTCCAGGAGCGAGCGGATGCCGACAGAAGCGGCTCCCCACAATTAATCGGCACTTTGAAGGACGAGGGCGGGAGGGTGGGGTCATGAAGAACAACGAGAAAGAGAGGAGGGACACTATGCGAAGAAGGATTTGAACTAAAAGCAACACAGAGACAGGTGCGGTTGGCAGATGGCCGGACTGGTGTCGTTACGGAACAAGTGGAGGCACAAATAAAGCTCGGCAACAAAACTGTAAACATGCCGTTATTAATTCTGTCGGGAGTCATCGACGAACTGGTGCTAGGATGGGATTTCCTCTCGAACATGGGAACTAACTTCGAATGCGCCGGAATCGAAGTCAGAATCCCGACTCGTCGACAAACCAACAGAGTACAAGAAGAGAAACTCTGGGTTGTCAACACAGATCACACACAGGAGCAAAGAAAACAAGAACAAAGTAAACAAGAGCAAAGGAAACAAGAACAGGCAACACAAGACGAGGAAATCACGCTGGAACATACAATTACAACGAAGGCTGGAACAACGAGCATCGGCATGGAGCAGGGTGAATCCTTACACCCCGAAACAGCGGTGGATAAATTTCTTCAGCAGGAACTAGCCGCATTTGCTGTTATGAGCGGCACATCGCCAATCACGGAACACCGGATCGTGATGCACGATGACCGTCCGATTAAAGCAACGCTACTTTCCAAAGAACCCTAAGATGCAAGACGAAATCAACAAGCAGATCGACGAGTTGCTAGCCAAAGGATGTATTGAGCCGTCGAACAGTCCACACAGTGCCCCGATTGTGATGGTCAGAAAGAAAACGGGTAAATGGAGGTTGTGCGTCGACTTTCGTCAGCTAAACAGCCGATCAGTCAAGGACGCTTATCCATTACCTCGAGTACACCACATCCTGGATCAGTTGAGGGAAGCACGTTACATCACCAGCCTCGACCTGAAAGACGGTTACTGGCAAATCCCCATGTGAGGAAACAAGTCGCCCTTTGACAGCGTTCACAGTACCAGGCAGAGGACTCTTCCATTGGAAAGTTATGCCGTTTGGACTTCACTCCGCTCCAGCAACATTCCAACGAGCATTGGATCGGGTGATTGGACCTGAAATGCTGCCACATGCCTTCGCATATCTAGATGACATCATCGTTATTGGGAAAACATTGGAAGAACATATGGCCAATCTAAAGGAGGTGTTTCGACGACTCAGGGCAGCGAATTTGAAGATCAACGTCGACAAGTGCGACTTCTTCAAAAAAGAATTAAAATATCTGGGACATAAAGTAACAGAACATGGAATATGCACAGACCCGTACAAGGTAGCGGCGATTTCCCAACTAAAACCGCCTACTAACATCAGGGAGCTGCGGCAATACCTCGGAGTGGCATCCTGGTACAGACGATTCGTGCCTGACTTTTCCACTACGGTGCACCCCCTCAACGGTTTATTGAAGAAAGGCGTGAAATGGCTATGGAACGAAGAGCACCAACAGGCGTTTGAGAGGGTGAAAGAAAAGCTGACGCATGCACCAGTCCTAGCGTGCCCCGACTTCGCCCAGCAATTCACGCTACAAACTGATGCCAGCAACTATGGACTGGGAGCCATCCTCACACAGGAATCCGGAGAAGGAGAACGGGTAATCGCATATGCTAGCAGAACACTGAACGGACCCGAAAGAAACTACTCAGCAACAGAGAAAGAATGCTTAGCTATCGTTTGGGCGATTCGGAAGATGCGACCATACCTAGAGGGTTACCATTTTGCCGTCGTAACAGACCACATGGCGCTCAAATGGCTAAACTCTATTGAAAACCCTACCGGTCGTATCGCCAGATGGGCATTGGAATTGCAGCAGTACGACTTCGAAGTGGCATATCGCAAAGGAAAACTGAACGTAGTGGCAGACGCATTGTCGAGGCAACCGCTAAATGAGGATGTCTGCGCTCGGGTCGAAATTGAAGAAGAGACAGCGGAAACTGGCGGAACTGATGGAAACTGGATACACAAGATGCTACTGAAGATTCGTAAGGAGCCCAGGAAATTCCCAGACTACCTAGAAGAATCTGGCAACTTATACAGACACATCCCTCACCGAGCAGGGCACGAGGATGTGACATCCTGGAAATTGTGTGTGCCAACGAACGAAAGGCAACGTGTATTACACGAAAATCACGACATAGCAGCAGCGGGACATACTGGAACACGGAAAACGATAGCTCGGGTGGCGGCACGTTATTACTGGCCAGGATTGCACCGAGATGTCCGCAACTATGTACAACGATGTGAAGTTTGTCAGCAATACAAACCGAATCAGTTGCAGGCAGCCGGCCAGATGCTCACTCAAATTCCAGAAGAACCATGGGCCACGGTGTGCGCAGATTTCGTCGGACCATTACCACGATCAAAACACGGGAATACAACACTACTGGTATTTATAGACAGGTTCTCAAAATGGACGGAACTAATACCAATGCGAAGCGCAACGGCGGCAGCCCTCCAAAAAGCGTTCAGAGAAAGAATCCTGGCAAGATTTGGCGTGCCAAAGGTCCTCATCACTGACAACGGCGCACAATTCACCAGCAAGGCATTCAAGAGTTTCCTGCAGGATTTGGGGGTGAGACACCAGTACACGGCACCGTACACACCGCAGGAAAACCCCACGGAAAGAGCAAATCGCACAGTAAAGACAATGATTGCTCAATATGCTGGAGCAAACCAACGCTGTTGGGATGAGGCGTTGCCAGAAATCACTTTGGCCGTAAACACCAGCGTGACAGCATCCACAGGATACACGCCAGCGTTTGTGACACAGGGTCGAGAGCCTCGACTTCCCCAGGCTTTATATGATGAGGTGGCCATCGGCACAGGACGGACTACACAGGAACCGCAAGCAAACGCTAACAAACTCAATGAAATATTTGAGATTGTTCGCAGGAGTTTGGAGAAGGCGGCGCAAGATCAGGCACGTTATTACAATCTGCGCAGGAGACAATGGAAACCAAGCGTGGAAGAGCACGTGTGGCTAAAGGAATATCATCTATCCAATGCAGTGGATAGATTTGCGGCAAAACTGGCACCTAGATTTGGAGGACCATACCAGATCGTGGACTTCATATCGCCGGTAATATGCAAACTGCAATCACAGGCGGATAAAAAGATACGGCGAGCACACGTTGGAGACCTAAAACCACATACGGCGGCGAGGGAAACCAGGTCAGACGAATGATTTTTTTTTGTTTACATATAAATGTTGCAGAGGGCGATAGTAGAGTACATACATAGAAAAAACAGCACACCAATAAACTCATGGGTTAACATAAAGTTAAAAAAAAAATAATTTTCTTTTTATTGAAAAGTGGTTACAAAAATTTGGGACCACCCTAATCCGTCGAAACACTCACAAGCACCCATAAATGCACATAATGAACAAAAAAAAAAAAAATCATCAATAATAATATATAATAACAAATAACATTTTTCTTCCTGGAGAAAAATAATAATAAAATATTTGTTTTCCTTTGCGAAAAATAATAATAAAATATTTGTTTTCCTTTGCGAAAAATAATAATAATATTTTTGGGACCACACTAATTCATCGAGCATCCAAAACAAGGCACGGCAAACATTCGATGAAAAATTTTGTTTGATAATTTTTTTTATTGCTGAAAAAAAAATTTTTTTTTAAATATAAATTTTTTTGGGACCACCCTAATCCAAGGCCAGGAAACATTCTTTTTTACCAAGAAAAAAAAAGGAGAAATATATATGCATACATGTATTAGATCAATATATATGTATATATATATATATACATGTACACTATATAACCGGCGTGAACAACAGAGTAATTCAACGTGGGAACAATCAGCGCGGCCCACTGTGCGTACGTGTTCGAGAGCCCAAACATCTGTTGTTGTCGCGACGGTCAGTGGTCAGCAAAGCAAAACGAAAATGTTGTTGTTGTTTACGTTTCACGCAACGCACAGCGAACGAAAGATAAGAGAGTCCAAAAATTTGTTGTTGTCGCGGCGGTCAGTGGCCGGCAAAGCAAAACACAAACATTTGTTGTTGTTTACTTTTCGTTTTCTTTGCATAGCAATGACCCGACATCTAAGTCACAGAGAGCGGTGCAGAAAGCGAAACAAAGGAAAGAAAGGAGAAGAACGGTTATATTGCGCTGATATGCATAACACATTGCTAAGATTTTAACAAAACTAAGAGGAATTGCTCTCAGAGAGAATGCACAACAAAGGCAAAATAGAGCGACGCTATTTGTTGTTGGGTGCATCGCGAATGATTAAGCCGAACAATTAAACAAATATACACAACGAGGGAATTTTTATGCTCAAAATGTATTATGTATGTTTAGGTTTATATATATATATATATACTATATGATTATGATTACAGCGAAGGAACTATTACATATATATATAAATATATATATATATATATATATATATATATATATATATATATATATATCCATATAATATATATATATATATAAATATATATATATATATATATATATATATATATATATATATATATATATATATATATATATAAATATATATATATATTTATATATATATATATATATATATATATATAAATATATATATATATATATATATATATATATATATATATATATATATATTTATATATATATATATATATATATTTATATATATATATATATATATATATATATATATATATATATATATATATATATATATATAAATATATATATATATATATATATATATATTTATATATATATATATATATATATATAAAAATATATATATATA
>JAWNOV010000065.1:0-124562 GCA_035045575.1 Drosophila falleni
ACAAGTTTGGTGTCTCTAGCTCTTATAGTTTCTGAGATCTAGGTGTTCATACAGACAGACAGACAGACAGACGGACAGACAGACAGACGGACATTGCTATATCGATTGCTTTTTTAAGTACGGGGTCTAAAAATGATCGACACGTTCAAACAGACGGACAGACAGACGGACATGGCTCAATCGACTCGGCTGTTGATCTTGATCAAGAATATATATACTTTTGGGGGTCTGCCACGCCCCCTTCTGCCTGTTACATACATTCTGCCAAACACATTACACCCCTTTTTACCCATTTTTAATGGTCTCAGGGTATAAAAATAAAGTAAAAAGTGTACCAGTTAAGAGCACAACTAAGTCTTTATACACAAAACTTGAGAACACTGACAATCATAATAATGCTGTTCAAGCATCAAGACAACAAACAAGACGCTCCAATGAAATTAATGAGTATTGAGGAGACTCCAACGACATTGAATTAACGAATTGACGCATCGATCGCACCCCTCTCTGGACAACTTCTTAAAACAATTGGACGAGACCACATGCTATTCAGCTAATTAAACAATCAATTTGTTGCAACCATTTTTCGCCTGACGCTTGATAACCAAAATATGTGATTTTGACTGTCCAACGAAATCTACAGATTTGACGTCAATCTACGCGATATGCTCTTTAAAAATTTTTTATTGTTTTTTGTGGTTTTTTTTTTTAAACTATATGAGTCAACTTTGTATAGCCTACCCTGTAACTATATCGAGTCCTATTTGCAAAAATGACGCAAGCGGCAAAAAGCAAACTATGCAGGACAGAGTTTTTTAAGTTATCTTGAGTCGTTTTCATATGTCGTGGCATCGCTTATGTAATAATTGACGGTTCAATATCTCCGTAAATATATAGAACTTAAATTAAATATATTGGGTGCAGATACTGTCGCTTGCTCAATTTGTGCAAACAGGGCTCGGTATGTATGTATACATCTATATTAAGATGATCAGCTATCTGTGTCATCTTAATTAGCATTACTTACCCTAGCAATAGTTATACATGGGTAGATGAAACTGAGCGTCAAAAATAATGGCAACGTTGTCGGTAAATACTGAAGAAACAAATCTTCTTTATGCGGGGGATCTGGAAATTGTTGCGTCACAACTTCAGGCAACACATATTGTCCCGACTTTTTGCTTATATAGGACATGCTCAAAGCGTGTTGAATGGGTATAAAACGTTTAGGATCTTCCGATGAAACACGCAATGTATATTTAAATTCATTCGGCAATTCTTTTAAATCCGACCACGATTGATCAAATTCAATGCCAGCAGCCGCATAGTTTGCTGACACATTATTTTGTAGAGCTTTTGCATCCTTGAATCCCCTATGGTTACCGCCCATTCGTTTTGCTGCCTCATCGACCACAATATCCAGATAATTATTGTATGGGGAATAATAAATTTCGCCAGAGCTAGAAAAAAAAACACCACAGCATTCCATTTTAAGACTAAGATTTTAATAAAACTAAGAATATTTATCTTAAAAATTTTAAGTTCCTAATACTAATATACAAATTTTAAGGTTCTAGGAATATATGCTTAAGCATGTAAATATCAAAGGACATATAATATGACAACTATTAAACAAAGAAGGGTTACGATAGCATATACCTTATATACATATATCTAAGTATATAATATCTTCATTTGAATATTCTTATTCTTCACATAATAATCTACAATATATAAACATACGTTATGTTGGTTTAAATTTAAGGCCCTATTCTCATTCAAAACCAGTTTTTTGGACCCTTTTTAAAAAAATTCTTATTTGAAAACGCAAAGAATAATTGAAAACTTTTTTTATTTATTGTATTACAAAAGGTTCAAAGTAAGTAAAAAAATTTTTTTTGCCCCGATACGAGGGGTGATCAAAAAGTAATGAGACTTCAAAGTTGGGGGTTGAAAAAAAAGGTGTCGTCACGGCGGCCACGATTCCGGGTCTCCGGAGCGTCGGAAATGAAAAAAAAAACGGGGTTATAATCAGCATAGATGTAATTCTGGCCCGTAGTAAAATAAAAATTTTGAGATTTTTTTTGACAAAATGGCGGCCATTCAAAAAAAAATTTCAATTTCGGGCTTTTTTTTTGTAGTTTAGTGTAAAAAAAAAATAGTAAAAAAATCGCAAAATTTTTATTTTACTTCGGGCCAGAATGGTGACAATTCTACGTCGATTAAACTTTGTTTCATCCAAATCGGTTCAGTAGAACTGGCGGAATCGTGGCCGCCAGCTCGAAAAACGTGGTTTCGAGATAAACGCGTTTAAAGTTTGAAGTTTGAAGAAAATAGCTCATTTTGACGAAGACCTTGCTTCACAAAAATGGCCATATCTTCTAAAGTATTTCGAATTTCAAAAACCCTTTTAGGGTTATATTCGTAAATGTCCAAGCTATAAAAAAATGCAAAAAAAAAAGTCGAAAAAAATTTTTTGCTGAAAAAGAATAGGGCCTTAAGAATAAATGTAATACATTGAATTTAGTTTTGAATACATTCATGCAGTTCTCTACATTGTACATACATATATTGCCTCAAAAAAGATTGTGTTTCCCGTTATAGTCTCTGAGGTCTAGGCGCTCACAAGAACGGACAGACAGACAGACGGACTGACGGCTGTTGATGCTGATCAAGAATATATATACTTTATGAGGTCGGAAATGCCTCTTTCTCCCTGTTACATACATTCCAATAAACACAATATACACTTTTACTTTTTTTTTTGTTATTGATAAAATGATTGACTTACTAGAACAGGTCGGTATATATAAGTTGTGGTAAATGGGTTTTCAGAGGCTTTTCCTGAATGTTAATGCCATTACGAGCTGCGACCATCAGAAATGCAAAAATTGCAGGCAATAAAAGTTCGATAACCAATTCTCGCTTACGACTCCATTGTAGAATCCAATTTTTCCATAGCAACAGGATAAATTTATTCCAGTTTGATAGTTCTGCCATTTTAATGTTTTTTGTACGTCATAACCACCGCAATATCTTCACAATTTAAATGTTCTTAAATAACGGCTCACATACAACTGTAATTTAGTTGATAAGATTTAATGATTAATTGATAGATTGATCACAAAGCGACACGATAAATGAAAAGTTTTGGGGTTTGGTAATCAGACTTTTCTTTTGCTATATATTTTGATGCGCAAAATCCGAATCTGAAGACCTATTTGTTTCTGCACGTTTTCCTATCTTAAAAAACGTAACTAATTTTAATTTGAATGGCAGGAGTGTTATGGCTAGGAACAAATGCTGACTTTCATATACAAAATTGACTTCAGATTCGTCTTTAGCGCCTGTTAGTGTTTAGTGCCTGTTTTTTGCAATAAACATATATTTTGGGTGTAATAGGAATTGAAACACTATGTCACTCTTAAATAAATCATTATTAAAAAAAATTACAAGCTTTGCACTTCAACATTTGGAATAAAATAGAAATTTAATTATTTTTTTTAACACAAACATAAAACATACATCTGTAAATGCGCAGCACTATAAAGCAACTGACTCAATTGCACACATTGTAAATCAGGCATGGCAAAGCCGTTACTCTAAGAGATTTTTAATCTGATATTTGTGTTTGCTCTCCAATATTCGTGGACATTGATATCAGCATTCACGCAGCATTAGCAGAGAAAAATAGAAAACAAGGGGACTCCGCACCCCGATCGCTTTGTTTGCGATGAGGTGCGGCTCGACAGTAGGATACCCTGTTGTTCCTATTGCAGCTATTTGGTTGAGATATCTCAAAAAACAAAAAACTTTTTCATACTAGGATTTCATTTTCGATGTATCATTCCTAAGACAGCTATATGATATAGTGATCCGATCCAAAAATAAAAACAAACAAAACTCTGTGTACGGTATCCAGGAACCTACATACCAAGTTTGAAGTCTCTAGCTCTAATGGTCTCTAAGATCGACGCATTCAAACAGTCGTACAGACGATTAGACAAACGTCTTGATACTAATCAAGAATATATATACATTGGTTGGCTGCCTGTCTCCTTCTGCCTGTTACATAGATTCTGTCAAACACATTATACCTTTTTTGCCCATTTTCAATGGGCTCAGGGTATACAAAATTGGACTCATTTTCTAAAAACAACTTAATGTGTCTTATCAACTTTGTTCTTGATATTGACGGCGGTTTTTAATGTATTATTAAAATATATCAAAAACCAATTCGTTTATATATGCTTACATTATTAAAACTTAAATTTTTTATCAGCGCAACACAAAAAAATTATCGCTTTTATGTAAGTATTTGTGTCCCAATTTATGTATTTGAGCATGTCTGCTGTATTTTTTAAGACGATTTATGTTCCTACTTATCGCAAACGAGTTTTAAACGAATATTTGATTGAATATAATTATTTTTAGGGTTTGTTATAGTTCAATAATGTCATACTTCCTTTTTTCGTAGAATATTCACTCAATTCATTTATAAGAATGAAACTTTTAATTTTCAAATAAGATTTTTGCTGTAAATTTTAATTAATAACTATTATTTCATAATTTTTTTAGACAAAGTACCCAGATCCCGATTTATATATACACATTGAGTATTATAGCCAGAAGCAAATTCGAGCTGCGATCTGTTCTGCTATTCATCAATTCATGGCCACTCTGGTTCATGTCGATTTGAACAAACACATGCACAACAGGCAATCAGCTGGTAACAAAAAAATTTTGCAGTATTTACTTAGCAATTTATTGGCTAAAACAACTGATATGGTTGACGACTTTCTACTATCGAAACGTTTTCGAAGCCAAGTTCGAAAAGTGAAAACAACTCCATTTCGGTCGGAATTGGGAACAGCAAATAGTAAGGGTATAAATTGCGTTACATTCGAATAAATAACATTTAGGTACAAAGAAAACCATTTGTTTTTTATTTTAGACTAAGTCAGTCCGTCATCTATCCTAAACTTTGCCGGAAACGACAACATAGCTGAATGCGGCAATCAAGTAATGCCGATCGGAAACTGCACCGTAACACTTTCCACCACGTTCTGCAAAAAACTGTCTTACACAACATGCGCGCAACAACTTCATTCGGGAGGCAACGCACACTGCACCACTCGTCCCAGCCATCTTGAATCTATAACGGTCATTGATGAAGGCGTCATCATTATCAATGAGAACACAGCTACGGTCAACGAAGAAACAGTGACTGGAACATTTCTCATTACCTTCAATAATGAGGTTAGATTAAATGGCACAGTATTCCGGAACTGGAAAAACTTCGTGAAGAAATCCTCTGGCCCAGCCTTATCTGCGCTCCTCAATGTAACAGGCCACCAAGAAATACTAAGCCTGACATACCTACAAAAACTTAGTGTAGAAAACCTACGATACAGTATCCAGATGGAAGAGGGACTTAAACAGCGACCCATAATATCTGGACTGGCCGCGATTACCTTCTTGGTCTTCTGCTACGCAGCACATCAACTTTACCAAAAGCATTATAAGGGTCAACATGAACTTCAAGCCGTGATCAATAGTTTTAGGAAGACCGAGGACGCCCTTCACTTAAGCGAGGGAGGAGTTAACCCGAGTTGTCAAACAGTTGACTCAGGTTGCATAACAACGAGTCATTGACCGGATCGGAGCCGCGCCAGCAGCGTCAGAAGTTTGGGCAATGGCCCGTCTTCTGCGGAACTTCAGCGAACACCGTGGGATCGCTGATTCAGCATATTTAGGGCACTAGGGCTAGCTTTCGTTATAAGTGCACTTTGTAATTAGCTTTAGTTTATTTTTTACAATAAAACTGAGAGGTTCGATATTGAACAAACGTTTGTTTTAAAGTGACTCAATAACAACGGGTGAATAATCTTTTCGTAACTTATATATCATATAGCTGCCATAGGAACAATTGGTCGAAAATTAACCTCAGTGTAAAGTACCTGGGCTCATTGCATTCTACTGTCGAGCGTGATCGACTGTAACCGCCAACTTGCTTAAATTTATAGACTGTTTAATAAATTATATAACTATTCCTTTACATTTCTATTTGCCATGACTATAGTAATTCGGAAGGACATAGAAATCAAATAACTACACAAAAGAAATCAAAATTGTTGAAGCGGAGGAGACGAGAGAACTAGGAAGCTCATACTATCGAAATACTCGCTATATTTATGATTTTTCTAATACAATAAGGAAAACCCAAGTAAGTGAGGGGAGCATTCTGTGATATAAAAATGCAAATGCATGTTCCGCATATTTAATGCTTCGTGTGTACACGCAAATATATTACGATACTATATATATATATATAAATATATGTATCTATAGAGGGAGTATATGAAAAATTCTTTTTGTTACCCGCAGCTGCATCGACACAATGGACTCGATACCACCCCCATACCCCGACGTTTGGAAATGCTCTAAGAAAAACCACGCATGACAAAATACCAAGTGGAAAAAGGGAAAATATTTCGAGTTGAGTTTTTTACACAATTTGCACCCTATAAGCTTGTAAAAGAATAAACAGGATATTATAAAATTCTCTAAGTTTATTTAGTAGATGAAACTAATCGTTTAAGAATAAATATATTTAAATTTTTTTCTTGAGTATGAAACAGATTGTATAAATTTTATACTTGGTTAAGAAATGTTTGAACTTACAGGGTATCTGCAAACATAATATGCTTAAGTTACATTTTTATCATTTCTAGGTTTATTTTTATTTTTCTGTTTTTTTCTGGTATTTTACTCTTTCGGCCAGCAATGACTTTTTACAATTTTCATATGAAATGAACCATTAAATTGAATTGGCATTAAAATTATGTGTGTGTGAGGGTGTGTAGCTGCTACATGCGAGTTGAGGAAAGCTGGTTTCTCTCGCTTTTGGCACTTTGCATACGCCTCTCGACAACGCAACCCATCCAACTTATTTGCATTTTTATTACAACAACAAAGCAGCAGTTGAAGCAGCTTTGCCACATGCAGAAAATACAAAAAAATAAGAGAATTCAAATAAATGTTTGTTAAGTATTTTTGAATTGAGTCGCATGCACACACATACACACTGGGTATATGCGTGTGTGTGTGTGTGTTTGTGTGTGTGTGTGTATGTCGCATTAAGCAAGTGAAAAGCAAATTCTCTGACATCAACTCCTTTTCCTACTGTTCTGTTTGTGGATTGGCACACCTGCTGCTCCTCATCGCCAGCGATAACCGTAAATCGCAATGGCTACGACAGCTGCCAAAGTTGGAAAAACTTCAAGAAATGTCCCATAAGGCATTTTTATTTACATTAACAGAAACTCTTGTACCTGAAAGCATATATGTATAAGGACTCGTCATCCTTTTATCTACTGTTTTTACACTACTTAACTGAAATTGAAAAAAATTATCCCTGCCTATCTGGACTTTGCTAAACTTCATATCTATTCAGATAAGTGTATACGTTATGAAGATTGCTTCTTTATGAACCTTGCTCACATTCTGGAATAATAGCACGTTTCTACAAATCATTCAATTTCAAATTGAAAAAAAAAAATATAGTTGTTTAACTTTTACTCAACTTTGTCAGGATGCCTGAAATGTATTATAATATTATTAATAATAAAAAAAAAATTTGATAAGTATACAAAAAATACTTCCAGGTGAACGCTGTGATAAATTTTTCGCCAACAGTTGATAATCGATGGTAAAAGTTATAAACAGCGCAGAAAGGAAACCAAATTAAAACTATTTAATAAATTTTGATAAATTGTATGTAATTAAAAACTGCACTGCCCATTGAAAATTGGCAAAAAAAGGGTATAATGTGGCAGATCGACTTAGTTTGGCAGAATGTGTGTAACAGGCAGAAGGGAACGAAGAAGTATATATATTCTTGATCAGGATCAACAGCCGAGTCTATTAAGCCATGACTGTCGGTCTGTCCGTCTATCCGTCTGTTTGAACGCGTCGATTTCAGAGACCATAAGAGCTAAAGTCTCTCGCTTTTATTAAAAAATATCTCCAGATCAAATTATAGGTGAATTTTAAATATATTGTTTTTATAGTCGCTATACTCTCTCGTTAAAGCTCAAGTTTCTTAGATTGGATCAGTGAGCTATTCAGCAAGAGTTTAGCTCAAATTGTTTGATTTTAAATCCGATTTTTACCAAAGCTTATCAGATTATATTAGACAATGCCAAAAACATCTAAGAGCTTTGTTAAGAATTCAAACGAATTGACAGTTACTCAAATGAAAAGAACCAAAGCCGCATATCTGTTCTAAACCAAGCCAAGCCTTGCAAAACCGGTAGAGTTTTGGTTTTTAAGAAGCTTAATATGCACACAAAATATTATTTAGCTTTAACTTAACTCTAAAGTTTAAAGTAAGCTGACCACCTTGTGTAAAAGATTTTGTTGAAGCTTGTGAAGTTTTCCAATAAAATTTTTTAATAATTCAATAAAAAAAAAACTTTACTGATTAAAAAAAAATAATTTTTGCAGCTCAAAATGAGAAATGGCCTCACTGTCCGCCGTTCAGTGCATGCTTAACATAGTGAAACTTTAAGTGGGGCACTTTTTGGGTCATTTTGTGCTCAAGTTCATTTGGCCAGAGAGCGAGAGGAATACTTGAAAACTTGTGAACTGCACGCACCGCAGAAGCAACAGCAACAGCAAGAGTCACAACAAGAGAGCCACAACAGCAACAACAACAGTAGCGACAACAACGAGAAGCATGAGAATAACAAATAGAAGTATTGCATTGCTCTTTGGGACTTACGACAGCCATAACAACTAGCACTACATTAGCGGTTCTCTGAATCGAGGAACTGCTGCATGCAACTGAATGGTGCATGGAGGAGGCATCGTTGTCATGGTCACGTGCCGCAGCTTCCGGTGACTGCTGCAGCTGCAGCTGCAACTGCTCGCACGACTGAACCAAAGGGCGGCCATGTTTTCCATGTTGCAGACACACCGCAACAATTGTCAAACTAGCCAGAAAAATTGCGGCTGCCTTGGCCTTGGTTAGCTTTAGGCGTTGCGGATTTCCATTGATAATTTTTCGTTGAGTAGCTGTCAAATGATAAGTACTATTCAAGAGAATACTATAGGAGGGTCGCTTGTACACAATTGAATACTCTGTCGAATGAAAGCACAGACAGAAATGTCTGTCGATATTAGCAAATAAAGAAAAATTTAGGAATAAAAAACTTGATGCATATAGCGAAGAATAACATGTACAATTGGGAATTGTTGGAAATATTAATTAATGTTCATTATTTTCATAGTTACTTTTGCACGAAATTAAGCGAGATATAGATCGAGAATTTACTCAAATCTCTTTTTTGAGAATTAAAATAAACTGATCAAAAGTTATTTTATTTTATTTTGTATTTGAAGAACGAATTAAGCAAGCTTATGAGTATCGCTGATTAACTTCTACTGAAGTCCTTCAATTAGAAAGCTCATCAGATAATTTGTATTCCAAATATTTATTTCAGATTCTTTTAGACAAATACGACAAATACAAACCAAAACGTAGAGTTTTCCTCCAAGTATTCGTATGTATATCATCTTAACATGATTCCTTTAAGATAGAGTAGATTAGTTAGGACGTGTCGCAGTACCAGCAGTCAAATAGTGAACTTTTCCTTCCTTTTGGTGTTTGTGAGACAGTCACAATTTCGTCTTTTTTAATTGTTTTCCGCTCGTTGACCTGGTTGTACCATGTGAACAAAAGGCAAAAGTTGTCCTAACGACGACGAAGCAAAACGCGTTGTCGCTAATGAGCTCCTAATTAGTGAATCGACATTATAAATTGTTTGTTAATTAGAAAATTAAGGCCTTTATGTTAATTTACCAGTAATTTTAAAACATTTGATTTGATGTACTTGAAATGTATAAAACAAGTTTTTAAAAATAAATGTTGATAGGTACAACGATTAAATAAGCTCGACTATAATACCGACTCCATATACAAAGTATTTGTTCTCAGCACCGATGTTCACACGAAATGCAATTGCTAAGTCAATAAACTGCACAACTCACACGGGCAACAGAAGTGACTGCTCATTTGCCCTCTGGCATTGGGCAAGAAGAGCTCAATTGGGCCAAGTTTGCTGCAATTTTATGGCAGCTGCATTGCAAAATGCAAAATGTGGGCAACACCCTAAAAATCGCAGCCACCGTTGAGCGTCATTAAAGACACGCGATGCGGGAAATGGACGTAATGGAACAGAACTGAATTGAACAGAATAGCAATGGACATAAAACAGCAGACACTGGAAAACCGCATTCGATAGGATTGTAAACAGAGAAGCGTTACCTTTTGGCTTAGAGGCAATGAGTGTAGTCGATTGCAAAAACCAGAACACACTAAACTAGGAACAACAACTTAATGTGATCGACTTGGAAATTCTCTATTTTCGATCGGACCACTATATCTTATAGCGTCCATAGGAACAGTCGGTGTAAAGTCAAGTTTAAGTATAAAAAACTTTTTTGTTTTATGAGATATTAAATCCAAATTTATTGAATATGCATTTAAGTTAGTCTTATACATACTTTCCGAAACTGAAAATATAACAGATCTAAAGGTTGTCTGCAGTTATTTTCAATGGCGAGCTATTT
This sequence comes from Drosophila falleni, assembly GCA_035045575.1. Lineage (NCBI taxonomy): Eukaryota > Metazoa > Arthropoda > Insecta > Diptera > Drosophilidae > Drosophila > Drosophila falleni. The sequence goes on from JAWNOV010000065.1 coordinate 10,636, forward strand.
AAAATATTCATTTTAGCGTTGAGCTTTAAAAAAAGACGATCACTTTTTAACCATCGCTGGGGCCACAGGTCGAGAAGCGTGCCGGCAATAATGTTCTGTAACTTTAGCAAACAGCTGAAAAGTTTAGTGAGCAAAGCATTTTCTTGCCCAAAATATCAACTGAAGTTAACAAAATCGCATGAAAGTATCATTCTATTTAAATCGGGGACTACGTCAGCCTTTAAAAGTTTCCATTCGTTTAGGCAATAATTATTGCAGATTATAATCATTCTCAAATACTAAAACATATCGTTCATGTATAACCCATGAATCCATCTAATACAGAAGCTGCAGCGCTTATATAAAATGTGTTTATTACATTCGATTTAGAATTAACAAGCATCTCAGATAAGTTTTGCAGTATAAGTAGTAATAGGACAACGATTGATTAAGTTTGGATATTTGTTGACTGTTGAAATGCTATTATGCTGAAATGATATTATCTAATTGCAAACACGACGCCGCTTGTGACGGCAACTCTTGGTCACCTTGCATGCCTGAAAAGGTAAAATGTTAGAAATGGACTAATTAAGAGTTGTTGGGACCTTTACCTGACGGCGATATTCATCCTTTTTGCATTCGGGGAGACGGCACCATGCGCGAGCTGCTTTCATTACCAGTTCCTTGGGCTTCAAGCCGCAATGATTGCGCCGATAATCGCGAAGAAAATTCAGGTAACCATTGCTTGTCATTGGACCTGGATTTTGACAACTGGGCTTACAGGCATTTCGACGCTTTGGCTTGCACCGTGGCTTAGGACAAGTCTTGCGCCTTGGAGCGCATCTTGGTTTAGGTGCGCATCTTGGTTTAGGTGCACATCTTGGCTTAGGTGCACATCTTGGTTTTCTGCGGATGGGGCAACGTGGTTTTGGAGGAGGGCAACATGCCTTTGGCCGGGATCGGCGCTTTTTTGGGCAGCATGAATCGGACACGTTTGAATTCGGGTCTGGTTGAGGTTGAAGATGAGATTGCTGTTCAGTACCGACATCATCCATTAGGTGATATTTTCTTCTTTGAGCATTGGACAGTTTATTCCATGCTTTGCCGCTTTTAATCGATATCTCCATTACGTCCACTCCGTAATGTTTTTTTGCATATGATTGGGCAAATTTAACATAAGGGTAGTTTGCAATATTTCTGTAAGACGAAGATGCTCCTTCAGCCATCATAGTATCTGGAAAAGCAGAAAAGATACGATAAATTATTCTCTAGAAAACTAAGAAGACTTGTTCTGTGCCTGCAGCAAAATTCTGTGTTCTTTCTCGTTGAATAACTTAGTCGCGAAATCTTACAGGCTTAAGGTCAAAAGGACAACCACAAAGTGCTTAACAAGTTGTTAAACTAGACTTAATAACGTCATCGTATGTGTGGGCGTGTCCTGGCCCTAGTCTAGTCAATGCGTCGAAAAATATGGCTATTTCAGCGTCCCAATATAAAATCGCTTACCTAAAATTATTAAATGCTTTTTGTTACTATCAAATTAAAAACTTTAAAATAATTTCAATATATTGTTAAGTTTCCAAAAAAGAATTGTAAAACAATTGAAAAATTTAAAGGTTAGATTTATTAGAAATCTATTGCACTAGTATACTAAAACATTTGAGAATCGAGTTCATAAGGTAAACTCAAATTAGATTGAAAGGCCTACTGTGTTTGAAAATTCGTTACTCGTAGAATGAAAATATTACAGATATAATGGTTTTCTGCAGTTATTTGCAAATGCGAGCGATTAAAAATATTCATTATAGCGATGAGTTTTTTAAAAATCGTTATATTGTCTAAATGCAGGTTGAAAAGTCTTCAAGGATTACGAATCCAAAAGCTTTTTGAAATCAGTAACAAATTTTGGGCGTGACGCATTTTTTAGTGCGCGCACAAATGTAAAAATTTTACAAAAAATTCAAGCTTTTAAACTAAATTATTAACAAAATATGTGGCCGATCATTATGATTTTGGTTTAATATGAAAAATATGATCACAGTAGCGGCATGTTCCGCTACAATGCCCTATCAACTGACTGGTAAGTATTCTGAGTCTATTCTTCCCCATGGGAATTAGTTGTTCGAAACGCTTCTAATAATAGTCTCCTATAAGGCAGACAGACGGACAGACAGATAGACATGCGGATATGGCTAAATCCACTCGCCAATTGATACTGATCCAGAATATATATACTATATGGGGTCTGCCACGACACCTTTTATATGGAAACTTTAAAATTAATTTAAATTAAGATAATTGAGTCCCGGATCATTTTATTATCTCACAATTCATGATATATCACCCTCTGCTTGAGGTAAAATTGTCATTCCTAAAGTTATGATTCAGAAATCTTAATTCTTAGGAATAATTCACCCTCTGCTTGAGTAAAATTGTCAGAATTTCCTTTTGTGTGTGTTCATTTAGCACTGGAACAAACATTTTTAAAACTTCTTTAAGGTTTCTATGGTTATAAAAACTCATAGCCGACTGCTGGTAATTTTTTCCCAATGGCCAAAAAAATTATAAATCCATTAGAAGAACATTTTTTCTTTGTGGAAAAGCATAAAATTTTAGAGGCGTGCGCGTATGGCAATAAAAAGCAAATGTTAAAAATTAAGAAAAAGAAAAAGAGCAAAAAGAGATGCAAAAAAGGGAAAAGGTGTTGGAAGAAGTTGTGCTTAATTTTATTTGTAGAGTGAAATTTAAAGGAAAAGTCAACGAAATGCGAATTTTGAATAAGCTTGCTGTTGGCATAGTGAGATTAAAGTATCTTTAATTGTTTGACCGAATCTGTCAGCATATACTCGTGCCAAGTACTTCAATTGGCGCAATTAAGTGACTTGGGTATTTTCATTAGCCAAATGCACATTTTATAGCCCAAAGTAATTTTCAATTAGCGCCTATTTTTCTCTCTCTATGCTATTTATGAGACGTCTACACTCGTTTACATCTACAATATATTTTTGGGAAAAACTTTGTTTTATGACTTGTGGCTTCGCCTCTGTTTCGACCGCAAAATAAACATTTACGTAATGCTTATAGTTTGTCTTTCTCGCATGTTATGCAAAAGTTCTAAATGCCCGACTCTGGCCCAAAATCCTGTTTTATGTCTCTGCCTAAAAAGTTGCCGCAGTAATAAAAGAGATTACCTACACATAACATGTGAGTCGACTCCAAGGACCAAAATTATTTTTTTATCCCCCTTTTGTGGTGTACTAAAGCCAAAAGAGCTGAATGGAGCCGCCTTTGAGAAGAAACTGCAGCTGGAACTGCAAGAAATTTTGATTGCAACAGTGCTGAAAGGGGAAATATGAAAAAAACGTGGGTGGTTGGGAAATGCATTTAAATGTGTCTAGAAGCTTAAGTGAATTTTTTGGGTATAGTTTTGGGGCTAACCCAGATTGTTATAGCAGACCTATGGAATGCTGTGAGCAATAATTGCTGACCCTAGGAGAATAAAGTCGAAAGAGATAGTAATATCCAGTAGAGGTAAGGCATTTTTGGAAACACTGTATAATTTGCTGTTCTTATCAATCATTCATTCTTCGAAACACTTGATAATTTGCTGTACTTGTCAATCATTCAATCAGTAGTCAGTCATCTTATCTGTCACTCAATCAATTAGTAAAATAGTAAGTTAATTATTTAGTTAGTAAAGAAATAAGTTAGACTGCGAGTCAATCGTAATTAGTTATTAAGTTAGTCAAATATTCAGTCAGTCAATCAATCATTTAATCTGCAATCAATTGACCAGCCCTTAAATCCTTCAGTAAATCAGTAAGTCATTCAATAACATAATAAATTAAACAGTTGGACGCTGTATAAGTCAGTCAATCAATCAGTGAGTAAATCATTTTCTAAATTTGTCCTTCCGTCTATCAATTCAACTCATTAGTCAATCAGCTATTTCAATAAATTACTTAGTTAGTTTTTTTAAGCAAAATGTAAAAGTGATCATATACTTAAGATTTATTTAAATATATTGACTCTCATTTGTTGCAAAACTGTTGACAAAATGCAAGTATTTGTCTTTTTCTGAAACTAAAAATTGTTAGAGACAAATAGTTGGTGGTTGGTAGGAGTCTGGTGTTTAGATTTTAATTGCAATTAAAAAGTTGTGAGAGCTGCAAGAGTAGACAGTCACATAGCCCGAGTGTTGGGATTGTCCCCAAGGTCCAGTGGCAGTCATAATGACAATGCCAAGTAGAATAGTTGATAAGGAATGAGTTGGAATAGAATGGAAGCGTAAATGAATGTCAATCCCTCCCGAAAGGAACCGCAAAATGGCCATGCAACAAATTTCATACTTGGTATAAAACACAAGTAAAGTCAAGTTGTTGTTCGTTTTTGTTTTTCCGTTTTTCGTCTCTGTCTCCGTCTACGTGTTCGTCTGCCGTCTTGGAGAAAAACTCTTTTAGTGCTATCCAGAATTCAGTATCCAGGCTGCAGACTTAATGATTTTTGGTTTAAAGTTTACCAGTTAGCAGTATTTTTGCAAGTAGTTAAAATTTTATGAGGCAGCGCCTCCCTTAAGGCATTGTTTTTGCATACAGCTGCCCATTTACTGGGCTGTCCCCTGTTACATCCTACCTCCTTTCCTCTTTCTTACTCTCTCTGGCAAGTTAGTTCCATATTATCTTATATGGAAAATCAACGTCGCATAGAAGGCATTGCCGGACGATGCACAAAAACCCAAAATAAAACGAAGTCCTACAACGAAAACTTGATAAAAACTTTTATCATAACAATTTGTGTTGTTCTAAGGTCCTAAAACAATGGACCAAGACCGTCACATAGTCGTCGTAGTCGATGCTCCTTGGAATTCCATTTCTGTGTGCTTCCATGTCTGTTGTGGACTGTGCCTAATGAGAAAAGTGTAAGTGTAACTTTCACAGAATCCAAGTTGAAACTAAGAAAATACGAAAATACTCGTACAAAGATTCATTTAATTTTGTTAAACTTGGTGCGAATTCGAGAGTCCGAGATGTTTTAAAGAAATACCAATACGAATATGTGGGGGAAACACAATTCATTGGTACTTTTCATTCAACAGTTGAAAACTTTAACTTACAATTGAACCCACAACAATGCTGTCAAACAGTGCTCTGATTATTTATACATAACATGTATTATTTACGTCTTAATAAGATTGTTTTTATACTGAAAAATTAAAATCATCTCTCACACTGTAGTTAATAATTCAACTAATTAAACAATTTACAATTCTAGTAAATTGACTTAAAGTCCCCAAGCAGTGTTTGTAAGATCAATTACCCAAGACACACACCCGTATTATAAGTTTTGCACTGCTTTACCATTTTACTTATACAAAAAAATCCATATTGCAGTATTTTATACGATCAGTTACCCAAGTCACAACCCTTTTATAATGTTTAACGTTTTCTTTTTCTTGTACGGACCAAGCGTTTTGTATAAGATCGCATAGCAGAGACACAAGCCAACAGGCTTATTGAGTCGAAGCTTTCACCTACAAATGATTCATTCGATCATATTGAGCCAACAACAACAACTACGACGACTTGCACAGTAGGGTTGAGAAGTCAGTTTCGTCATAAACATTTTTTAAATAATCAATTTAAATAAATAACTCATATAAAAAATAATTGTAACCATATAAATAAGTAATATGGTTGAAATATAAAGATGTTTTTTAACTTTGTATGGATACAAAGTTCAGTTGGACAGAAAACATCTTTTAAGCAGGAATTCCAGGTAAATCTACTGAGTTTATAAAATTCAAACTTTAGTTAATATTATTTGGTTAAATATATTTGTTACACCATTCCCAGTGTAAATAAATTAATGGTGAAAAATAATTTGATCTATTATTTTTTGAGAAAAAATATAAATTATAACTAAAAATCCATTTATAGAAATATCATAGTAGTATTGTTATATTTAATTTTTAATTTTGTTTTTCTGGTTTGTGAGGTTGTGTCCTTAGTTTGATCAATTGACTCCACTGTGCTCTGTTGAAGTCAAGTTCGACATAAAACCCTCTGAGTTTTGCCTTGGCTCATTCAGTTGTCGGTTGGCGCTTTACCCAAGTGATCGTTGGTGTTTTAACGGCATTGGAAAACGTAAGGCACGTAATAACAACGGGTTTTTATGCTTACAATTTCGGTTTCATTAAATAATAATTGCCTAACGGAAGTGTTAAAGAATATATTTGAAGATGTTTCAATTAAATGGATTTTAATTAAATAATATTATTTAAAATAAAAATAAATACTATATGCGATGCAAATGCAGCTGAAGCAATAGTTGAAAAGGCCTTGAAAGTATAGTCAAAGAGGTAAAGTTTTAGCCGGTTCAAAGTGGTTAAGACTGGCTGACAGTTACAACATAAACAACAACAACTACAGCAACAACTGAAATCAACATAAAGCCAATTGTCGCCCATCAAGTGAGCCAAACTTAAAGTCTAACAGCGGAAGCTTTTCTCAGCTGACAGAGACGCTAACGCAGACGCTCACGCAGACGCAGATGCAGACAAAGCGGCGGCAGTTCACCGTTTAAACACAGGTAAAGCACAGCAAGTTCTCTCATCTCTCAAACTTAAGCTTCATCCGTTGTAACAGCTGCGCAAGCGCGTGACTCGTTTGCACTTCGCGATTACTATAGCTGAAAGCGGAGTTTTAATCGACTTCAATAAAAACAAATGCACTTCAACTATGCAAATGAGCATACTGATGCGTTCAGCTCAGCTTTGAGTGATTGACCAAGTTTGATTATCTCTGCATTCAGTTCCTTTTTCTTCAGCTTTAGTATTTGCGTAGACCTAAAGTAGAGGTAAAAGAGGTAGGGGGAGTAAAACTCAGTTTATCGACATGGCCTTAAGGTCATTCAGCATAGCAGCAATGCTTTTTCTTCGGCATTTCACAGATTATTTAAAAGTAACCCTTGACCTTTACCATAACCTACGATAAAGAAAAAATATTTAACATTTTACGATCATAGATTTAAAGGCCAATGATAAGAAATTTTCTGGGAAAGGTATCGAATTGTTCCAAGCAATTGATTAGCTTTTGCGTGACTGATAAAAATAATCTTTGAAGCATATAATAAATCTAAATAAAGAAAATGGAGCTGTAAGTGCCACTTAAGCATAGAAAGATATTCTTGCGTATCATGGTCATGATAATAGGTAGTAAATTCGGCCAATCGACAAAGTTAGATCATGCTTTAGGCATTTGTTTAACTTCAGTAGATATGACTCAGCATAATAGAACCATTTTTCTATGTTAGACGTATTGGACATAATTTATACCTGAACTAAATTATGAATTTTCTTAACATGTAAACTATATTAACCCATTTCTATTTGTTCACAATTCTAACAGATTTGATTTGCAAGATGTTATGTTTATTTTTAGTAGTCATTTAGTTGGTGCTTTGCATTTATCTCATTTTTGTCAGATGACGTATACGCAACGCGATCGAAGCACTCATTAATATATTTGTTGGAGTCTTTTGCCGTCGATCTGTTTTCTGTTTCTTTTTGTTTTCGATCGTGACAAGCACGCCATGGAACACGTTTTTGCATACAAATGCGACTGATTCCCGGACATTATGGCACAAAAGCTACAACTGGCAGTTGAACTGGTTTAATGACTGACCAATTCAACTGCCATACCAAAATATGCTGACAAACATTAGGAAATTACCTCAAAGTTTAGAACAGTTACAAGAGTTATCAGATGAGATAAGAAACAATTATGGCATTCATTTGACAGTGGCAGCATGACAGATGACATATATCAGATACCCATTAAATTTCAGTTTTTCATAGTGAGGTGTTTTACATTTTTGTAATTTGTATTAAATCTGTTTGTGTTTCCTGCTAGTCTAGAGCTAGAGTTTTAGATTCACGTGCGAGAGTTGTCAGTTCAAGTCTGCTAACCTTTAAAGCTTTAATTCATTTTATATATGAAAGTACCGTTCAATTTGAAGTTGTTTCGACATGCTATATAATTTGTAGGTTGCATTGCAACATTTTTTTTGGTTCTTCGTTAAACAGGTATTATTAAAACTTTCACAGTACAAATATTTACTTTGTGCTAGTACAATTGTGTCCGAGTTTTTGTAGTCAAAGTTCTGGATCCAGCAGCCGAGAAGGAAATTTGTCAGTACCAGTTGTAGTACCCTAATTAACTAGTTCGAAACACTGCTTCTAACTCTGAAATTGGTCAATCAAATGTTTTTTTAATTGTAAGCTAGTTAAAAATGTTCTATGCTCATTTCTGTTACCAACTCTGACTTCAGAACACTATAACCTTTGAAATCCCACATAATTTAAAATAATTTTATTTGACTGACTCATCTAATATTTTTTTGTTTATTTTTTTGTCTTCTTCATTTTGTTGATTGTTCAAAACAAAGCAAAATTTTAAACCTGTTTTTCGCACACACACACATTTTTTTCTTTTATTTTGAAGTAGGCTTCTTCTGGTTTTGCTTTCTTCGTATTTTGTGTGGAAAAAATATTTGTTTGACTGCCAATGGCGCTGCTTATGTTAATTTTTTTAATTACCTCATTTGTCTTTAATTTACACTAGTCAACGGAGAGGTTCACTTATTTCATTTGTACTCTTGAAAGTCTTCAGAAAAACATTTTTCTTTGGTGTACAGAGATCAGAAATGAAAGATGAACAAAAAATAGTATGCAGGGATTTACATATCATTGTATAGAAATTACATCTCGTTTCATAGAATTTTATTCATTTATAGTGAGCTCGCCTAAAACATTGTAATTTTTTGTACTTAATTATATATTATTGTTAAGCATTTTAAAATAATATTTAAGTTTATTTATATATGGTTATGTGACTAACTAAATCTAAAACAAAAATTTACATTTTTTCCTTTAAGAAAATTTTCATTAAGCAGAAATAATTTTTTCAATCACATTCACATTTAAATTAAACCAAAAATCCTAAATTTCGATTTAAATTATCAATTTTTTATCGTGTTTTTAATGATCTTTAAAATATAAAGAAAATTAATAAGAAGTTTCAGATTCTGGAAATGATTTTGGTCACAACAATGTGAGATGCAAATGTAAATGTTTTGTAGTTATGTGGCAAGATAATTAGATAAGAATTTAGCACTTTCATAAAATTTTTATTTGTTCGACATCTATTTATAAAAGTTTCACACAACTTTGAAGATATGACAAAACGTAATTGAGCTTGAACTTGAACTGATTGACGTTTAGAAAACTTCGTGAATTAGTAACTTTGTTGTGGTTTATAAGCATCATAAATGAAGAGAAGTGTAAATTGTTTAAACAAATATAAATATCATTACGAGTGTATCAACAAAAAAAGAGCAATAATAAAGTTAACTGGTATTTGACTCGTTGCCAGTCGTTATGGATCATTATCTCAATAGAAATGTCCACATTGACGAGTCGAGAATTGTTTGCGTGTCGCACATGCAGTAAATTCGACTAGTAGATACAAAATTTGTTGCACTTTATTGTGTAGCACTATTTCATTGCAATGTGCTTTGATTATGTTTCCGTTCCCGTGATTTTATTTGACATTTCCAGTCACCGACTAATCAATAATGAAGTTTCTTTATATGCTTGTCGATCGAGCTAAGGAATTGAGAAGAAATCAGAATAATAAGTTGTTAGACGGATTTCTGTATGCAACTGCGATATACACTTCAGATTTACTTAAAATTCAAAAAAATCCCCTTTGTGCCGCCTATTGTAAATACCTGTTTTTATTTACTGTGATTTCTTTTACACCTTTGAAATCGACTATTTGATACTCTTATAGCTCTTCTCATTTATTTTACCCAAAGTCTTGTTGTTTGCAAAGTCTCTAAAGGTTTAAATTTATATCTTCAAATTGTCTTTAAAATTTTTTGTAATTTACTTAAAGTTCTACATCTCAGCATAAGATGGCTTTTAAAATTCATCCATATTATGAAATAATTTTGATCAGGCCGCACATACATGTAGTACGTACATTTATGTCCATAATAAAGTAAAATTCATTTATTTCATGTAGAGCTCCCAACAATCTAAATTACTTTTATAATGAAAATAAAACGTGTTTAAATGCAAAAACAAGCTAAACAATATGTACATATATATGTGTCAGTGTGGGTATCTTGTAGTCGATTATTCTTGACATCATCGTTGTATCATAATGTAATAATATTGTTATTATTATGAATTCTAATTTTGTTTATCAGGAGATCTGTGTGCTTATCACTGATGCAATTTCTGTGAAATGCAAAGACAAATTTGTATGTCTATAGTTAAGTCTCATTTGTTACCAACTCATTAATCCAGATCGTGGTAGTGACAATATTTGTATACCCTGTACCCATAAACAAATGAAAATGTCTATAAAGAGTGAATTGTATTGAAAAACTTGAAGGAGTGAGGAGTTATGAAGTGGTTAGCCATGTCATATTTAAAATATCAAGATAAAATTAAAGAGAGGGTATGTCGCTGTCTCATATACTCGACTCGAATGGAGCATTATTACTTGTTTTTATCAGTCTGGTATGGTTGAGGTTTATCTGATTGTCAGTTTTACAGCGGGATCACAACTCAGCAGAAAATCCCCGACAGTCAGTGTTAATTGTCGGGTCGCAGCTCATAGCAGACTCTACAAAAATTCAAAAATACGTATTTGGCGAATCAAGAGCGACATGAAAACAACGCAACAGAATCCGGCCTTTGTGGGCGACGATGGACAGAGTACAACCAGCACATTGGCCATGTCGGTAAGTGGCCAAAATCTATGCCCCAGTATCTATGACCTTAAATAATCGCTGCTCACTTGCTCACAAACAAACACACACACACACACACTTACACTCATCCAGTCATTGCCAGGACAACCGCCAGAGTCGAGAGGTGATTCCGAAACCGAAGCGGATAAATCGGCAACGGGACAACGCGAAACCTGGGGCAAGGGTGTGGAGTTTCTAATGTCGTGCATCGCCATGTCCGTGGGCTTGGGCAATGTTTGGCGTTTCCCGTTCACAGCCCTCGACAATGGGGGAGGCGCCTTCCTCATACCATATCTTATTGTGCTTTTCCTAATTGGCAAACCCATTTACTACCTGGAAATGGTAATTGGACAGTTTTCCAGTCGTGGTTCCGTAAAGGTTTTCGATTTGTGTCCCGCTATGAAAGGTAAGAGCTTCATTGACTTTTGGCTTTTATCGACATATAAATGCATTTAAATGCACTGTCATTTCATACGTGATAGAAATATTTAGCAATATTTAAAAATTTAAATTTCGGCTATAACTTTTTTTTAAGAAAATGGAGAATTTTTATATTTAAATATATCTTTAGATAAGTTGAAGGCAGACAGGTACGTTTTTCATGTTTCACACGAGTTGCATCAATTTTCATACAGAAATCCCATCGGTTAATTATTACCCTTTACTTAGAAAAAAAAGAAAGGGCTTATTGTGTACGTTGGAACGTATGTGACAGGGAAAAGGGACTATCTCCGACCCAATAAAGTATATTATTCTTAGTGATGCCAACTATTTTTCAGAAAAATAGAATAAAACGAACAAAAAAATAAGAAAAAAGACTGAAATAATAAAAAAACAAAAAAATATAATAGCAATCCGAATCATCAGAAGATATACATAAACATATGATTGAAAAATTGCCAAATTGACATCACTGATTATTATTGATCAGCATCAACAGCCGAGTGTCTGTCTGTCCGTCCGTTTGAGCTTCTATATCTCAGAAATTATAAGAGATTTAGATACCAAATTTAGCACTCAGATCCCAATGGCATTGGAGAAGGTCAAGTTTGTTTTTTGACACTCCACCACACCCACACTTTTTAAGATAATTAGAATTTTATGGCAATTAACTCTATCTATTAAACTGGGCAACAAATTTGTACTTTTTTCTTTTGAATTTAACCAAACCGACTTTTTTGGATACATTTTTTTTCGAGCCTTTGTTTAGAGGTGCGCTCACTTTTGTCACCATTACTCGAGAATACCAAAACCGATTTTTATTCTAAGAATCAAGCTTATAAAACTTGAATTTTTAGGTATGTATTTGGGATATAATTCCTAAATAAAGATATAAGTAGTTAAAATGGAAACGTTATTAAAAAATCGACATTAAAAAAGTCAAAGAAGTCTAAATTATTTGATCTAACTGAAAACTAATATTGCGGAACACCATATATAAAAATTTTGATAAGAAAAATTGGGCTCGTTTTAAGTATTTCATACTTGATTTATAAGAATCCGGGATTACCGTACTTCTGGCACCGCTGGGATTAACTTTAGCCCGGAATCTCGGATTTTTTTTTCTGTGCAGGTACTCTAAATGACACCCAGAGAGAAATTATCAGTATCTTCACATATTTTTATCCAAATGTAGTATAAGATTCTTTTTTAATATCAATAATATATATTATAAGATTAGTATATATTTTAAGTTACGTCTGCTGCATCGATTATCAACTCATAAGAACTATCGCTATCACATCAACTCACATCTCTAGGCGTCGGAATTGGACAGGTGATATCGATATCGCTGGTCACAACCTACTACGTAGCCATAATGGGCATAACGCTTCGTTATTTCTACGATTCATTTCGTACGCCGCTTCCCTGGTCCGAGTGTCGTCCGGATTGGGAAGCACAGTGTGTGGCCTCCAGTCAGGGCAACATTAGCATCAGCATCAGTGGCAGTTCCAGTTTTAGCCCAGCTACGATTAACCTGGAGTCACAACAAGAGCAACTGCCAGTTGCATCCGCGGAATTGTACTTTCTGTAAGTGGTATTTACTCCTATTGTTCATGCTCGAATACCCCTACTGTTTGTAGTGTTTACAAATGTTGTTGGTTGGGCGCATGCTGTTTTTATTGGTTTGGTTTGGTTTGGTGGTAATCTTATCAGTGCCAGATTCATAGTCAAGTTTATGACCGTTCAATGTTCGCTTTATTGGCTTTTGACGTTAATTGAATGAGTCCCGCGTCGAAGTGAATGAATCTCTCTTCTTCCTCCTCCTCATCCTCTGTTCATATGGCGTCCAAATTGACATCAATTGACCAGACAAAAGAGGTTAGGATGCTGCAATAGCCCTTTGGCGATTGCAACAGCCGGTCTCGTGTAGCACGTTGCAAGGTCAGTTCAATTGCTTGCCATGAGTCGTGATAGAGCGAGACAGATAGAAGAGAATCCCGGGACAATGTGTGGTAAAAAGAGGTTTAAAAATCTGAAATGGTATTTCCATCACAGACTTTTTAAAAATATATATTTTAATTTACTTTTTCTGCCCAGCTCTAAATCATATTGAATTTATATATATACAATTGTAATACATATACGTATATCGGCCAAATTTCGTATTGCTTCAAAATTTATTTGTTAAATTGAAACATATAAAATAATCGGATTAAATAAATAATTTTAGCAGAAACAATAATAAACTTTTTCTAGAAGGATCGAGACACTTTGGCAAATTTAAATTTTAAACAAAGATTTCCTACTAATTATTTGGAATAACATATAGTTTTTTAAGATTTAACTTATCCATAACAATCCCCAACTAATCATAATTTTTTACTAACTTTCATCAAGCACGCATTGCATCCTAAACATAATTAAATGTTCTCAGCAGACAATCGACTCAGTCATCTGATCCCTTGATCTTTTCTCAATCATCCAAGGTGTTGGAGTCGGCCAGGCATTCCAGGTGTTTATGCTAAGCACATACTATGCCTCTCTGGTGGCCATATTCTGTCGATATTTTGTCGATTCTTTTCAAAATCCATTGCCCTGGGCAACGTGTCGTGCGGAATGGGGCGATAACTGTATCGATTCCACGCCCAGCAACATTGAGAACAATTGGAATAATGGACTAAATTCTGGGTCTTATAATGAATCAGATCGCATAATATCTAGCTCGGAACTGTACTATGTGTAAGTGCTGGATTGGCTGGATGATCGACTTGGTTGTAGTTGTTAAATCCCCTTCTAATCCCAATCGGTGTTGGCTTAATTTCCTTCTCTTCCCAGACTCATTCTTGTCTTGTCTTCACAGAAAGGAGGTGCTTCGAGAGAAGGAACAGATTGCGGATGGCATTGGACTGCCCAACTGGGAGCTGGTCATTGGTCTCTTTGTGGCTTGGCTAAGCGTTTTCCTTATCATTCGTCGAGGAGTTAAGAGCTCGGGAAAGGCTTCCTACTTCCTCGCTCTGTTTCCCTATGTCATCATGGGGGTTCTTCTGGTGCGAGCCCTAACCTTACCGGGGTCTCTGAATGGCATCTACTATTTCATAAAGCCCAACTGGGAAAAGATTTTGGATCCGAAGGTGTGGTATGCGGCTGTAACTCAATGCTTTTACTCTCTGTCCGTTTGCTTCGGCAACATCATCATGTATTCCTCCTTCAACAAATTTGGTCACAATGTCCATCGGGATGCGACGATTGTAACTGCCTTGGATACGGCGACTTCCCTTCTCGCTGGCTTCACGATCTTTGGAATTTTGGGTCATTTGGCACATGAGATTGGCACTGACGACATAGGCAATGTGGTCAAGGGAGGCGCTGGTTTGGCTTTCATTTCCTATCCCGATGCCATTGCAAAGTTCAAGAAGTTACCGCAGGTCTTCTCGGTTATGTTCTTCCTCATGCTCTTCGTCCTCGGAATCGGCTCCAATATAGCGATGACTTCCTGTACGGTGACTGCCATCCGAGACCGTTTTCCCAACTTCAAGCAATGGCAATGCGCCCTGCTCATCGCAGTCATAAGCTTCCTTATTGGTCTGATGTACATAACGCCGGTAAGAAAGCAAGATATAAGGAGATAATTCGATTTCTTAAGTTTGTGAATTTTTCCACAGGGAGGTCAGTATATGCTCACACTGGTGGACTTCTTTGGTGCCTCTATGATTGCCTTGGTTTTGGGAATAGCGGAGCTTTATACTATTGGATGGATCTATGGCACAGATCGTCTCTGCAAGGACATTGAGTTTATGTTGGGACGCAAAGTTGGTCTATACTGGCGACTCTGCTGGGGCATCTTCACGCCTCTTATCATGACCATCATTCTGATATACTTCTATGCCACCTACGAGCCCCTCACCTATAACGATCAAACCTATCCCGCCTGGGCTAGTGGTGAGTTTTAAAACCAATATGTTCGTTCAATAACCAATCATCCCTACCACCAGCTCTTTATCGGATTGTAAAAATTATATGGCTAGAAATAATATCATTTTATGTCACATATCTTTATTAAATTTGATTTAACAATTTTATGAAAAATTTATAAATTGATAGAAAAAATAGACAATAAAATGGAAATATAGAAATTGTGTTACAAAATAATTAAATTTTATTATAATGCGCTTATAATATTTTTTAACAAAAATTCAGTCGTTTAATGTTTATTGCGCTCGTCTTTACTAATTTCCCAATCCGGTTTACATTGTAGTCTAAGCATTCCCATATTAAATGGATTTATATCTAAAGCTCATCAATAAGTCAATATTTAAATTGAAACACAATAACAAAGCAATTAATTGGTCACCTAATGTTTTGTTAGTTAAAACAATTTTAGTTAATCAGGTTTTAGTACAATACAATTCTAATTTTTATCTATTTTCTATCTTTTCCAACATAATGATTCCTATTATTTCTTCTTTTAGGTATTGGCTGGAGCATAACGGCCCTTGGCATAATGCAGTTACCCATTTGGATGTTTGTGGCCATCATTCGAGATCCGGGCAATACGCTGAACGAGAAGATTCGCGGTGCTTTCCGCCCCAAAAAGCTTTGGGGACCCATGGATCCACTCCTGAGGGAGCAATACAACAAGGAAATCGAGCACGAGCTGATGCCGAAACGTGGCAAAGGCTTTTGGTCTAGTATCAAGCAGAATATCTTTGGTTAGTTATGAGATCTCTAGACTTAAAGTATGTGTGTCAACTTTTTTTAATTGTCTCTTTGTATGTATTAATGTTGTGAAAATATTTACTTAATATTTAATATGTGTGCCAATAATATAGAATGGTTTACAGAAAATACAAAAAAATCATTTTTTTTCTTTTTCTCTATCTCTGATAAGGATTTTGATTTGTAACGCTTTTATTGATTAAACGCCAGAAAATTAAAAAATATCTCGCAATATAAATTCTCAGAAATTTTTATTTGAAAATTTCGCAAAATAGAAGTCAACTTTGCCATCATTCTGTATTATGCAAACATCTGTAAAATGGAACAGAATATTTTAAAGCGCTTACTATCTGTTAAAGAGGATCAATTTTTTTTTAATTGGCTTAAGTTGCGGTCACGTACGAATTTTTTATGTTTCCTTTTAATTTTTGATGAAATATATTAAAACTTTACTTAACAAGCTTTTTTAAAAAAATTCAAGTATATTCTTTTTATTTTTATGCTAAAAGAGATTTTTCTATCTAACACATAGTTCAATTTTTTTGAATAAATCTGAATTTATGTAAAGATGCTGTCAGTATTTTAATTCAAGTGATTTAATTCCCACAAAAAAAACCTCTAAACGAGGTAAAAGTCTAGTGACGAAAGCAATTTCCAGCCCCAAAATTTCTGATATCCAATTTTGTGACGAACAAAATTGAGTTTAATATAAAAATTTTAAATAAAAATATAAATTAATAAAAAAAAAAATTGGCCTTGTGGCCTAAAGGTACGCCTAAAAGCCCTCAAGCACACCTTTCCAATGATACCAAGAACAAATCTATAGCTTTTATGGTATGGAAACTGGTGAGGTTTCAAATTTAGCGGGATTTAGCGATTTCCCGCTAAACTAGCGGGAAATTGAAAAAGTCGGAAAACAAACATTTTTAGATTTTCAAAAATGAACAAATCCCCATCATAACATCTACGCTTTTTTAGCGCTTTGATACAAAAAGACAAACAGACAAACAAAGAAACTAATTTTTCACTTCATTTTTAGTATTCTACTAAAATTTTCAAATTTATTTATCTTTTGAACCAGTTATCGGATTTGGGTCATCAAGGTATCAAACGACGCGTATTTTTGATAAGATATTTTTGATATTTTACGTAAAAGCCCCAACGGCTCCATAAGCTGCGATCATATAAATTTTTCCCCTCCCACTAACACCCCGTATCTTATGACCAGGTGATTAGCAAAGTTTTAGTATGCCATTTTGTAAGTTAGGACTAAACCTTTCGATCGGTTTACTCGATCTGATCGGACAGTCGTAGCAATTTTCACTTAGCTGTTATATTGTTAGTCCCTTTCCCCTTCGTGCTCTTTCGTCCAACGCGACTCGGTGAATTGTAAATTATTTAAAAAAAAACTGAAATATATTTCCTATAACTCCTGTGGAAAATTATCGTAAAAGTTATATATGGTAAGTGCATTTAATAAATTCAAACTCAATACCAAAACTTAAAATTAATTTCATTAAATTCGTCCATATTCTACCCTTTACTATCTACTTGAATTTTCATTTAAAATATTTTTCCTAGGTCTGGACCCACAAGACAAATCAGCTGCAAATCTATTATTATTTTTATACCCAATAGAAATTGGTGAAAAAAGGTATAATGTGTTTGGCGAATGTATGTAACAAGCAGAACGAGACCCCTTAAAGTATATATTCTCTTGATCAGTATCAATAGACGAGTGGATTTAGCCAAGTCTCTCTGTCTGTCCGTCTCTTTGTCTGTCTGTACGTCTGTTTGAACGCGTCGATTTTGAAGAATATAAGAGCTAGGGACTTCGAACTTGGTATGTAGGTTCCTGGATACCATATGCAGTTCATGTTTGTTTCATTCTTGATTTGAACCACTATATTATATAGCTGCCATAGGAATGATCGGTCGAAAATCTAATTTTAGTGAGAAATCTTCTTTGTCTTTTGAGATATTTAACCAGTCTGACACAATGCGCTTCTGGGTTAGTCTTTCTGACCAAGATTTGGTTGATTCAGATTACTGTATGATATAGCTAACATATGAACGCATGCACGATAATATAATTTAAGTAAAAAGCTTTGTATATTTTCTGAGATATCTCAATCAACTTTACAGTATATGCATTAAGTCGGTCTTATGCATTCAGACCAAAGTTTGTTCAAATCAGTCCAGCGAAGACAGCAGTCGGCGAAGTCCACTTATTTTACTGACCATCCAAGTAATCTACACTTAAATTTGTAGCCTCCATACCAAACTTAGCTTTTTCTACGTTACCTCAACAAATTATCAATACTTGTACCGCATAGCTTTCCAAACTTCCAGTCTTACTTCGCAGTCTATTTTCTTATTTCATTCTTTACATACCAGTCTGATTCTTAAATTCTAACCATCGAGTTAAATCTTACTTTATTCAATCCCTTACGTTTTCGGTAAACCCTCTTACCTTCCCATCGTCTGCTGTTGACCACAAATTGACCATCACCGTGACAATTTGGAATTCGGCAAGTCCCCCGCAGAAAATCAAGAGAAATGTTGTGTACTTTATCTCCGTTACGATGGTTTCAACTCAAACAAAGAGTCTCTGCCCCAAAGTCAAAATAGAAGAAGCCTCGCTGGCATCTTGGAGATAATTGCTTTGATAAGGACACGCCGGACCCGGTCTCGCTATTTTTTCTGTATAAATGTCGCCAAATATTTACATGTCGCGGCATTGTAAAGCGACCCAGCAGTTTTTTTTTCTTCCAATTTTCCATTTTTTTTTTGTTCTCTTCTCTCTGTACCCGCATTTGGCCTGCGGCTTGACTTTTTCCGACTGTCCGGCTTCCTGACTGCGAACTGGGCCGTGTCCGGATGGTCGTCGCGTTGCTGGAAACCGCATAAAAGTCATTGTCACAGCAAATGGATTAATTTTCACGGCACGTTGTCATATTTTCTATCTCACTCATTTTCCCACTCAGTCTGACTTTTTTTTATAAAGAAATTAAAAAGCACGGCCTGTGGTTGCTGGTGGGTGACTCATTTGGGGCGTGGCACTAGCGTTTACCGCAACAATAATTACGTTTTGGATGGTTTTGGATGCTGCGCGGAAGTGTATAATGTTGCTAAGTAGTTGCGGTTATTTGTTGTTGGTTCAGTTGATTATTGTTTTTGTTGATGCCCTTGTTGTGGAACATTCTATTCTTTTTATGGTTTTGTCTCTTCGTTATGTCCTCTTGCTCCGCAATTATCATGAAAGGCAACAGGAGGTTTATTTCACGTTTGTAAATGTAATGTAATTAAGTTTTGTTTCTCTACAAATGCAGGACAAAAGGAATATTTCGGAAAAGGGTTATATGTTTATGTTATTTTTTCTTGTTTATGTTAAGTCAGATAAAGCATATTTTGTAAGTTTCCTCATTTGGTTATGAGATGTAAATGTAAATCGAATGTAAATGATATTAAATTAATTGTATTGTTTATAATTAAATATATTTTACAATATTGATAGCACGACCCTAAATGGATATTAAATCATCATAGTTGAAATAAGACTTTGACAGGATAGGTCTATCGAAATGTATAAAAAGATATAACACACTAATGGTATATGGTATTAGTACACGTATTAATTTTAATTTATGATAGTAACCATTGAAACCAACATATTCCAATTATTTGCCGCAAAGCAATCATTGTACTTAAAAAATTCCTGTTTACTTAGTTGGTTTAGTGAACTTTTTAAAATACAACGGTACTACGTTATTTGAATATCCCAATTCTTATAAAATGAGCCGAGCAGTTTTCCCCTTTTTTTTAGTTAATGACAAAATGAAGCACGAAATAGTTCGGATACAAGGATTAAGATTTGAATCCATGTTGCTTAAATATTATTATAATATATTTTTTTTTTAATTAACGGCATTAAAATAATACCCAATACCAAACTTTGGCATGTGTGTTAGAACTGTTGAAATAATTTAACTTGTTAATTACTAAACTCGAAATAAATGTTATCGGTACCGAAATGGTCAAATAAAGATTGTGCCGGTAAAAAAATTAGTTAAATATGCTATGAAAATTTTAATTTCAAGAGTCGTGGTCTATACAGTTTTCTTTGTCTTAATCGACTAACAAGACATATGTACATAATGACATACAAATAGTCGCAAAGGTGTACGGGTACTCGTATGAAGATGAGTAAGAGTATGAGTATACTCATGCAGGCAGAGCCAATCCAAATAAAATTCTATTTAACTAAAAGCTAAAAAGCGCTTCAGCACAAAGAATGCGCAATGCTCTCAGTCTCTCTATTTGACTGAACTCACACTCTTTATCTTTTGCAAGCATCCTTTCCCTCTCTCTCTCTCTCTTTCTCTCTTTCTCTCTCTTTCTCTCTCTTTCTCTCTTTCTGCTCTCCTCTCCATCACTGTCTTTTTTACCTCTCTTTTTCTTTCATTGAAGCACCCGCGCAGGCATTTGTCTCGCAATAGCAGCGCGAACAAAAAACTAAGTAAACAAGTATGAATGCTGAAGTGGAGAGTGCTCGCTTGCAGATATCCTGTGAAATTAATGTAAGTATGATATATGCTTATTATCGCGTTGGAGGAAGGAATCAGTCACATAAAACATATACATAGATATTATTAATTTGGATATAGTATCTGTTTACCAGAGGGTTGGTCTAACCCTTTTACACATATTTTTGGTTGTTGGGTATGAAAAGATTGCAGCTAAAAGCAAAACCAGCATGGAATGAAAGGCAGCATTTTCGGGACTTGCAAGAAAAGTTGCGCGCTCATGCGAACAGCCGCAAATGTGTGCGGAGTGCGGATGGTGTGTGTGGTGTGTGTGTGTGTGTGTGTGTGTGTGTGTGTGTGTGTGTGTGTGTGTATGTGTGTGTGAGTGTATGTGCTTTTTAGACTCTACTTTCTCTAATGTTTTCTCGCTTTTCTTTTTAGCTAACTGTATTTTAGTGTGTGTCAGGCACTCTCTTAAATCCTCTTCTCCTCTTTTCATCCATTTTTTTTTTCGGCAATGTGAAAATTTCTATGTAATTTAGCGGGAGGGCGTGGCGCGAAAATGTTGCCGAATGCCTGGTACTTAGAAGAGCTGACAGGTGCTGCCACTATGCATGTGCATATCCTCTTCCCAGGCTTATCCATGTGCGTCTGCATGTGTATGTGTGTATGTGTATGTGTATGTATGTGTGAGTTTGAGTTTGTGTTTGCATTGCGGCTGCCAGATGGCGCTCATGTGCGTCGAAATTGTGGGCAAAAAATAGAGTAATTGAATTTTCATAGTGCCAGCACACAAAATTTGAATATTGTTATTATTTGGGATTGAGCTCTATATTTACACTTTTTCTTTAACTAGTTCCATTGCTTTACAACACATGACAGCGGTTAATTAGCAACTTTGATCTTGTATTTACAGTCAGTACACTCTCTTTACTAACATCGATGCAAGAGTATTATTCTTCAGAACACCAAATTAATTCTTTTAATTCTTTTGTGCAAATAACATTCAGAAATTATAATCAAACTTAATTAGAAATACTTATTGTCACACTCATATTGTTACCTTCATGGAAATTAAAACACAGAAACCCAAAAACGAAATATTTAATTTATATTTATATGACTAACATACAATTTGGAATGGCTTGTCTCTAATTAGCTGCTCATCAAAGGCAACGTCAAGTGTCATCGATGCGTAACTTTTGCCTCATCGTTTGGAAGCCTTTGTCATTTATTCGCCAGGTACATGGCGTCAATTTTCAAACTCAACGTCAAAAAACAATTAAAAAGGCGATGCCACCGATGACTGTCTCTGCGAAACCTTTCAAGTTCAACACAAGCATCGAAACCAAAGAAAAGTTAGCACTTTAAATGTTTGTTGAGACGTCTTAAAAAGAAACTGGTAAGCCCCATTACTGCTTAAATTGTAATTGAGCTATAATTACAATTTTTTTTTCTGTCGTTAAAACAGTGTTCGGAAATGCTGCATTGTGAAACGATTTATAATATCGCAACATCGCTGTGATCACAAATAGATAAATTATACTTAACGTAGGCAAACAATACTAATTGCTTGATTGACTTATTTCAATCATGGTTTCAATAATATAATAAATTATAAATATTTGAACTCTCAAATATATATTGAACTGGCTTAAAATAGCATTTGCTAAACATAGTTAATTCCCATTTTGCACCAGATAGATAAATATTATTTAATGGTGCAAATGTATTAAAATGTAAAGCACTAACTTGACTGAAAAGCAAATACAATTTTTGAAGGGAAAATACCCTAATATTTAAGGGGGAAGCGGCATAAATGTAGCTGATGAATTTGATTGCTTGATGCCATTGACGTTTTTTGGCTGGCAAAGCGAAAAAGCCAATGGCCGACACTTGTCAGCTGAGACCCGAAATAGTAAGGGGAAAACAAGAGGTGGGGGTATGCCACAGCGTTTGTGGTGCACCGCAAGAGGATATGCTACCCATGAAATCCACCCACTTGCCAATATGTCTGCTTGTGTTTGTGTGTGTGTGTGTAAATTCTGGTAAATATTTATATATAGGCTGTGGTTTTTGCTTAAATTTAGCAACGAATGGTTTACAATAATTTGTATTGTACAGCGTAAAACCACTGAAAATTTTGCCAGTGGTTCGCATCCATGGCTGTTGTTAATTGCTACTGAGAGAGTGTTCACTGTACTACGAATCAGATAATCGGTAAATAAGTATACAAAACTCCACGAAATGCTAAACTACTTATATTTTATTTTTAGACCCCGTACATAAAAACGAGTATGGGTCTATTTACTTTGCATGAAAAAAAATGGAGGCGTGGCAGATCCTATAGAGGATATATATAGTCGCTACTGTTATTCCGTCCGTCCGTCCTTCCATCCGTCAAAATTACTATCTAGTTTTAATTGGCTATTTTCACGACCACTCACATTTGCCATATATGCTGTCATTTAATTTGCCCAAATTGCGAACTCTCTCTCAATATCTATATATATCTCAATATATATATCTCGTTCCTGGCTACGCTCTCTATTAGCCAACGAAGTAAATTTAAAAAACACTGCTACAATTTTCGAGGTTTTTGTGGTTTAATGTTTTACATGAAATTCACATTTACCTTTACTAAAATTTTGTGCAGCAATAATTATATTAAATTTTGGGCGACTGTTGCAAGTGGAAACACAAACAACAACAGCAGTAACAACTGTGTTTAATCTGAAAATACAATTATTTAGGAGAAAGCGCACAACGTGCTAAAAAGTAGGTACGCCCCGCCCCGCCCCGCCACCATTTGAGTCCCTTTTCAAACAAAGTTTACCAAAGCCAACCCAATGGGGGTAACCACAGCCAAGCAAATAACGGTAGCAACAATATCCACCAAACAACAAACAAACAACAACAACAACAACCTGCAATATCGGCAACATCTGTTTGAACAAATAACCAAAACAAGAATTCGCATTCGTATTTGGATTCAGATTTGGATGCGGATGCCAACGCGAGTATAAATGTGAGTCCGAATGGGAACACGGACACCACAACGAACCAATTTCCGGTCTCTCCTTTAGGAAATGTTATGTATGACTCCATTGACGTCCATTGACGTCTGTCGGATTTGGGCCAATGTTTTGGCTGCCTTTTGCAAAAGTTTTGCTCATAATTTATTTTTTTAGCGATATTTTTTAATGCGCTCATAGTTAAATTTGGAAACTGAACATAAGTAAAGAAATTGTAAACCACAGGGATAAAACAATAGATCTATTTGTTATTTGACGTTAAGCGCGAAATAAAGCGCCAACAAATTAAAAATAATATTAAAACGAAATAAAACTTAAAAATTCAATTTAAATGGTATTTAATATATTTACAACTTTATTGTTGAAGCACATATTGTAGTGACTACTTTAACTCTAGGCTCACCTACATTTATGTAAATTACAAATATAATTTAATTAAATTCAGATAAATATATTTCAAACAATCTGACCAGTTAAGTTGCCTTATTCCATAATTTTTGGGAAATTGTAATTTAAAATTTAATAGTTTAACCTTTTTGTATGAAAATTTATGAGTCTTAAAAAAAATTTAGGCATATTTAATTATTGGATTTCAAATACGTTTTCCTTTTTCTCGCTTTGGAAATATATACCCAAATTAATTTTGAATGGATTAACTTTTTTGCTATTTAGTGCAGGAGATTCCCTTGACTTGGATGAAACTTTTCGGCTTGCCTTTGCCGGAATTGTCATCCCAGCGAAATCTCATTTACGTTGTAATATCAAATGCTACACAAAATCAATTAAAATAATTTCCTGTAAAAATTGTCAACGACAGCGCCATCTAGCGACAGCCCACCGCATCGTACACATTCATAGCATCTGTTGCCGCCGTTGTCATTCTGCCCACATTCCCGAGCCTTCTCCGCGTTCCCGCTCCAGCGTATACCGTTAAGCCCATCATTGTTGTTGTTTTACATTTCCGGTAATAAATACACATTTGAAAAATATTAGAGAAAATTGGTTTGTATTGCCTGTGTTCGATTCAGAGGCGGGGCATAGGGAAGTGTTGTTTTGAGAGTGGTGTTTGGCAAATTGCCGAATGAGGCGAGGGAAATTGGAATTTTGTTATTATGCGCTAGGTGAGAAACTTTGCGGCACTTCATTTCCTATGATTAATTAATTATTACACGAAGTGTGATGATAGATATAAAGTACAATGTGCATCACACAAACAACAGTTTCGAGAGCCATCATTCTAATTAATTGTGATTTTGAAGTCGAGCAGTATAATGTAATGAACTCATGATGATTTTGAAATTAAACTAAAGTTTATTATTTAGTACATGGCTAATATTTAAGTTGAAATATCGTTTAGTCTTAAAACTATTTTGAAATGCATATTATATTATTTTCTTAATTAATTAGTATCTAAACATTATTATTAATAAGAAATAAATGAAAAAAGGTAATTTTCTACGTTTGACTTTCAATCTGTTATTTCTGAAAGAAACGGATCTGTATAACACTGCGCGTCACTGGTGAGACGCACCGAATTTTGTATATATATTGTGTTTGTTGGAATGTATGTAAAGGGAGAGTAGGATTGAACTATAAAGTATTTATATTCTTGATAGCATCAATAGACGAGTCGATTAGCCATGTGTATCTGTCCGTCCGTTGTATGAAAAAGGATCTAGAGATTTAAGAGATAGTGATACAATTTTCCTCAAGATTTTATATAACGCATATCAAGTTTGTTTCAAATTGAAGCTACACCCCTCCGTCAGGCAAATAGGAAAAGTTCGTCGTCTGCTTGACAAAGGGATCTCAGAGACTATAAGAGATAGCGTAAATTTAGAAAGATTTTTATATAATACGAGATATGTTTGTTTAAATTTAAGCCACGCTGGCCGAAATGGAAAATATATTTTTAATTTTTTTGTGAATAGTTATTTATTAGTATTATTATTATATGATGGATAAGATGGACAAGTAGAGGAGTTATGGATTTATGTTTTAAGTAATAAAGTAATTTTTTAAACTTATTTATAATATTTAAGTTAAGTAAGGGTATCCTATAGTGGGATTGGATTAAATTTTGAATATTTATTTGGATGGTTATAGTTTGAATTTTTTTTTATTTTTATTTAATTTTTTATTTTTAATAAATTAAATAATGAATTTCATTAGTTTTATTATATATAATGGTTTTGATTTTAAATAAAGTATTAAAGAAAAAATTTAAAATTTAAAAAATTAAAAAAAATAAATTTTTTTTTAATAATTAAAAATGGTTTGGTTTTGTATGAAAATATTTTTTTTATCATTTATGATGGATCAAAAAAGGTGTCTAACGATAAATACTTAAGATTACGGTTACAAATATATGCTGTTAATTTTTTAATAAATATTATGTGGTTATATTAGCGAGAAATTGTGCTGTTTGAATTAGAGATTATTGTTTTTATTTGATGTAGTTGACATTTAGTGATTGAAATGATTTTTTTTTTATTGATTCGTTTTTGTTTTTTGAGTTGAGGGTTCTGAGGGAGGTTTTGGAGCTTTTTTGGCTTTTTTTTTTTTTTTTTTTTTTTTGGTTATTTTATTTTTTTTTCGTTTTTCTTTTACTCGTTTTATTATGTGAGAATTAACACAATCCTACTTAAATTACTTTTTCAATTTTATCAAATGGTTTAAATTAATTTTCACATGCAAAGCATTCTTCCTGAACACCAACCATTACGTTGTTCAAATGAAAGCATTTGTATAAAATGATCGTAACAATATATAATATTTATGATTTTTCATGGCAATTGCAGCCAAATACAATGTATTATTAACTATGTAAACTACTTATAAAAAATTATAAATGCCTTTTAGGCAATTTAAAAGCGATTTAAAATGTAATTAAACATATTCGAATTTTATTTAATCTGTTAATAAATTTATTGGCAACCAAAATTGGTTTGACGGTGCATTTGGATTGCTAGGGAATTTTAAATAAACAAAAGATTGACAGAAAAATATATGTTTAAATTAGAAATATGTTTACAGCAAGTAAGGTTCAAATCGGTAGAATCTCTACTCGCATCCAATTAATGTGCTTGATTAGTTGCAACAGTTGACCTATTTGTACTGTTATCAATAAAAATACAGCTGGCGCAGAATACAGTTAACAAGGGTACTACCAGGGGTAGTGAGGGAGGCGTTAAAGAGATATATGTGGCGTGTTAGCTTGGCTGCAACCAACAAATTATTATAGTCACATATCCTGTTGACATTTCACTGACAGTGTGACTGCACAAAGGCGACATAGGTCGGTCCCAGACCCGGCCAACAAAGAACAGACAACTGAGAACTGAGAATCGAGAGCTGAGAAGAGACAACGGCGAGTCATGTGACATGAGGAATAGTGAAGAGGCATACACCTGAGTCATAACCATGACCAAAGTCACACGACAACGGCGCACACAGTTCCACATCCGGTGACATCCGGTATTTCCTGCCTTGCCTCTGTCGTGATGTTCCCGTTGCCGTTGCCATTGCCGTTCTTGTTGCTGCTGTTGCTGCTGCCGGCAGCATTCCTGTGGCCTTGTCACACGTTTGCCGTGCTACTCACAACCGCCAACAACAACAGCAACATAGGCCACATCATAGTTTATGCGCTAAGGCAACACTATCGCGCCATGGACAGGCAACCAGAGCGAGAAGGCGCACATCTATACAGTAAGACAGAGTACGACAGTGTGAGAGAGAGCGGGAACCCTTAATGCCAAATACAGTTTGCTTTACACTTTGTGGAGGCGTCATGAAGGCTAAAATACATCTTATCCACTATATCTTAAGATTTTAAAATTGGACATGATTATATCACCTATTAAGGGAGCTTTAACACAAATATATTTTGGACTTCGAACGTTTTTTTGTTAGAAATTGTCTTCAGTGTTTAGATTATTTTAATTTCATAATTAGATTTATCTTTAGCTATGGACAGCCTAAAGAATACTTTCATAAAAGCTTGTTACCCATTCTTAACTTTATAAAGAGTTTTAATCTTACTTTGTCATTGATTTCAATTCAATACCTAATGTACACCAATTAATCCATTCTTAGGTATAAACTATAAATTGACATTAATTAATATATCTTAATTTGGTGAAGGCGAGCTAAAAATATATTCCTATCAGTTACAGAACACTTAACTTTTTACATTATACTTAATCCATGCAAAATTTAACAACAGGTATATCTGTTCATTTAGGATCTTTATTTTCGATATTCAAGATCTTCAATCCTGACGATTCCTTTATTTATTTCTAAGTTTAACAAAATCTTTAGTAGGGAATTGTTGGCAATAAAATATAAAATTTTTAAATATAATAATGAAAAACATATGTTCTGCATATAAACACATAAACTTTGTAATGGATATGGTTCAAGTTCGTTTAAAGTTTTGATGTCCCACAAGCTTCATAATATATATATATATTTAATATCAAATATAGAAAGAGAAACATGCATTTTATCATGTTTTACAATCTTATGAGAGGGTATCTCATCTTCGTGGTTTAAATTAAGTTTGCTGACTTTCTGGGAATCCCTCTTGTTTTGTCTCTCTGGCCGACTCTGTCATGCATCCGTTTGCAGGATGCACGAAATAATTCTGTTTGTTAGCTTTGCACACGATGTCCTTTCATCAGAGTAGAGCTGCATCTCCATCTCCGACACCCAATAACATTCTCCCACCAGTTCAACAGTTTCCCCAACTCTCCTACTCTGACTGGTTGCCTGACTGACTGACTAACTTATTTCACAAGCTCGACATTTGGGCTAGGGCGCTGTGCATATTCTTTGCACCTAACTGTAACGAGTCCCTGGCATCTCTGCGATGTGGCAGAGTGCTGATCCACCAGAGCTCGTTTAGTGCCCAGCCCTGGATCCACGGTTGATGTAGTTGGTGGTTTACTACTAATTTGCAACCACATCGTTTGTTTTGTGTGGCTCCGTCAGTCCGTCCGTCCCCCTATCCGTCCGTTCGTTTCCCCTTCGGTGTCCTGCTGTTAGTGTCCTTTGTGTCTGACATTGCAGCAACAACCGCTTTGGGTTTTGCGCCTTTCCACAGCTTCCAACGCGGCTCTGCAGCAATGTGCATTAATTTCAGCATTGCTGGAACTTGCAACCAGCAACAACATCAGCAGACAGCATCAGCATCAGAAGATGCCAACATCACAATGAGACCTCGACGCTTCCTAGTGTGTCAGCTCAAAATGCGCTGTGTTATAAATGGTTCTCGTGTTCATCCTGTTCGTCGTCTCATCTTTGGAATTTCCGTCTTAGCAAACAGCAACAATAAACGCGTTGCATACTTTGCGGCATAATAACAAGACGATAATGAATGTAAACAATTACATTTATATCGCTAAGCACAGTTTTGAATGTATAATTAGAATCATGGATCGTATCTGTTATGATTTTTAAAATACAAATTTTGTCACAATATTTAATGTGTTGGTTCAAAAAATAATTTCCATTTGTAGTTTAGAAGTGTAAAATGGAAATTATACAATAAATTCATTTTGATTTCAAATATGATGAATATTCTAGAAAAATCTGATACCTCTTCAGAAAACAAGTAAAAATAACAAATTTCGGATTGGTTCGATGGACAACATCTTGTATATTCTTTAATAAGGAATTTGTTTATGCAGAATGTTTTCTGTTTGTAGCATAAAAACTCGCCAAAAAGCAAACAGTGTGGCCGAACTTCATGAAACTTAACATGCAAAAACTTATCAGACCACTCCCGTACCTAAATTTAGAAGGAATTTGGTTCAATTTTGTTGTAAAATAAACCCAGAAGATTTAAAAAAATCTTAAAGTTTACAAATATATGGTAGGTATACCAAAATCTTTTCTAGAGTACTTTCCACAAATTTTCTGTGTTTCTACTTCTGTACACAGAGAAAACTTTTTATCAAATTTGTTGTGGAATTTTTTCAATTTGGTTTTGCTGTGCTCAGTTTTTAACTTTGCATAGATATACCAATTAGCATTATTGCAAAATGTAAATATGCTATTTATACTCCTAACTCAGCTCTGAATGTCACAATCTACAATGTACCACATTCAAGTATGTATATTTTTGTTATTGCTTTTTTCATATGAGACTCAATTTAAGCTTGTTTGTGTGCCTGTTGTCCTCATATCAGAATATAATCCGATTATAAAGGCAATTTCTATAACATATATGTATGTATATATATAGAATAGATGCTTATACGTACATACTTACATGTTTAAGTTGTTGCTTGTACTTATTAGTGTGCATGTGTGTGTTTGTATGCCTTTGTGAAGCATCTGCAGTATCTGTGAACTTTGCTTCATGTCAATTTTTGAAGTTATTATTTTGATTCACCACTCATTCTACTTGACTTGTTAACATGCTAAATACTTTTTAATGCCAATTTAGGAATGAAATACCAGAGCACCTGGCTTCTTATTTGCTGGCACTCACACACACATACACACACACACACACACACACACACCAAGAGCCATTGATGGGGGGTCACAGTTGAGTCATTTTGTAAAGCAATTCACACAGATTCCAAAATTTCTCGAAAGTTGCATAATGCAGTAACCATGGAATCACTTGATTAGAGCTAACTTTTGTTTAGAGGTTTCAGTGTAGTCAGATAAAATAAACAAAACACTAATTGGGCATTCAAAGTTAATTTTTTGTAGTTTAATCAGACTAATGTAGAAATATTTACAGAGTGTAAGATAAAAGTTTACTGTTAACCTTTTTCGATGTTGCTGTAAATTCTCTTATTTATTTTTAAAATGTTAAATAGGGTCAAAGCATATTACATATTTTTATAATGTTTAAGTTTATTATAGTTTTGTGGTTTTCTGCGACGCATGAAAAACATAATCAAAATGATTCTAGCATAAAATTTATATTTTATGACTTATTGTAAATTTATTTTAAATATTTGCAAATTTTCGAAATGAAATACTTCTGCTTATTATTTCTTTTGTCATTTAAATCATAATTTGTAAGTTTTTTCTCGTGATCGCAAATAAAAAGTAGTGTTGTACAGGATATAATAAAAATTGTTTACTGAGATAAATGAATGTCGTCTAGTAAAAGTTAAAAATGTCGAGTCTCACATTAACTTAAGGAATTAATAAGAAATTGTCGTAAATAAATATTAGGAAATTTAATTGTTCGAGAGTCCGGTCCTTTTGATACTTAATATATAAACACAATTTGATAAGTTATGAACGGATGTCAATTCACTTAGTTCAATTCATTCAAACATACTTACACATACATTCACACGTTCTCCATCTGTGTATTGTAGAGAACTCTATTCATCTTCCGCTTCGACGCGCACAAATAAAAGCCAAATTCGGATTACGTAATTTCAAAATGTACTCGCAGTGGGAAGGCGAATGGCAAATTCTAAATGCTCCATTTACGCTTCACTTAATTGATAATCATAAATTTATTGATAACATTTCACTTCTGTGCCATTTGCCAAAACTACAAACCATTTGTTACGAATTTAATTTTTCGTTTACGCGTACATATAAATTTAAGTTAATTTCACTCGAGCGATAATTAAACCGAATTTCAAGCAAAACAGAATAGTAAATTTACTAAACTTAAGAGACAGTTAATCGCATAATGCTTTAAGCTGGGCCAAAATTATATCATGAACTGAAATTCAATGCCGCCAGCTTATGCAACAATACAATTTTCTGTTTCCTCATTTTCCCAATATGTTGCCTGCTATCAGATGTTCTTCAACTAATTAAACGATTTTTCCTCTTACCTATTATTTCAACTCTCTTTCTTCTTATCCTTGTCGCCTTTATATGCGTTGTCTCTTGCATTGGAAACTCATTTCCCTTAGATGCCATTTTCTATTTTGTTTAGATGTTATTTTTCGTTGTGCTCTGTTTTTAGTGGATCAACTTACAGAAATCAACACATTAAGTTCAGAGTTGCCAGACGAGCGTTTTACAAGGGTGTCCGACCTAACTGGGGGTGACCCTTTGCACTTGAATGCAACAAAACAGCACAGTTTATTGAACTTTTCAGTCAACTTAATTGGTTTATATAAACTAGTTCTATTACTGTATTTTTTTTTTAAATAAAATTTTTCTTAATGATAGTTTTGGTAGATAAATAAAATGTGTATATCAGAAACACTGTTATTAACCAGTGCATTTATATTTAGGAAAATTATTGTTACGCTTGGAAGAAATGAGATTTAATAATTAAATTTAATGAGCTTGCTGGATCTAAGTGTATAATTCCCTTTTCATTTGTACGTTTTGTAGAAATCATTTGTGAGATTAATTAATGTTGCTTAGTGAATATATGTTTTATTTTTAAGTTTACTGCATTTTGTGTAAATGCGATTCTTTTTCAGCTGTCGTAAGTTCTCGTTTGAGTTTTAATTAGTCGGGTTCTTAGCCAACTGCCACACTTGTCGCTCAATTCAGATAGTTTTATGAAAAGTTTAGTTTTTGTTGTGCTACGTGGCATTCACATCAGCTGGCTTAGTGCAATTTAATGCGCAATTGCTTGGGTTTATTTGAGCAACAGTCAGGCGACCATTATCCAGCACAGCAGGCAGAGACAACAGTTGCCAGACCTCCTCCCTCTCTCCAACTCCACTCCACCCCTAACATCCAACTGGGCCACAACAAACCCTCAACATGTTTTGTCTTTGCTGCCTCGTTGTTGTTCTTCTTCTTGTGCTTGTTGTTGATGTTGTTGTCGTCGTCTAGTCACGTCTGCTGTTGACAAGCGTCTGTTTTGCTTCGCCCGAATGGCACCCATATTGAATGTTCCTTCACTCTCTAGATGTCCCCCTCTCACACTCTTCCTGTCTCTCTTACTTCACTCCATATCAAGTCCTTTTCCTTTGCTCGTTGCTCGCTGCATGGCGCATTTTCAACGCCATTGTCTTGTGCTAGGTACTATTTTTGTGTTGCACAATTTACTGCACTTCCTGTCCAGTAAAAACTCACACCCATTTACACACACGTACTACAGACCAGGGAGGAGGCACTTGGCAAACTTGGTAGCCCTGCGCGCATTGTCCCGATAATTACCCATGTCCCTTGGGTCAGTAAAGGCTATGGCGACCATGTGTTTGGACAAATGGTGCTCGAATTTTAAGGATTTAAAAGCAAATTTGATTCTAAAAGTAAATAGGATAGCCAGATAGCTAATATAAAAAGTAAGATTTGAAAGAGAATTTTACTCTACTCACTCTACTTTTTAAAAATCTAAAATTTTTTTAATTGCATTCGAGTCGATATTGAGGTAAAAATATCACAAACACAACTGTTTTCTTATTTTCTTAAATGAATAAGTTTATTTTCGACAGAGAATATGTTGATTTTCGTAAGTAAGTAAGTATATAATTTGTAAATAATTTAATTAAATTTTATTTTATTTTCTTTATGTTTATATTTCTTTATTTTTCTTATAATTTTTTAGCTTTTGTAAAATCGAAATATCTTATCCTTGCTATAAAAGAGCTAAAATTTCAACACTGGTATTAACAGCTCCCTTTTTCCTATATCATTCTGTCTCACTCTCTCACTCTGACTGGTGACCCTTGGCCTGCTTTTATCTATCAACCACTTTTCGACAAAAGTTGCGCACGTTTTGTCAGCTGAGAGTTGCTCCTTCATTCTGACTGCAATCTTGTTGCGTCCTCGAGCTTATTTTCATTTCGATACTTGGCAATTGGATGACAAGCGGATTTTATGGCTGCAACTGCGACAGTTTAAAGACTGATTTTTCACGTTAACTTGAATCTGTGTTGGACTTCGATTTTGGTATACGATTACTTCATATGTAGATGTTGACCGCAGTTAAGTTAAGCAATCACTTTAATCGACAATCAATGTTTGTGACGAAAGCGTCACGAAGTGTGCGATAGACGACTAACAATATATAAATATATATATGTGTGCACAAAATATGAAAAATTCGTTTTGACTGTCAGATCAGATCGAATTATATTCATCACCTGGGTCGATATATTAGGGAGTGCGCTTGAACTAAAAAGGTAAAGAAAATCACGATGGCACCCTTAAGTAGACTACAGTTAAGTCAACTATCCTATAGAAGGCGCGCATGGGCTCAATTTACAAACATATATTTCTTTAAATTTACAAGTTGTTATGGTTGTCGACACATAGAGTGATGGGCATTGAAACGTTTCAAGTTATCGCTTCTCGGCCTTTTGGCTAAAATCAATTGTGTAGTAACTTAACATCTGATAGTTCCTCCTTTGGAGGACAAGAAATGTTAAACTGATTTTTGGTATCAGACAGAGTATTTGGAGCTTTCTCCATCTCTGTCAAGGGTTTGCCTGGTATTGCAGTACCGCCGAGTTTTAAGACTACATAACGATTAAAAATATGGGGGAATCGAACAAATATTTTCGTAATTCTACATCGGTCCCAATTTCAAAAGAATAGAACAGACGTCGAATTTAATTTTCCCTAACCTTTTCTTTAGGTTGTTGTCATTTTTTTGACGTTTCATTGTTAGTGCTCTACTAATTGTGCCAGCGTCAACTGGGCGCTGCCTTTTCGAAACATACATTCTTGGATCCAATGACACATTATATTAACAATTCTGTGTGACGAAAGACACGGGCGAAGGGCCGAGGCTCCGGTAGAAACAATAAGAAAATATAATATTATTCACTATGCATATTTATAGTATACATGTCTCATAGACATAAGATTGATACTAAGACTGATTTTCTCCGATCATGACAGCATATGATATAGATTTCAACCAACGGCAGAATATAAGGGCCGAATGCAACAAATGAGGGATATTCAAAAACACACAGACACATTATATATAAATATACATTAACGACAACAAGAATGACACAGAGTAGACTACTTTAACATACCCTTAATTAGCCCAATCCAACAGAATTAAACAGCTTTCAACTCAATTGCCTATATGTATTTAATCAATTTTACCACTTCCAGTGTCGATAAACGTGAGTAATTAACATGAAATCCCCACTCTACAAATTCTCACCAGAACATGAGAACATTTGATTTCCCTGTATAACAGCATTTTTAGAGTAAGTAAAAGAATGTTAATGATATCAACACATTTAATCTATCACCTTTGAAACCTTCAACTCATTCCAACATTTAATCAATTCGTATTCAAACTTGGCCTGTAGCGCATTTTACTATCGGTTACAAACTACTTATTCTTATTATTCACAACGCGAATATTTTCATAAATGTCTGTTTTTGTATTTTTTAACCCCTCTCGAGTCCAATTTGTGTCCAACAACATTTGAATTTTTTTGTCGCGCATTTTTTAGCTGTGAAAATCGCCGTTGAAATTTTCATAGCACACGCGATACTAAAGGACTTTCGATGAGAGGACGATGGCAACTCAACGACTACTCAGTGCAGGAATTATTAACGCAATGTCCCGCATTTGCATGCAAGCCCTTTCCCCTAACCCTCTTCTGATATTGGCCCATAAATTTTTTAGTCAAATATTGAATTGTTTTCGAAATCGCATGAGTAAAGAAAGAACAGCATAAAAAAAAAAACATATTCAATTTAGGGCTCAACATTTTACCATAGTATTTTTAATTCTGTAGGAATACTAAACTTTTGTATATTTATTTGTTTTAAGCCTGATTTGATAATCTGCTTAACTTTGTCATTTAATATTCTCAAGCGAGTGCAACAAAATATAAAATTTAAAGTTTAAGCTCTGCTGTATCCAAACGGTATTAAATTTAAATAATTAATTTATTTCTTTAATTTTTCAATTGATTTAAAGTTTCAGTAACTTTTGTGTTTTTTAAGAATAGTTTTGTTGATATGAGAAAGTCTTAAGTTGAAACAAGGAAGTAACAGCGCGTTCGAAAGAAAGACCGATTATCGATTACTTCTTTTCAACAATTTTGACGTTCTATTAGGTTGATTAAATTGATTTTTATGAAAAAATCGACAACTTACTGGACACTGCCCATCGTAGTTAACTTGCAGAATAAAGCCCAGTCGTTCAATTTCTGATCACCGACCGTAATAAATTATCTCTTAAAATGCCAACTATACCAGAAATAAAATTTTCGTTATAAAAATACGCGTGTATTTTGTGATTACAATTGCAATTAAAAATCAAAAAAAATTTATTTAAAAAACTTGATATTTGAAACTCGATCGATAATTTTTCCAAATATCGGCAGCTCGAAAACTTTTTTTGGGCAGTAGTTGGATTTACAACACTACATTTCAGTAATATTAAGAGGACTTCAAACATTTTCACTTTTTCTTATAGATCGTGAACTGCAATTAAAAGTCTAGTCTTCCGCTTAACTTATATGCGATAAATGCAGATGCGCATATGAATTTGTTTTTTTCTGATTTATTTTAACGGCTGGTAAAATTTCAATGCCATAGTTTGTATTTAAATTGCAAATATGCGAAATCAATGCCGACACAGAATAAGGAAATACTAGCAGGAGAATTGGGCTTTCAACTGAAGCAGAAATAGAAACAGGAAGTGGAAGCTGGAAGTGGAACTGAATGGCAGTTACGCAGCCACAGGAAATTGTATCTAAATTCAATTTATGCGCCTGAAACCTGCCCCAAAGTACCAGCCACATGTGTCCCCCTGTGAGTGAGTGTATGTGTGTGTGGGTGTGTGGATGCTGTGTGTTTGTTTTGCGTCCTGTATCCTGGTCCTGTTGCTGATTCTGGTCTGGCATTAGCTGACGAGCCCCGCATTAAAAGTACGTGTCAAATTAAATTGTTGTGCTGAAAACAATTGAATTTTGTGCCGTGTCTCTCTCTTTAGGCCTGTAATCCAGTATTTAGATGCTTTTGCGGGAGGATGCTGCCCAATTTTATTTCAGTTGAGATGGCAGAGATTTATGTTTACGGTTTCGCAGTGAGTGCGAGTTCCAAATATATCATTTTTATATTTTCATATAAACATCTCTATTAAAGTAAACTTGTATGCAGATTTTCGGCTTAAGATTTTAAATCAAGAGAATACTCTAAAGTAATAGTCTGTAAATTGAAAAATAAAAGTTATAAAAAATTATTGCATAAATTTTTCGTTGACAGATAGTACATGAAACTAAGTATTTGCTCGCTTTGAGCTCATGACAAACAGTCGTTAAAGGGCCAAGTGCAAAAACGAGAAAAATAAATAATTTAATAGTTATAGCTGACTAAATTGTTAACTGCACTAAACTTTGACTTTGACTTTGACACAATAAGTTCTTATCACAGTTTTAAAATATTAATTAATTGATTGAAGTTTCGAGATTCGAAAGGAATGCAATCGCAAGGAACAATTAAAAAAATATATTTGTTGTTTCAAGAATTAATATTATTAATATAATAAACCTATTTAAGTTATTTTAGCCGTGACTCTTAATATGAGTACATAGCAACCAGGCCAAGTCAAATATTAGCTTTTTGGAGAGAGAACATTGGCTCAGATGCTTTCCCACTGCAAAATTAATCACAGCGCTGTTATGTGAGGACTTTGAAATTTGCACAACTGTTGGCAATTTGTATTATGGCAAACGGCGCCGGCAGATGGCGTCACGCATGTCATGCAAATTATAAAACTTTTGGCCACACTCACACACACACAGACACATTTATCGTAGGCGTTGCACTTGTCCGGAAGCCACGCCCCTGAAACAAAACAATCCAACTAATAAGGCAAACAAGTTGTTGGCCAAGTTTATGCCTCGCTGCCGCCATTTGCCAAGTAGCAGTTTCATTTTTCCAACTTGTCAAAATAAGTTTTATTGTTTATGATAAACAAACAATGAGAGATTCGCATGTGGCACCCTGTAGGTGGTGCAGAGTGGTGCAGGGTGATACGATGGCGCCGTTGCATGATCTGGAGGTGGACAATCGCTCGCACGCACCAATAAATTTTCAACGTAAAACGAGCTGGCAAAAGTTGCTCCACTTTCATTTTCTACTTCTACGCGCTGTCCCACAGAGAGAGAGAGAGAGAAAGAAAAAGGGAGCAAACTTTTAATTTTCCAAACACGTTTCGGACAAATGAAAATAGCATCCACATCCAGAGCTTGTTGTGCCACAAAAACTTTCCACTTTTTCGAAGCCTTAGTATCCATTCCGAGGTATCGAATTTACCCTAACTTATACTGCACGAACAGAATAAAGAATGAACATATCTTTGGCTCCACTTCCTTTTTTTTTTTGCTCCTTGTCATTGTTGCTGCTGTCGCTTTTATTGTTTGTCGCATGTATCAGACACGAGCCTCGGGTGTCCGAAACGATTTACACGCCTCGTATTTGCAACCCAACGCGACGTAAAGTGAGGTTAGTTATTTGCCCCAGCGATACTCGAACTGCATTTAATACTTTATAGATACTTCCAGTCTTAGTCTATTGACTTGGTGCTAAAAAAATTGTAAATTTAATGACAATGGTAGTGTTAGATACTGTACCTAAAATAGGAAGTAAAGGGTCAAATATTTTTGAAAAAAAAGTGCGAAAAAGGAAAAAGAGCGCATGATAAGCCCTTTTATTCTTGATGAGCATTGTTCTCAAAATCTCAGAGAATTGTGCATTTATTCCAATTTGTGTTAGATTTTTATAGTACTTTTTAATCTATTTTAATCGAAAAATAAGCTCGAAAGTTATTCCAAACGCAAATTTACGCAGTGAAGGGCCAACTGAAGAAGAAGAGTACACAGTTTGTTCTCGTATTTATGTGTTGTTATGTATTCCAAATAAAATTCTAAGCTATTCATTACTTTGTAGGGGAATCTGAATATTATATTCACAAATGCAGCGGACCACAGTCTCTCAATTAGGCAAACATTTTGAACATCAGCAAGCAATATTTACATAAGCGCTAAAAATTTGAAACACATTTCCATTGAATGCCTTCTCAGCTGGGAGAGCTGACAGAGCCTCCTAAAAGTAAACACATGCGTGAATAAACAGACACAGATACGAGTACAGAAACTGAGTATACTCTCACTTGAATATATACACTTCTGCAGTAGTGGGAACTGAATCGCCGTCAGTCCAGTTGGTGTGTGTGCAAAGCGCTGTATGCTCAACATGTTGGTAAACTTTTGCCACCGTTTGAATAAATAAACGATGCTAAAAATAACAAAATGCGGCACATAATGCAGGCAAAACTGTGGTCTGCAGCTTGACGTGGGGTGTTCGATGAATTTAGTTTAAAAGCTAATCAACATGACCTAAATTCCAATTGCTTATTAAATACGCAAATCTTTTTTCCTTACCTTCAATATTCACGATAAAAAATCTTTATTTATTTTGTGGTCGGGCAGCAGTAATTTTGAAAATTATTTATACATAGCAAAATAACAATAACTTACTTTCCAAACAAACGTGTGCATCTAAATTAATTTACTTTAAGACCGAATAAAAATTGCACAGTTCCCCTATTACCGGATATATTAATAGGTTATTTGTATATATTGTATTAAATTATGTATTCAAATTTATTACTATTTCTTTCTTGTCAGTATTTTGTGAAGTGGTTACTGTACATAGTAAAATTTGATTTTTTCGTTATACTGTATTTACCAAAAAGTTGTTGTCCGAAATATTCCAAAAACTATATTCTAGCAAATTTACCAAAAAAAAAGAAAACCTTTCAAGTAAACGACCCTTAAAAACGAAAGCGCCACACAAAACTTAAAGAGAAATGTTGTACGTCATCATAAATATAAATTAAAAACGTTCGATACCTCAAACTTAAACTTGGATAAGTCCGATTTTATAAAATAAGTATAATAAATATTTATATTAATAAAAGATTAGAACTGTTGCTCTTAATATTTTTATTTATGTTTGACTATCGAGATGCACTTTGCAGATAGTGGCTATTAAAAATTAGGTAGAGTTTTACAGGATTTGGCCAACAAATTGACCACTAACATTGTTGCTAATCACATGTACTCGAAGTGGTAGCTCGTATCAATAGTCCAACAGCAATAGGAGAAGCCATTACAATAGTAAGATGTCCGCTTTTAGCTCTTTGCAATATCCAATCTATTGGCACATTCAAATTCAAATGCTCTGCCATTTTGCAGAAAGTAAGGCAGGGTCAGCAGATGGCAAAGGTCACGAGCAGCAGTTACAGTAGCCAGCCAAGCATTTCCCTTTCGCACTCTCATCCCTCTTGTCCCTCTATCTCTGACTCTCGTTCTGTGAAAATGCTTTCAATGTTTGCCAGCGGCGAGTGGGGGAAGAGGCTTTGCAATGCATATTAGTAGAAGAAGCTGTGGAAAAAATGGTTAAAAACTGGAATGCTTTTTAGTGGCAACAACAGGCGAGGCAGCTGGAGTCTCTAGTTGGTTATGTTCTGCTCCGTTTTGGTTTAGATTCTGCTTCTATATCCTCAATACAATTCGGATTTGATGCATTTACATTTGCACCTGTGCCACACACACACACACCCACACACACATTCACTCAGAGACTCTGAAAGATTGTGTGTTGTAAGCTTAAGTGCCATTACATGCAATCGAGTTGAAGTTGAATTGGGTTCAGTTTTGCTTCGCTTTTGCCTCGGGCTCAGCTCCATAAGCGCATAATGCATATTTAAGCATATTTTGTAGTCTAGTTTTATGGGCAGCAGCAGTTCACAACACACACCCACACACATAGGCTAACACAGAGGAGAACCTGTCGCAAAGTGCACTTCATCTGGACAATTTGTCGGTCCACCCAGGTGCCCAGTTGTGACTATATGAGTATGCATGGCAACTGGAAACTGGTAACTGGCAACTGGCAACTTGCAACTGGCAGACGGTACGGAGAAGAGTGTAAATATTTAACCTTTTAGTTCTCAACCTCATGTACTTGTTTATGCTCAAGAGCCAGCACAGAAATATGAAATATTTGTACAAATATCTTTGTCATATTCACACATGTAAAAACATACATAAAATTATGCGAAGCACAGTAATAACGTTGTGCAGTTCTTTATATGATTTGCTCACTATAGCAACACATTGAGGTCGCTGTTGGCAAACAACATTGTTTTTTTTTTACAACAATGTACGAAGACTGGATGCCCTTAAAGATAAGTTGTATACGACATCTACACAGTTTTTATTTATAATCATGATTAAAATCCATGAAACACATTTATTATTTCATTTGGTACTTTGAAATTAAAATATTAAATATAGTAACACTACATTATATTACGTTATTTTGAAATCATGAATATTTAAAAAAGTACATTTTAAATCTTCTGTAATCAAGACAAATAAGAAAGCAATTGAGAAAATATAATAAATTTGTTGTACAAAATTTAACCACGGTTGACACGAATAACTTGAGCGCAGGGGTATCTAAAATCACTATGCGTACCGAATCGAAAACGTGTTCTATCTAGACCCGAATAGAGAAGACCAAAAATTTTCGTCTTTGGAAATTTTTTTTTTTTTAAATAATTTGAGGGTTCAGAACGTTTCTGGTCTAATCGATACATATTTACAAAATGTCAAATCATTGGTCTTCTGATCTTCATGGCCCTGAATTCTTCAATAATCTCCTCGTAGCTTATTGTGCTGACTTTCTCGTAATCTTTGGAGATAGTAATTAAAAGTTTAAGTCTGTTTTGAACAGATTTGATAGCAAAGAAAGTCTTGAAATCGAGGCATTTTCTCCATTTTCACATCGAGCATTGCAGTTTTGGGCCTTAAGCTCGAAAAAAAAAAATAATTGACAAAATGCAGAACAAAAATGCAAAAACTTTGGTGAGTTTTGTGCTTTTGTTTCTTATTTTAAAATAATCAGGGCCCCGACAACTTATATTTGTAGGCATGGGGTCCAACCAAATTTAAATAAGTCCATCAGAGGCCCTTTGAGCTTGGGGCCCCTAAACCCCATGGCCCGGGTCAAATAGCCCCTTTCCCACTACACCCCTTAGCTGTGCGCCTGATCACAAAATTGAGAGTATGCATACTTTATTATATATCCATAACAATAATTAAGTAGCCTCTGTTTTTATTTTATTTTTTCATTATAAATATAATTACTCAATTTTTGTAGAAACAAGTGAACAAGTAGAACTTTATTATGAAACTCGCTCGTGGAAATGCTAATCTCTCAATGAATTTCTCAATCCCACACAGAACTCGTATACACCCAAAATGGGATAAGTCCTCGTCAGCGATTGCCTGGCATTAGATCAGCTTTTACTTACTTTCGAACACAACTTAACTTAATGTTGGACATATTCTTTGGCGCCGACATCAGCAGATAATACGGGGATAGGGGATAGAAGTGTGGGATAAAAGGTTGAAGAAGCCAACCAACCTGTAACATGACTGAATAAACACAATTTTCTTCTGTTTTGCTGCTTCGTTCGTTTGTCAACAATTCAATTCATCAAGCGAAAGTTTCATTTGGAATCGTTTGGTTGCTAGAGAGCAATGTCAAATTTCGTTACTTTTCTATTTTCTTTAACTAAAACACCCTTGAGATTTTTTCTTGCTCCCCTTTATACTGTTTATTTGATCATCTTAGCTGCCACTTGCAGTGCACACACACATACACACACTACACTTACACAAACTCACACACAGACAGCTACAAAGGCACACCCAGTGACCCACAAGTGTATGGCAGACAGACAAATAGTGTGTTGGCCAAGAGAACGCAGGACGACCTTCTGACTGACATCCTTGACTTGCTGCCGCATAGACTTTTACTTTTGGCTCCGCAAATATGGCAATATTCTACTACTATTTGTATAGCTCTGTGTGCGTGTGTGTGTGTGTGAGCAAAAAGTTTACAAACTTATATTGAAAAATGTTGTTAACACGCAAAAGTTTTTCGCAACGTTTACACAGAGAAGCTGCAACAACAATAACACAAAAACAACAACAACAACAACAACAAGTCGAAAATCAAGCTAAGCAAGTGGAATTCAATAACTGGACACACTGTGCAAACAAACAACTGAAGCGTAGGTCATGTTAAAGTGCTTGGAAGATGTTCGGCATGTGGGAAGAAGTATTGAGATTGGGATTGGGATTGGATTTGGGAGCGGTAAAGTTTCTATGGTCGTTTGGGCGGCTCAATTTGAATGCGAATGATGAATGTTTAGAGACGTGCTTACCTTTTTTGGAAGAAACCTGTGCAAATATTTATCTGAGGTTAAGCCCAGCACCCATTTGTAAACTTAATTCAGTCCACTTCATAATCTATATTTGTCTGTCTGCTAATTCAATTTGGTGAAACTTTTTGCTGAAATACTGCTCACAGGTAAGTCAATCATCTTTGGTATTTCAATCTAAAGGTTGCTTTAAAAGGCCGCTATCCTATAGAAAGACTTTAAAGCACTGGCTTTAGATACTAAAAAACAATAAAATAATTTCTATTTAATAATGGAATGTCTTCTTTTGAAATTAGGTTAATATGTTATATTAATTTGTCTTATTAACTTATATTAATTTGTCAATTTATCTTATATTAATACGTTTTTTCGAATAAGCAGGATACACGCTATTTTAACATCTAACATTGATATTAAATTCTTTTTTTTTTCAAGGAATGCATTGAATTTAATTATACAGAGAATAAAGTTTTAAAAATTATATTTCAATTTAGCTTTTTTACCAAAGCTTCTATATTCGTGTCAGTAAAGTACTTTTACCATTATTATGATTTAACAAAATTGTGTTAAGCATTTAAGTTTAAAAAGTTTAAATTTAATAAATTACTTGAAATTAATAAAAACGTATGCGCCTCCTTGACATGACCCTGTTTAACTACCTTCTGATAGATTTATTGAAATTATCGTAATCTGAATATTAAACACTTTACAAATGTCGCGTGCTAAGTGAGAGTCGAAAGAACCACATGTCGAACTATGTAGAATAACTAAACCGCCAACCACAGTTTAAATTCAATTGTTGTACCAGCAACCACAACAAATTTGCTGTTGTCTGTTTCACATGACATCGCGTTGCATCGATACATTGATGCTAAATAATTCACACATAATTTAACAAAGAGTTGACATCGACTGTGAATGCGACTGCGATTGTAACTGTGACTGTGACTGCGATGAAGGCAGCAACATTTGTTGCCGCTATTTGTCGGAATTTGTCGCTTTTTTATTTTTATTTAAATTATTTACCATATTATCAAACGTGTCACACACAATACACACATCCCTTGAAGGTTCTGTCTTCCAGCACGTACCAACCGGAGTGCCACAGGAGGGTGTTAGCCTGAAGTACTTCGGGTTGAGGGGTGTTGGGAATGGAACGGCAATGGGAATGGGAAATGGTTGCGATGGAGGCACGCGTTGTTTTCGTTAGGTTTTCAAGTTATTGCGACACGCTCATACATAGAAAGTGGAAATCATAAATTCTTTGTAAACAGCAACAAGAAAATTTTAGTTTACGACGGGTGGAAGAACTCTGAATACTCTAACAATTCGATCGTATATTAAATACCATATTCATTACTTTTACGTTGTATGTCAAATAGATTCGTTTTAACTGCTTTGAAAAAAAAGAGATAAATTTGATTAACTTGAATATTTTTTTTTTGCAAATTTTGTTGACAATTATATGTTTGAATGATCAGTTGTTTTTCAGACTATCATTATTTTCTTTATGTGTATAAATATTAATTATCTAAGTTTTAAGAAAAATTATGGCACCTTAGTTTCTTAGAGTATCTTATACAAATATTTCCTTGTTAGAATGAGGACTCTTT
This sequence comes from Drosophila falleni, assembly GCA_035045575.1. NCBI lineage: Eukaryota > Metazoa > Arthropoda > Insecta > Diptera > Drosophilidae > Drosophila > Drosophila falleni. Next base: position 54,950 of record JAWNOV010000065.1, read on the forward strand.
TGGGTATCTGCTGCTGTTTAAAATTTAAAGCAACGTATAACAAAAGTCAAAAAATTTCTGGTTTTTAAAAAAAAGATGTAGGTATGGTATATATGATTATATTGAAGAGCTGCTCACATGCCATGTTATTTTTGTAATTTCTTGTTTTTGTTTTTGTTGCTGTTGTTTTATCGAGTTTTAGGACTTTGGTATGAGTGAGGGTTGTGAGCTGTGAGGCAGCTAATCATGATTTGCAATTTAATTTGTTTGCATTCGCGTGCGTGGCGCAAATAAATTGATGGCACCAGCCACGCCCACGTACAGGGGCGTACGAAGCCGGAGTACCAGCTATCTGCTGTTTGTTTGGCAAATGTTGTTGATGCTTAAAGCCAGCCCAAAAAAATGTTTGAGATACTTTGCGCGTTGCGCTTCGTTTGACTTCGCACACACATTTTCATTTTGCAATTATTTGCATATTTGATCACGTCGACACGCCCACTGTGAACTCCCACAGTGCTGTCATTGTTGCTCTTTCCGAGCATGTGAGTATGTGAGTATGTGTGCCACATATATTTAAATTTCTTTGCTTTTACATTGGAAGCGTGTTAATTTGATAACTATACTTTAATGTTCAGTGCCTAATTTAGTGCTTTACATATTTTGTATATATATTTATTTGTATTTTATTTAGATTTTTCATTACATTTATTCAGATTTATATAATAAAATTGCTGGCAATTTAAAATGTTAATGAAAAAGCTTCTGTTTTGTAGTGAGAAGTATGCAATAAATATTACACAAGATTGTTTAAATTAATTTGTATTGAATGTGACTTATTAAGATTCAATAGAAAATATAAATTCAAATCCGTTTGTTTTTAATAATTGTTTTAAATTTATAATCATAGGTCTAATCAAAATTAAATTAAAGTGATTTATATTTGTCATTGGTAATTTAATTATTTATGACAAAATATGTATTTAAATACCAATCACAGTCCCAAATAGATACTCGTATCTGTATTAGGATTCAACATAATAGAAATTGTCACTGCTGCATGTTTTGTTTTTACTAAGTAACTTGACTTTTCCTCTTTTCTCTTTTTTCTTTTGCTGAAAGTTTCTGCAGTAAGCTAGGTAAACTATGAAAACCATAAAACCATTTGCACTTTTGCATAACAGTTCCATAAGAAGAAACTATTTTTAGCCATTTAGTTTTGTACTTTTCCCACTTCAACTTCAACTGCAATCAAATTGAATTTGCCTGTGAACGTTTGCCGACAACTTTTATTGCATCTCGTAGGTAATCCTTAAGTTAATTTGACTCATCCAACAGTCAGGTACTTGTGCAAAATAATAAAAATATGATTACCCACAATTTTATCAGATTGGCAGTACAATTACTATGGAAATTGATTTCATTCGACTAATTTCATAGTCATGAAAAGTTTTGATTCAATATTCTATAGTACTACGATTAATAAGGTAACAAAATTGACATTCTTGGAGAAACCAAACCAACCTTCTTCAATTCTTGGGAGGCCCAACCAAAGCAAACAACTTTAAAAATGTTCTATCTGTTAATTGCTTGATTTTTCTCGTCGTTTGGAAAGCTACATAATAAAAATTAAAGATGTTACTGATTTTTTTCTAAACGCTTACTTGACTCAAGTAATAGTATTGCATGGAAGAAAACAAAGGAAATGGCGAGACAAATAGACAGATGAATACGAAAACTCGTATCAATGTATTTTAAGGGGAGAGAGAGAGAGAGAGAGAGAGAGAGAGAGCGAGAGAAAGATGCTAGTGAAAAGAGAAAGGTGGGCAATTTACGAATGTTCAAAATGCAATTTAAAATGATTTACGTTTTCATTGTGTGGAATGTAGAGGGCGCCACAATTTCAAGTTGGCAGTTAATTGCAATCGTGTTTCAGCTCTCCGCTCTAATCGTGAATTAATAAAGTGGCGTCAGTGCAAGATTTATGACAGCTCTGAGTGTGTGAATGGAAGAATGAGTAGTTGAATGAGTGAAGAGCCTGTCGTTTTGATAGAGTGTTCCTCTGAGCTAATTCTTTATACTTTGCAAAGAGTCGCTTCGCGTCATGAGACAAGCGCAACAATGGAAATTGCCACTCGAAGTACTTGAGAAAAAAAGGCTTTGAGGCAAGCAATCTACTCGTACAGCAAGAAAAATGGCAAGCCAATGTACTTGAGAGTGCCAAGTCGAAACGGTAAAGTGCACCAGCCCATTGTTGTTAGCTGACGACAGCCATTCAATTGCACTTCCTTATCGCACTCTCTCAAGTGTCCTCTCACCCCTTAACCCCCTTTATCACGATCCCCAAGCCAATAAGAACTTCAATTCTCTGCGCCACAATGAGCTGTGTCTGAGATTTAGCCATTTAAAGGCAAAGCTAAAACCAAAGCCAAAGCTTCAACTTCAGTTGCTTGGCGACAAAGACGATGTATTTGATTCATCAAATGCGTTCATAGAAAACAGCTAAGAGGTTAACAGCAAGAGCTAAAATCACTTCCTCTAAACAGGAAGTAAAAGTCTGAAACGCATTCCTAGAACATATTTTTAACCTTAGTAAAAACAGTCAAGATTTTTTGCAATACCAAAATAATAGCAGCAAAGAATTCAGTTGACATGCTTACTTGCTTTTAGTTTTTATTAATTTAAACTATATTTGATATAAGATGTACTATTTTTTATATTTATTGGAAATGAAATGGAAATGACCCTAGAACAAAGAAAAACATGTTAAAATGCAGAGCTTGACTAAGAATTACCGTGTGCTCAGGTGTAACTCTAAGCAAATACTGCATCCTTTGATTTTAAAAGAGTAATATATATCCTTTTTTCAAATTTGCTGAGCAATTTTTTTTCTTTCCTCTAAAATTAAGCTAATTATCTAAAACAATAGTTATAATAAACCTAAATTTTTATTATTATTAATTTTTTTGTAGTTATTTTATTTTTATGGCTATTAAAGTATTGTCCACTGCTTTAAATTGACGGTGAATAATTAAATTTTTTGTTATTTAAGCTATTTTCAAATTATATTTCTGCGCTTGCTTTTGGTAAGGAGTTGGTTCATTTGTCTGTTGAATTTTCTAATAGATTGTCTCAAGTTTTTTATACCCTTTAGAAGCACTTAATGGGTAGTGAGTATAAGCGAGAAATTTAACCACAAGAAATTTGCTCAATACTCACGTATTTGGTTTGTGATTTTCTTATTATTCTTGTTGTTGAGCTTGCTTTTAGTTTATTTTTTTTATTGTTGTTGTTGCGGTTGCTGTTGTTATTGTCTGGCGCTGGCAGCGATGCAAAAACAACACGACATAAATCTTCATAAGCAAGTTGGAGCAGCCACAGCCTCTCGGTTTTCGTATCTCAGTTACTTCTTGTAGTTTATTCCTTACCTGTGCAGCCATTTGGTTTGGCTCTACTTCCAGGACCTCCCGTTCGTTCCCTTGTTTTCCCCTCACAGTTGTTTCTTCCCTGCATGGTTACTGCTAATTTTTTGCACGCCTTTACCTGTAAATAAAACACGTTGCAAATGGCACGCCCCCGTCGCAAATACCAACACTCCACGTTCACACACACATGCATTTTCACAATGGCCCCCATAATTCAACATAAAATAATGCAGATACCTGGTCAAAAAGCATTGCAGGAGAGGCACTTGCGAAATGTTCACCAAGTTTGTTTTTCCTCTAGTCAGATGCTCGAGTCTTGTGCAGACTTGTATGCATTTCAAAATAAACAAGGGCAAATACTATACAAGAAATGCGCAGAAACAGACAAACAGTTAATTAAGGGAAAAAAAAAACGTACTAAAATTTTCAAAATATTTATACAAAATTCAATATGATTATTGCAACATCCAATTTAAAATAACAGATTTGTAGCTTTTGTTTCAATTATTTGAATTTAGCTAAAACTATATAAGAAAAAATAAAAAAATTTTTAGACTTATTCTTACTTGTTAAATAATTACTTTTTTTTTAAACAGTAAGCAAAGCTACGACCTATATTTATTCTCTAATATTATAATTTAAATAATAAAGCTTTAGTTTTTGTGATATAATTAGCTCGTTTTCATAGAAAAATATATACTTCTATAAAAAATTTGCAGAACTACCACTGCTTATCATTTTTTTCAATATCAGCCAAGTAAAGTTTTCCTTCTGCATCAACCATCTTTTTTTTTTTGAACCATTAAAAATGTCCGACGTTAATTTCTCTGTTTTAACAATTTTAAACTTTTCAGATAGGTTTTTCTTTAAAACCAGAGCAGCTAAAGAAAAAATAATATAGACCTCAACAGTCATAGAATTCCATGCAAAAGAAAGTTGAGTTTTGTTCCCTTGTGCTAAAAAAATAATTTTTTTTTTTGATTTCTAGTTAACTGGTTGCATTAATTCAACTAAGTGATTGGCGCCAAACTTATAGGATAAAATATGCATTGCTAATTTGATTTCACAAATTAAGGACACAACGTGGTTGCCGGAATTGAATATTAAGTTTAGCTCCACATATATAAACTGTCCCAGCATATTTAATGGACACAGCCAAATATTAACAAAAAATACGAATAAAAATGGTTGAGACATATCTAAATTTCTGTAGAGAATAAAAAACTACAAAACAAATCAAAAAAAAAAAAAAGAGGAAAATAGAAAGAAAGGCCGAAAACTTTTCTTATTTCGCATCAAAAATGCAAAAGTTTTTTAATATGCACAAAGTTAAATTTCATTTAAATCAAGATGGCTGCGGATGTTGCTGTGAATTCTGTTGTAGTTTTTGCTGTTGCTGCTTCGGCTGTTGCTTTCTTGACGCTCTGACGGGGCTTTAACTCTTTACCCAAAACAAAGTTGCCCCCGTTGTATTGAACATTAAAGGCAGTCCCAAAAAGTATGCAAAAATAAAGAAAAATAATATGAAAATAAAAATATAAGTATAAGTAAGAAAATGAGAAAAATGTGCTGGCAATTTGTGTGTTTGTTGTGTGTGCAGCCAAGCAAATACATTGGGTGGCCAGGTGGGCGCATGGGCGGTTGGGCAGGAATGGAAATGAGAGTGGGAGTGGGAATAAAATGGAAAATGGGTTGTAGGACCTGTTTATGCATTGGCTGTGCAGTCGTGCGTATGTTGCTTATTGTTGACAATGCAGTAACAACAACATCAACAACAACATTAATGAGAACTACAACTATTACTGCAACAACCATAATGGGGCTGCTGCAGCTAAAAGTTCTGTGTGTATGTCGAGAATGCTTTAATTAAATTTGACTCCACATGATTCCTGGAATCCAAAACGCTGCCAATTCACCATCATCAAAAGATTCAACCTAAGTTAAATAAATGCGTTACGTTTTCAGGATTTTAAGTCCGTAAAATATTTATTTGAATAAATTCAACATTTTTTAAAGATATTGCAATAATATTACTGAAAAATTAATAGTATATTTTGTAGTTCATTGTTTATTAGTTGTAGTTCAAGCATAACATTTATTTTAGAAAAACGATCATATTCTGGCTGGCATTCAGGGAGTAGATCATTTTGTCCATTTTGTTTTAGTTTCGGGGACTTTAGAGAAACTAACCTGATGAAATCCGTCATGTAATGTTCAGTCGCTAAATTTAATATGTATAAATACAGTTTGCGAAACTTAGGCGAAAGTGTTTTTAATGCCGCGTCTCAGCACAAGCGCGGCCTTTAATGACATGCAACAGTGCAGTAAATTTTGCCGGGCTGTACCAACAAATACGCATAGAGATAGAGTACTGCAGAGGAACAGGGAGAGACAGAGGGTGCGGGACAGAGACAGCACAGGCACAGTTCGAGTACATGCATATATGTACATGTATGCATCCCATGTTGGCAACCACAAGCGCCAAAAATTCTCTGGGCCTTGTTGTTGTTTGTGAAGTTTGCTGAAGGTTCATGAAATTCATTGATTGCAACTGGTTGCAATACAAATACAAACATTCCACTTCCGCTTATTGGACAATAATTGGCACACAAAATTATGCAATGAAAAATGCAACTGTATGGTAGCCTTAACCCTTTGAGTGTTGTTTTGGTAGTGTTAAACATTTAACACTGCGGACGGCAGTTCGCGTTAGTGACGAAAGCAGCACGAAGGGTGCGAAAGGCGACTAGCATATATACAGCTATTTGGATTTCTATGACTGTCCGATCAGATCGAGTTAAATACCGACAAAGGTTTACCCCTACTTACAAAATGGCATAATAAATCTTTTCCATTTTGAAAATCTAGAAATGGTTGTTCACGACTTTTTGAAAAAACCGATAGTTTAGCCTCAACAGTTTCCAAACCATGGAAGCTATAGATATGTTTTGTCTATCCTTGGAAAGGTATTATTTTCTTTAGTACTTAGGTAACATTTTACAAGTGAAAAAAAGATTTTTAGCTTACATTTAGGCGATTTCTGAAAAAACGGCTCTAACGATTTTAATTAAATTTTAGTATTTTGTAGTACGTAAAATTTTGCGCGTTTAACTTGGTTTTATATATCCTGGCCAAAGTTGGTTCAAATCGAACCACTATATCATATAGCTGTCATAGGACCGATCGGGCGAAATTCAAGTTTTTGTAAGAAGCTTTTTTGTTCATAGTAAGTACGGGTCTCCGACAGTAGAGTATGTTCTCAAAAAAATTTTTTTCAATATGAAAGAATTCAACAATGTTAAAGTTACAATTTCAAAAGCAAAAGGAATTGCAAAAATTTCTGATATCCCTCTACACGAGGTAAAAGTCTAGTGACGAAAGCAATTCTAGCCCCAAAATTTCTGATATCCAATTTTGTGACGAACAAATTGAGTTTATATAAAAATTTTAACTAAAAATATAAATAGCAACATATATATATATATATATATATATATATATAAGATATTTCACCAAAAAAGCATTGTTTAGAAATCAATACCTATTTTGCAACTCCGCATTTTAAGTTGAAAAATTGATCTTTCCAATAAGACCTTGAGTTTTCTTCTTTATATTCTTCTTAAAGCTACATAAATAAATGGAATTGTTACAATAGATTTGAAACTTTGTCAAAACTTCATTTTACAGCTGTGTCTTCTATTATTGTGAAACTTTGTTTGCATTCAGCACGAGGTTGAAGCAGGGTTAATGTAATTGGTTACAAATTGCATGTCCGTGTCGAGTTCGATAGAAACATCAAAGTACGCTGCCCACTTGAGTTAGGTGCAAAGCAATTACGCGCATTGACTTTGTAATTAAAATCGATTTTCATCAAGTTTTACAGTCAGCCAAAAGCGCTTTAGATTTTCAGCATCAATACGAATGTATGTTCTCGCCTGTGTGTTCGTCTGTATGTATGTAGGTGAACCAATACCAAAGCAATACATACATAGGCTGACACATGCGGGCCAACAATCAGTTTTGTGCTTCTGCTGCTGCTGTTTTGTGGCAATTTTGATTAGAAATTTGGCACGTTGCCTTAGTCTGTTCCTGTCCCTGTCCCTCTGCATTATTCCCTCCCTCTTCTGCTTACACTTATCTATTAATCTGATGGGCTTAGAAGTTGCTGTAAATCGAGTGGCTGCCGTTTCTTCTTCGTTTGCCACTCCTGATTATCATCGCCTGTCGACCCCAAAAATAATTCCAAAAGACTAAACAATCAGGTAATAATTCTCCGCAAATTAAAAGATCATCACTCAATAATCTCAAACATTTGTATTCAGAACCACTATTTTAATGTCAAGTTAATTGTACGAAATACGAAGAGTCCGTAAAAGTTTCCATTATTGTAATAAACAGTCAATCTGTAAAATTTTAAATGAGATTTTCAGTAAAGCGATTGCAGCGATTTCAGATCCAATTAGAGCTCCAAAATATGCTGCACATAATATGCATTTTTAAAGTGCGACAAATGAACTTCATCTTGGGACCGAGTGTGCTTGAATTGTCTCTGCTTAATTATTGCAATTCTGTGACTGTAACTGTAAACACAATGCAAAAAATATGCTCATGCAATTGTGTTTTACTTCGTTAAATTCATTTATTTGATTATTTTTAATAGAGGTGAAAAAAGAACAAAATTATATTTTGTTCGTATCTTATCGCTGTGTTTGCTTTTGATGCATTGTGCCAACACAATTCAATTCAATTGAATTAAATTTAACGCCATTACTCGAATGCATGTCCGCGTCGTCGCGTCCAGTTCCAGGTCCTTGTTCAGATGCAGCTACACTTCCATATGGTACCACTTCTTTCAGTCATGACTGCTCTGCACATTGCCATTGCCATTGCCATTGCCCATATGTGTAATCTGTTTGCCAATATTAAAATATTCATTCACCTTAATTGTCAACGGCCTGGCCTGGCCTGGCCGGACTGGTCTGACTGGAGCTGCCAGAACTGGACGTGGGCCACCAGAGCCTGACTTGTCCAGCACACAGATCTCCACAGCCACGCCAAAAGCTCTACCCACACACACACACACACACACTCATAATAACTTGATCTCTGCTGAGTTGTCAGCAGAACATCACGAAAATTGTAACGAGCGGCATAAAAAATTTTGTTTTATACTCTATCAACAAACAAGTTACTTGAGTTTTAAAGAAAATGTCATCATGGTGCTAAAAAATAATGAAAATATTTTTAATTATTATCAAATGAAATAAAATAATAGTTTTAATAATAATAATGTTAGATTTTAAGTCTTTTCATATAAAAACCAATTGTAAATATGTAAAACATTACTTGATAAAACATAAGATTTCATAATTATAAGGGACTTGTGCCAAACTAAAGACCATCAGCTTGTAGCGCGAGGAAACTAAATTCAAATAAATTAAAAATATTATTAAAATCATAAACTCTAATGTGATACATCACAATATAATGATCACTGTAGTAGTTTTACTATTATCTCTCTACATTTTATTCTATAATATCTGAAACTGCAGTAGAAATCATAAATCTTAGTTTTTGTAGCACGAGAATGTACTGAATTAAATAAATAAACCCTGGAACTGAAAAATTAGTCCGACAAATATTTAAAACAGAAAATTTATAGAAAATTATATATTTGAATACTTACAAAATAATAGAATATTGTAAATGTGTGACATTAAATTAAGTTCTTACTCTTATTGTTTTATTTTTTTAGTTTTCTTTTTTAATTTAAAAAACATAGTTTTGTAAATGTTTATAAAGTATTCTTTATTCGATTTGAATTTTCAAATTGTTTTCTTGCCGGTTTTAACATTTTATTTTTGTGTGTGAATTTGTTGCCACGGCTGACTGTTACTGTTGTTGTTATTGTGACCGTTGCCGTTGCTTCTGTTGTTGTTGTTGTTATTGTTTCTGTTTCTTTTTATTTATCTGCTTTCGTTGTGCTTTTTACGGCATCAGGACAAGTGGTGTAGCCAGGATGCTGAGCTGATGGTCGGTGGGCGGGGCACAGCACAACAATTGTAATCACTGGGAATCAGCATGTTTCACATACCAACACGAAAATCTGTCGAACATAAAAAGCAAAAATGTTGCCACCCTCATAAAATGTAACTGTGTAGGTGCTCCGTTATGTACACATGTGTGCGTATATGTACTCGTATGTGTTTGTGTGTGTGTGTTGTGTGTGTGTGCCCAGCCCATTCTGGGACAAAGTGCTGTGCTGTTCAAAAAACGGGCGGACCCTCGACCAGTTGTCCTTTTATTCTTTCATTTTTTTGTCAAGTGTACAAAGTTGTGCCGAGCTGCAATATAACGCACCACTTGCCACCCAGCACCACCAGCCAGAGCCTTTCGTGTTTCACCTTTGCGTCGCGTATGAAAATTCAATTTGCTTTTCAATATTTGTCTCACTTATTTTGTTGTATGGCCGAGCGGCATTTAAATTTCATGACGAGTTGTTGTAATTAATGATTTTTATGTAATGCAATAAAAGCGCCAAATGCCGACACGACAACAACAACAGCAACAGCAACAACAACAACAACTGAAAGGCAACAATTGCCAACGAAAAGGATACTTGTACATCCTCATACAAATGCCCAGTGTACACATCGCAAGCCAATGTCCTGAGCAGCTGTAAAACGAACAGTTATTTGCGATTTTCAATTAGCAATGAGCTACAGTCCAAGAGGACATTTGTTTCTATCTGAGGGAATTGTGAGAGTAATAAAAGTCGACGTGAGTTTTAATAAAAAGGACATACCAGATGACTGAGAATTTATTTAATTATGCGTTCTTTTAGACTTTTAGAAATTTATTTTTTTTTTTATCATTTTAGATTAAATTAAAAATTTAATTTTTAACTTATTTTTTTAATTTTAGTCAACTCTTATAAGATGACATTAAATAAAGAAATTAATCGTTTTTTCACAACATAAAAGTATGGTTACCAAATTTGGGAGCTCTACCTCTTAAAGTCTCATATGTTTAGCCCAGTAGCGTTTTGGCTGTTGCTAAGTTTAATTGGACAAAGTATTTGTATGATATAAACCATATGTACATATGTACAATATATTTCCTGACTCGCCTTTTGGCTAAACCTGTGGCAACATCATTGCGACACAACATTGTGTTGCCAATTACAAGGACTACGAATTTATGGCACGATTTGATTTCGCAAACAGGATGGAGCTACTACTTGGATTTGCTCTATCGGTTGCGTTGGTCAAATGTTTGCCGAGCACGCATTGAATTTAATTAATTTAACACGAAAATCATTGAGGCGATATTTCCGAAACTAAGCGAGAGTCTCACGAAATGGCTTATTGACATGCCACGAGGGTGTTTGCTTCGGATTTGGGCCCAAAAAAACATACAGATAGCCAGTCGGTTAAAACGCTGGCCAGTTGGCCAGTTATAATAAGCAATGGGTGTGTGTAACTAAATAATCTTAATCGAAAATAAAGCTCATCGAGTACATATTCGAATTGCCAATTAAGACTTTTTAGTTGGATGTATCGCAGTCGAAATATTGCAACAGATAACGTCGTTAATTTAATGAGTTATTCAATGGCTATTCAATCAACTCAATAGGAAAATATGTTATGAACAGAGTTAAGATTATTAATAGCTCAATTTGCCACTTGTTAACGTTAATCTCGAGCATTTCTTATGAATTAATATTTCTTTTTCGCTTTTATTTCCATAGTTCATGTGAATATCGACATTAACACCTTCTTTAATCTACTGCTCTAGCAGAAAATTAATACTAATAATGAAATAATTAATAGATGATATCTAGTCTAGTTAATTATAATCATTAAAAATAATCGAATATAAACGAGTTAGCAATTGGAAGACTATCAACGAGAGAATACTTTTTTATATTTATTAATATTATTAATACAATGATTTAAATATTTATTCAAAAGGGCGGAGACTGAAAATTTTAAAGTGACGAAACCAAAATCTGAAGTCATAGAAAAAATTCCAATTAAAATATTTGCCAAATCATGTTCACATAAGTAAAGCTTATTCCGAGAACGTGGATCTAATTTTTTTTTTTAAATTTTTTTTTTTTTTTTGGGGGGTTAAAAATTGGGAAATTTCCGTGCGGAGCTGGATTTCTATTTGTTAAAAAATATTTTTTTTTTTCTTTTTGTTTTTTTATTTTTTTTACTGGATTTTTTTTTTTTTTTTTTTTTTTCTTCCTGAATTTTTTTTTTTTTTGTTGTCTTTTTATTTTCCTCCCGTATTTATTTTTTTTTGTAAGGTGAGGGTGATTTGTTTTTTTTGTTTGGTATTCAGTTTTTTTATTTGTAGATAAATTTCAACTAATGGATAATAACCTACATACGTATAAGGATTAGACTTTTTAATTTAGTGGGAGAAAAAGTGATTATGAGACAGCGAAAAAAGAAAGAGTATGCTTTCAATTAATGAAAATATTTCATCGAAAAACTAATGAGTTCAGAGTACAAGATTTTTATACTTTAATTATGTGTATTTGTTTATTATTTTTATAATAAATAAAAACACTTTACAGGCTGTATTCGGTGTGATATTTATATATAGAGCAGCTGTTCAAATATCGCTTGTGCATATTCCCCGTCTAAACCTTTCCTTTTTTTAACCATATAGATACTGGTGACACCCAGTGCTGAGTAATTAAATTTAACGCTTAAAACAACGCAACACACGCAGAGAAAAAATTTACCAAACAAACAGAACAGAACTCAAACAGAAATTTAAAAAAAATAAAAAAAAAACAATTGCTAACGGGCTGCAGTTGGTTTTGCAAATCGTTTGACAGGTCGAGAATAAAAATATCGAGTAAAAAGAACAAATATTTTTGTGGTCGAACAAGGGAGGTGCTAATGAAATGAGAAAGACAGAGAGGGGGAGGAAGAGGTGGAGTGTGAGCGATGATGACTATGTTTATATTTTGGGCCTGCATTTCAATTGCGTGTGAATTATGTGCAAAAAACATTTATTTCGTAGCATTTCAAAATTGTGGTCGGTGTGAAATTGTTATTATTAAAATGTGTGTGCTACGAATTCATATTTACACAGCTCATTTTTTATCTCTTTTTTCTTTTTATACCCGTTACTTTAAAAACAAGTAATAGAGTATATTGTGTTCGTTGAAATGTGTGTAACTGAGAGTGCTAATTGAACCAAATTTGGCACACAGACTCCAATGACGTTAGAGCAATTCAAATTTGTTTTAAATTTTTGCTTTTTAATCGCAACCAAATCGGTTAAATAAAATGACAGTATTGATTTATTTTTTAAAGCAATTCAAACTCATAACTGTATGTAACGGGTGTTTTAATAGTCGGGGTCTTCAACAAATTTTTTATATATATAGTCATATTTATCACAGCTGTCGCCTTTGGCTTAAGCGGGTTTATTTTGGCATTAATGACAGGCGTTCTGTTTAATTGGAATTTGTGGTATTAGTGGCTAAAATTTAAATTCTATTTGGCGAGTACATCAAATTTAAATGACAGTTAATGAGATTTAATATCGCTGTTATAATAATAATAATATTTATCCTACCGTTTTCTAAATTTTTTTTAGTTTAGAAAAACCAGAAAAAAAATTAATAAATAAATAAAAAAAAGATTAGTATTCTTAATGTTTCAATCGCAAGGTTTTTGCTTATTTTTTGACAGACTATAAATAGTGATATAAATATATAATAAGGCTAAATACTTGATTAGCTATAATTAAGAGACGGAAATACACAGATATTTGTCAGATAAGACCATTATGAACTGTCTACGATCGACACCCAATATAGTAGAATGTGCCAACGGCAAAATAAATATAAATCATTTCGCATTAATTTAGAGAATGGGAGAGACATAGACGGAAAAATAAGACAAAGAAAATTGCCGCAAAATAAACAGAGTCGAGTTGACTAATTAAACGACATTTGTCAAGAAGACTTCGCTGCAAATTGATTGTAAAGCGGGCAGATAAGAAGCAAATGCAACGCAAAAGCAAATGTAATCAATTCGAGTCAGTCTGTGGTTATGAATGATGAGTAAACATTCACAATTACGGCAATTCCTCATACGTTACCGCAGCCCCCAACCCTATAGATAGGATAAGGCAAGGCTGTAATTTGGCAAATTCAATTATGCCTCAAAGACCAAGCGAAAACTTTGTCAATGTGCCCCATCATTTGTGGATGAAATCAACGAAGCGTAGCTAAATATAAAAGATGAAACTGGAACTGAAACTGGAATTGCAATTGAAACTGGAACTGGTATTTGAACTAGCCATGAGTATCGCCGGATATAATCGTTATCGGGCCAATTACACAAAGAATATCATACCGACAGTTACAGATACGGATTTGATTTCACAGCCCTTTCATAGCTGGAAGATTTTTAGTAATAATTCATTATTAAATATATAGTCATTAAATTGTTCATTCTGGAAATGTAAGAAACTTTCAACATTCTTCAAATTAAAATCAACATAAAATGTAAACAGTGTGACCAAATATTGTTATCGAAATGCATGGCCTCACATACTATCGAAATGAAATCAAAACGATATCAGCCTGAAACCTGATATCGTGAAATCCGTTAGGGCAACCACACTTTCCGTATAATTTTTTAATTTGCCTGGCATCCCTTCACATCTTGTAGGGAGCAGCTTTGTAAAGCTGATCGGCTAAATCAAATCTGTAACAAAACCAAATCCGAGCCATTGAAATTTAGCCCGAATAGTCCCAGCGTTACTATATGATAACACGCAATAGACATTTTTTTAAACTTAATTTGAAGACACAATATTAATATTAGATCCTCCTCTTAATATAATATTATAAGAGTAGATTGTTGCCTAAAACTGATAAAAAGTTGATATATCTTGTAGGTAGCTAATCGAAAAAAGCACTTAAAGTTGCTCACTATATGCTGCAGTGCAAAAAAACGTCATTTGGCGATTCGTCGCAAGTAAATTTAAATCGTTAAACTAATTTTAGTACTGGACTACAATATATGCAATGCACACATCACTACCAGGATTGTTCATCACCAGTGGGATAATAAATATCACTGATCAGAACGTTAATAACCACAAAAAAACAAATAATCTTAAAAATTGTGGGTGTGGTGGTTTTTTGCGATTTGGTGCTGATCAAGAATATATATACTTTATGGGATCCTGTTACATACATTACAACGAACAACCGTTTCATTTAATTTTTAGGCAACGGGTATAAAAATGAAGTGAGAGTACATAAAAGTACATATTTTTATAAAAAATCATATTGTCTTATACTTAAAAATCGTTTATCAGTGTCGAAATGACCATCCCTAATACGAGCTGGAGCTAAAGTTGCAACTGTCACTTTAGCGGCGTTTATGGGGTTAGTGGTGGTTGTGAGGGGGGTTTGGTCAATTGATGGGCTTGAGACCGAGGCCACGTTGCATGTAATCAAACAGTTTGCGTAGCAATTTTCGATTATCGTTTGACTGATTTCGTGTTAAATCAATTAAGACATTGCCCAAGTTGCCGCCAACGCAATGGAACGTGCGGTTGGCCTCAGTATTCGTGCCTGGCGCCTATTTATCTAATATCCTGTCCAACACACAGATACAAATATACACACACACACAAATACATCGACAGACAGAATTGTTTTGTGCCTTATTGATTGGGCCCGCAGTCTCTGTGTGTTTTCGTTTGTCTGTTTTGATTAAAGCTGTAAGAAAATGCTTTTGAAATGTGCAATTTTCAATTTATGAAAAGCTCTAGACCCCCAATCCAACCCAATCCCATATCGCCGTGCCCCTCACAAGCCCCCTTTCGACTCGTTGGCAACTGACGAGCACAGAAGTTGCTGTCGCTGTTGCTGCTGTGGCTAAAAGTTTATCAAAAACTTTGACTTTGCTTTATTTTGTAACCGCATAAACACTTTGAAATAGACCGATTCGAAACGAAGTCGAAGTGAGTGGAAAACTTTGCACTTTCCTTCCGCCCATTCCACCCCCTACTTTCCCCTTCGGCCTCTAAATGGTCGTTAACAAGCCGAAAAGATTGCAACAAAATTCAAATTGAAACTTGGTATTTTCCAAAAGAAAATTTTTTGCCAACTGTCGCATACTTCTTCAAGAAGAAAAGGGCACAGCCATTACCTAATGTCAAAATATATATTTATACTGTACTGTTCAGTCCAGTTGCATTTTAAGAAGAAACCTAACAAATTACAAAAGCTTAAAAACAATACATATTTGTATAATATAAAATACTTATCGCAATTTATATATCTTATGATGTAATATTGACAAATATAACGGAAACATATTAAACTGTTAGGAAATTAATTATTTTCTCAAACTCTTAAGCTTTAATCTTTCTGAAAATGTTTTTGAATTATAACTTACAACTTTTATTAGTTTACTTATTTAAGTCTGCAGAAACATAAGAAAATGTATATGTTTATTTTTTGTAGAGAAAAGAGGTGATTAGCTGGGCACCTTTAAGTTGCATTATATTGATGACTTAGTAAGTAATTGGTTGAAAACAATTATGCATATATAATCGAACTTGGGGATTGGCAATAAGTGTGCAACTTGGCACTTAACCTTTTACTGTCTGTGTGAGTTGGAGTGTTTTATGCGTGGTTCAGTGGTAGCTTCATTACTGAGGGCAGAAGGGCCATCATATGAATTAATGAGCAGACCCCGTAACAAGAACAGCACACATGTACATATGTCCATATATGAGTATCAATTGCCCTATTGAGTGTGATAATACGCATGACTTTTGCATTTGCTTTCGCCTTTTGCGGATCCGTAAAATATTCATGTCTTGTTTGTAGTGTCGGAGTGTGTGCTTAGAAGTGTGCATGCGTAAGTTTATTTGAGTAGAATTATTGGACTGCGCTTTCCCTAAATAAATGTCGTTTCAGAATACCGTGCTTCAATTTTCTTGATTATTTGTTGGAGCTCTTATGTAGAGCCGTTTTGATTAAAGTCAAGAAATCAAAGAATTAAAAAACTTTGGCACGGAAATTACAATGTTTCTTAACCAGCGCCATCACATTTTTTTTAGCAAATAAACAAAACAAAGATAATCCCTTTAAAAACATATTGAAATTAACAACTCTAGTGTCAAAAATGCTTACTAAAATTAATAAAATGTTACAACAATAAAAACTTCTAATATGGATGTTTGCTTGTTACCCAAAAATGGGTACTATTAGATTCGCGGCAGATTATGGTACCCCATTTTGAACATCTCCCAAACTATTAAGGTAAGAGCAACCAAATTGGGTGACAATACTCTTAGGATGTTGACCTGTCGGAAGTTCATTTTAAAATTTGGCCACACCCACATCCGCCCATGTTTTTTTTTAGTAAGATCAAATATCTTAGACTTCTTTGACTTTTTAAATGCTGAGTCGTTGCTATTTTATCCGAATATTGTCTGAACTATGCAATAACAACCTAATACATACATTACAAATACATACTAAAATTAAGAATTTTAAACTTTAATTTTATAATGGTTTGTTATTTCTAGAATCGTAATTTTCATTTAAGGTCACCCAAATTAATACTCAATTTGTTAGCTTTTATGAAAGTAAAATCCTAAATTATTTTATCCATATTTGGAGATGTTCGATTGATAGCAAACGGAGACTGTTAAGTCTCTCTTGTCCAATTGATGATCGTAAGTGGTTAAAATTTATTTTAAGTTTGCTAAAAAAACGATCTGCTAATGATGATGTGACAAAATGCCTGTTTAATAATTCTAATCCTCAGAAACATAAAAATGGACCTCAAATCTCAATTTTAGTTGCTAAATGATGGGGTCGATTAATTTTAAAAAATGGAATTCGAAATGTACCAGTTTCTGTATGTTTTTGGTATCATCTGCAGCCACATATTAAATAATGTTATCGCACTTTTCGTTGTCTGATTAATTAAATTTTAGGCTCAACCTCTCAACTTACTTCCAAGTTCAAACTCTTTTTTGAAATATTTCAAAATTTCACAATTTTCGGCGCCCCTAATATCTTAGCGCCCGGGGCAATTGCTTTTAACTTTTATGCAAATAAATACTATTTTTGAATTGTTTTATTGATTAAAATAAGCTCCGTTATTTTCTGATCGTTTATGCTGATCGGCGTGCAAAAGTGGGCAATACTTTTGAGATCCAAGTAGCAAAAAAACTGGAGCGACAGAGAGAAAGCATTCACTTGGCAGTGTCAAACCGTTGGCTACTGAACTTATTTCACCTAGGGCCACGCCCACCACTTTGCACAGATTCATGCATAAAATTATAATAAATCATGGAACGCAATAAATATGGCACCCACATAGCACCCCCAGCCTTCCCCACCCACCTCCCACTCCCCTTTCCTCTGCTGGGCATGTGCGTGGGCGTCGATAAGCTGGCCCCGAAAAATCATCTAAACATAATCGAAAACTCTGTTTGCGATATGTTTTTGCTTTCGCTTTCACTTCTGCTTCTGTAGTTGCTCTTCCTGTCTTGTATTTAAATATAAATGAAAATGCTTTGCAGCCTGATTGCGGCATATTTTGACGCAGCCTCTGGGCGCTCAGCTGAAACTGTGATGGGACAGGGAAAGTGGGTAAAAAGGGGAGAGAAATGGGTAGAAATTATACCGTTTTGCTTCTCTTTGATATAATCACGTACTGCTTCTGGCCAGAACTCTCTTAAAGGGCTTCAGTCTTGAGTTTAATGCTCTGCGCCTTTTTGTTCTACGCCTCAAGTGTTGATGATGCTTTTCATGTTCCCATTGTTGTTGTTGTCAAAGATACACTTCCTTATTTTCGCACTTGTGCTGGTTGAAAAGTCACACACATGCGACAACTGTCTGCTGCTTAAAGTCAAAATACATTTGGATAGATGAAACCATAAAATCTCGCCATTTCATGCCTGCTTAGCACGAGTCCCCAGAAACTTATGCAAATTCAGTTTCGATTTCATGCCTGATTGACACTGTTGCCAATACAAACGTCATTCATCTTTGAAATTAAAAATTGAAAAATATATATATACAGTATTTCTATTGGAATGTTGAGAGCTTGACTCAAACCAAAATATGTTCAAAATCAAAGAAAACTACATTCTAAGGAATATAATATTTTTAACGTCTTAACAATATCTGATTAAGCTCAGTAAATGAATGGACATCGGACATTTATCTTATTATTGTTTTTATTTGATGCTTTTTGCTCTCCTTTTTATTGGATGTTTATTGTTCTTTAGTATTTGTTTTGATATCTTTAAGTGAAAAATTTTTATATATTTTTGGTTTTTATTAATTTTGACACATTTGTTTGTTAACAGCAAGACTTAAAGCAAATAACGAACATTTTTGGACTTTCAAACAGAAGACCAATTTTCATCATCTGCCCTAAATATTTAATCACGATCGGATGAAAAGTAGCAAGTTATTGAATATATCAATTAATTTCTCTTACACACTTTTAATTTATATTTAATTTAATCACATTATGATTCTTTGTAAAAAATATTTTTTTCAATAATTTTACTTACAAATTCTGATAAAATTTAACAACAAAATTTTTTTTAAAAATTTTCCCTTATCCCGAATCGTCCTGGTTTTTCTTATAAAACTTTCAGGACTGATTAATTTGAGGTCGCTGAATCTGAAACTTACATTCTTTTTGTTTGTCCTTGTCAGAATAATTGACTATTTTTTCGGCTGTAAACATATGGTACCGCTGGGAATAACAGGGTACCACTTTTTACGAAATATTTTCCAACGGGGGGCTGGCTTCTTTTTGATATATATGACCAAATTTGCTTCAAATCGGTCAACTATATGCACTATGACAGCTATATTCAGAGGAACAATCATGGTTAAATTCGTTTTTAGTATGGAAACTTTTTGCTTTCTGAGATATCTCAAACAAACTTACAGATTATGCATTTAAGTTGGTTTTATACATCCTGACCAAATTTCAAATCGGCTTACTATATCATATAGCTGCCATACGAACAATCATATTTTATGAACAAAACAGTACTGAAACGAGATTAAAATATATGGAAAAAAAAATCTGTACCCTGAGCTAGAGGTTGCAGTTCTCCAGTTAAGATAAAGTAATATGTATGTGTTCTCTATTTGCATTCATTATCTCGGATGACAACATAAAGTGTGTTTATTCATTTATAATAAAAAAGACAAGCAAAAAGAGCAGGCAAAAATGCAAATGATTGGGAAATAAGTTTTCCAAGTAAACAAGTTCTAAAGCCACCGCAACTATTCACGCCACCCACACTAAAGTGGCTTACAACACGTTCAAGATATACTTCAACTGATATAAAGATATGCATACGATAGGAGTATTGTAAGCATATCTTATTATGGCAATCTACTAAATGCATTCGCAAACAAAGATTCGCTTGTCATGAAGAGAAGGGAACCTGCAGCGACGAATAAAATTAAACATGTCGTGAGTTGGGACTCTTTTGACTCTTTTTACACTGATAGATGCCTTTTTCGAATAATGAGAGAGCACCACCCAACCACCGCCAGAACCACCATTGGCAAATGCAACTCAAACAAATTTAAGTACTTTCATGCGCCATAAGAGTCACCTGATAGAAATCTTTTATTTGAACTGATCTCCCCCTTCAAATGCTCGCCTTTCCTCCACATTCTGCCACCAGCTTTTTTTCCACTCTGTGAGCTCAAATACGGCTACTGAGGCAGCCGCTGCAGGCGAGCTTTTATCTTAGAGTCCAAATGCGTTTTGCATATGGCTTTTCAAAAGAAGGCACAGTGGGCGATTTAAGAGGTCTAGCGTACTAAAACTTATACTAAAAAAAAGTCTTTTTTTTAGAATATCTACTTAAAAATTAAGTAGATTAAAAAAATGTTTTTTATTAACTTTATTTTTAAATAAAAAATATAAAAGTATTTATTTTTGTTTTTAAAATGTGGTTTTTTCTTGATTGTATCTACATATTTAGATATAGACGTTTCGAGTCAGTAATTCAGTCTGAATCATATTCCTTGAACACATATTTTACTTCGTAAAATAGATAATATCCAAAAGTGGCTAGATCTATCGGCCTATTTTTCTCATTTCAAACCACAACACGTACTTTATAAACAATCATTACACCGAATTAAGTCGAATCACTCTACCACATACAAATTAACATTTTCCAGCATTGAAATTTATTTGTGTCGCATTGCAAATTGTGCATTTTTCGATTTTTATAAGGTAGCCCCTAGCGTGATTATAAATTAGCATCGATAGACACAAGTAAATAAGTTATACACAAAAGAAAATCTGAAAAAAAGCACAGACTCAAGAAAATTAATAAGCTCTAGGTTGACTATTTATACCACTGTATGAGCTAAAAGAGTGCTGAAAGCGGGGAGGGGATCCAAGGGTATCATGTGCGTCTTTCGTATCTGTGCGCTTTGTGCGATTTATGAATTAACTTTTTTGAATGAAGTCAACTTGCAGCACACACACACACACAAAGTAGAGAAAGGAAAGTCAGTCAGAGACTCGGCAAATCCTTACAAATGTTGGCAGACATACATATGTAAAAAAGCTTAAAATGCAGCAATAGCAGCATTGCTCGCACTGCAATTGCACAGAGTAAACTCAACCCCAACCTCAAGCCCAACCCTAAGTCCAATTCCCTCCTTAAACGCAACCCCTACGATTTTGTAAATGGCGTATAAATAAAAAGCGTGCACCGAAGAAATTTGCAGATTGCTCGAGCACTGATAAATGGTATCTCTCTCGTGTCTTTGACGCGATTTCGCCAAGACATTCAAAAGTTCCTTTCCCACCCCATTTCACCATTTTTCACTGCATATCATATTAGTTCAACTGTATGCCGCCTTTAATTCAAATGACTTCTCAACGCGTCTGAATGAAAAACAGACAGACAGACAGAACTAAATGCCTTGACTTGCCGTTTTGTTTTGACATAATATCCAAGTGCCTGGCTAAAGTGAATGCATTATAAATGCCATCCGACCATATTTGCTGATTGCATATAGATAGAATTTGTCAAGTGTTTACAGACTTTGGGTTTGTGCAATTGTTTGAATCCTGTTCATAAATCAACATTTCCAACAGCATTTTAAACACGTATTTATGAGTTGTATTTGAAATGTGTGTCAGTTGAGTAAAGTTGAATGGAGAATTTTAATCTGAAACTACAGCTATTGACTGTAAATAAGTACATAATTAACATACGTTGACACTTCCGACTTTTCGTATTTCAATGATACATTCCATTGAATGGGAAATCGTTCGACATATTTTAAATGTACTTTTAAAGAATTATTTACGTATGCCATATTTTTATAGAAAGCAAAACCTAGGCTTGGCTCGCAAACCGGTTCATATACCCCCTGAATCCCAAGATTTGGGCTCGAGCCCTGGCTCAATTAAATACAAATTCAAAAATATTTCTCATTTTTTAAGTTAAGTGATTTTTTTAAACAAAATCTAACTTATTAAAAAGTTAAGTTTCTGTTTATATGTCTTATTACTATACGATTTTTATTCGAAGTTTTTAATATTAGCTTTGTAGAAATTATAATATATGTAATTATTTTTTGGGAGGAAAATGTTTGTTTTTTTTGGAATAAATAGGATTTTGAAGTTGTTTTTTTTTTATTGTGGTTTTGTATAAATTTACCCAATTGCACTTCTTATTATTTATTTCTGAGGTAATCCGCTGGGAGGCAACCAATTATGATTATAACGCATTCATGCCAAGCGATATATTTATAATGAGTGCTATTTAATCGTAAGATATTTATTCTTACTTTCTTACAGATTCAGAGTCATGCAGAGCACTTAGTACTTAACTTCAACAGCTGCACTGATAAGAATGCGATGAGCTTGCACTTTACTAAAAGTATCTGTGCCAGTCGCTAATATTAATTTCTTCAACTTGGCGCAAACTGCAAAAGTCATGGCATGAAAAAGTAAATGAGAATAATAAAAGGAGTTGAAAGGGAGAGAGAGAGAGTATGTGAGAAAACTCTCAAGAATCATAATCATTGTGGAACTGAATGAAAAAACTCACGCGAATGTCAGACTTAATGCGATTCAATGTCAAATTCTGAAGAGACATAAAAAAAGTATATATATGGATTTGTGAATAGAAAAAGTCCTTGATTTAGCCGGGCCTAGAAAAAACGAACAAAAACAAGGACCAGACATTTTATGGAAGTCATTGTCGAGAATTAGGATTGAGTTGGGGGTTCAGAGTTCAGCTTTCCCAAAAAGAGGAGGGATTTGTCTTTGTGTCTAGCGGTTAAGTGCTTTGACGCCTATGGCCTTTCGAATGCTTTTTTGGACAATACAAACAAGAGCTTCTTTTGGGTCTTCCTGCTCTCATCCTTTGTCAGCATTTTCTTTTGTTTTTCCTCTCGTATTTTTATCATAAAAATTATGTTGCAGTGGTTTTTATTTATGAGCAGACTGAATTGATGTCTCTATTGTTTGAATGTGCATGAATTTATCTGCATTCTAATTCAATAAGCCGCCGATTTAATAAACCCGCATTACAGCCAAAACTATAACTCATGGTGTCAATAAATTGCTGTCTATTCGGTTTATTAGCCCATCAGCATGGTCAGTAATAAATGTTAATTACAAAGGGCAGAATGATTGAATGATAAAAGTAGTTAAATAATATTTCATACTGGCAAGTATATAGATCTCTGACAATCATCAACAGTTTCCTATGCTACTCAAGTTTCCTTTATCTTTTTCTAAATCAAAGTAAGGTACACTATTGTTTTATTTTGTTGATTTGCATATCTACGAGTATTTGGGACTTTCTATCATTCTGGTGTTACTCAGTTTGCTCAGTGTTTAATGAACTGTACATGAAGAAATTATATTTTGCTAAACAAGCAGGCTGAAGATACAGAGAGACAGGCACTCGTATCTACGAGATACAGATACACTAACATACAAATGCACAGTTTAATTTTTGCTTGTCAAGCTTAATTTGCGCTTCAATGCATTGCCTGTTCATGTGTATGTGCATGTGTGTGTGTGTGCGTGTGTATGTGTGTGTGTGTGTACGTGTGTGTGAGGATTGCATGCACGAATGACAGGATACGGCAGAAGAAGGAGCACAACTTCATTCCACAAAGCTGGACGATGCCATGTCCGCCCAGTCAGCATTTGTTTTGGGGAGAAACCCAAAAGTGAGTCTCACTCGGCATTTGGTTGAGGTTGTTGTCATTCTGGATTGCATGTCAGCAAAGCAAAACAATTTAATTACAGTCTGTTATCCACATAGAGATTAAAATACAACAAATATGAGCACTTTGTGATATTTTCCATTAAATTATCAGAATACAAATTTCCTGTTACACATTTGAATTAAATTTCAACAAAATATAGAATCTATTAGTGCATTTCCTATTATTAAGGTAGCAATAAAAAAATTTTATTCTATATATTTTCAAATCATCTTTTCAATTTGGATACCTCAAATCGTGCTTTTTATCTAATATTATGTTATTTTATATTTTCAGTTATGATTTATTCTTATAACTTATAACTTTTTCCTTTAAAAATACATTTTAGTATGTCTTTCATTAGCTTATATATCACTTACTTTTTTCTTTTAGTTATCTCCACTGTACTCAAGCTACTTTCGAGTGCAGCTAAGAAATCGATTAAGATTTCTGTACTTTAGTTATACTCGTATTATTGAAATTGAGGTTGATTTGCGGTTGATTTGAGGCGAACAAGCATCCTCTCGTCTAATGCACAACTTCTTATCGATGGTGAAGAGGGCAGTGGAGGTGGGAAATAACAACCTCTACTTGATATGCTATTAGCGATGCGGCTGCCATTCAAAGTAGAGAATAAGATGAAATAACGCCAGCCACTAATGCGCATTGATTTTCACGTTTTCCCGTGGCATCATATTCTATTGTTGTTGTTATGGTTGATATTGCTGTATTTGTTGCTGCTTTTTCTGTTGCTGTTTTCCAGCATCGCTCGTAGTTCATCTAATGGCAGCGGATGTGGTTAAAAGCATTTGCCCGGCTACCTTTTTCATAGACCATTAAATTTGCATTTGCCGCTGACTGGCGCGATTGGCAGCACAAATTTTAGTCATCTACGTCAGAAACTCCTCTCCTAAATATTTAAGCAGTTTGCAAGAGGAAGACCATTGTAGAAACTCATTCATCCTGTTCGAATAATAAATACTCAAATCTCCAAAGAATGATATTTATTTATTATATTTATAGTATGTTTAACAGTTTATTTTATAGACTCCACAATTACATTCTCTATTTTGATAAGTTACTTATAATAATAAAAATTTATCATTATATTACTTTTAAGTATTAGTTACTATTCTGTAGTTGAATTTTTAGTTTCATTTTAACTTGTGTGGGGCTATCATAAAAAATAATGAAAATTAATTAAAATATATTTTACAAGAAGAATTTTACAATAAATTCTGTGAAATTTAGTTGGAATACATAATTGATTTTAGGGTATAAATCTTAAAAAAATAAAGAAATTTTTTCTCTGACCATATTGTTCTTTATGCATATCTTTTAATCATATTGCTTCCACTAAAAAAAATGAAACATATTTTCCAGTCATCGCAGCATAATAAGTTACTTCTTTTAAATCGATTTTATATAGCATTTGTTTGGGTACTCATGAATCATTCATAAAACGCGTGCACAAATGCAAATCGGGAAAATCTGTACAACAAACAATTGCCGACCGAACACAAAAACTCGACTAAACAATGTAAAATGGTAAATAATTATTGAAAACATCTGCGAATACTAACAAAAACTGTTAAAACAATAAACATTTATTTACTGTTTACTTTTTGACTAAATTTATGGCCTAATGCAGCTGCTCTTCGCCCACTTATTGTTATTTTCATGAAAAGCTTTTCATACAATCATCCTGAAAGGTAGAATGGGTTTTAATTTTACACACTATTCAACAAACTGCAAGTCTTTCCAACTTGTAAGAGATATATAAAACTTAACCATTTGGAAAATCCAAAATTAATAATGATCAGATATTATGCATTTTGATTTTTTTTTTTACGAATTTTGGGACAACTAGACAATATTTTAAAATGGGGTATAGAAAAGAAAAAAAAATTCTATTCCGACTGCAATAAACAGAAGTATGTAAATATAATACCTGACAAATCAACGCATTAAATTAAATAACACCTTTACAGGCATATATACAAATAGACATTCTGCTGTTATTTTAATGCCTGAAGCAGCCGTGGCATTAAATTGGGAAGCAAAGAAAATTTGACTGGCCGAATGGCAATTATATTTATGAATGTACCAAGGGGCATTCTCACTGTTTACTTGAAAGCAATTAAAAGCAAACCAAAAGCAGAAGCAACAGCATAAGCAGCAACCCCAACGAAACGAATACTTTATCATATTTGTCTGCGAGTATTTGCTAAGGTTTTTACACACTGAAGGAGGGAAGGTAAGTGGGAGGAACGAATCTCTGGCAGACATATGAAAAGCCTTGCAGTTAAATGGCCACTCAGGAAACGAACTTCGTTTATATTGTGTCAGGATATAGTAGCTTTATGTTTGTGAATGCGAGTACTCTGAACTGAGAAATGCGAACTGGGAATGTAGAACACTGCACAAATAACCTCAGGCGCATAAAAGAAATACGTTTACTATGTACTAAAATTGAGTAAATGCTGCCATTACAGGGCTGCAGTCAAAACTCCATCTCGTCCCACCTCCAGTAGTAGAATAGTAGAACCTGGCCACTTGGCCTGTAGTATGTGCTGTGCCATTATTTTGAGTGCACACAACTTGCCTGGCTCAGCAGTAAAAAAGACAACAATACAAAGGCCAAAGCACCCAGCATGGGTCTTCAATTGTTTGGCAATAAATGTGATAAAGAAGAAATCTCCCTCTATCCGTCGTGCATAACTGCCCATCAAATAGATACCCGGAGAAATTGTCCAGACACTGTGACAATTAATAGTTTGCAGCGTTGGCTAAAATCAATTATCGCCCTACGACTGCGATTGATATCGATAATCGAATTAATCTCAGTCGACAGATACTAAATCGGTTGCAACATTCAGGAGAAATAACAGTAAATGAGTTTTCGATTTTTCTTTTGTTAAGAGAACGATGGAAACTCATGATTCCATTCGATTATAAATTTTAGTTGGTTTACATATATAATTTAAGCCAGACTATTTAAAATAATATTGTTTTAAAATAATATTTTAATTAAAGTAGAAGACTTTTAGACTATTGAACATTTAAGAATATTTAAAAAATGTTTGTTCCACCAAATACAATAAATCTATTGAATATATGGAAAATAACAAATTTTCATTCATATTTAATTATCTGTCTCAAAAATTATAATATTTATGTTTATCCGTTTTTGCCATTAATATTTAATAATAGCAGCAAGATTTTCTTACGTAAGCGCACATCAAATTGTGCGCTTTAAAACCTTATTTTAGATTAAACAATTTGTTGTAATCTTCTGGTAAGGGCAGCTAATGGAATGGAAGAATACAAACCAAACAAAATGCCTTGCACTTTGCCGACCTTATGCAAATTGACACCCACAAAATCATGAGATACACAGATACAGATACATTTCATGTAAAAACCAAATCAAAGCATTTCACAGGTTGAAAGTGGTCTGAAAGTGGTTTGCAACATCAATTTGCACTTTCGTTTTGTTTGCCAAGCACTTGAGATACTCGAAGGATGTGAAGTCACAAGACTGCAATAGGTGTATCTAATTATTCAATGTTATGTAGTTCACTTTTTATTATTCAAATAACAAGTACTCTTAGGATGAATCTTTAGTGGTTTTTGTGGAAGACTTTAGGGCTCTTTCGGCTTCCGTATAGAACTGCTTATTGCGATTAAGTTCCAGAGAGTAGTCCGACTTCTTAACCATGATCATGTTGGTAAGAAAAGTGCGTTTATCGGCCTTTATTGCATCGCTGCTGGAAATATTGTCATCTGTTCGGCTGGATGATGTGACATTGGGGGTCGATGAAGTGGCAAACGTATCTGAGGTTCCTCCCGATTGGCGCTCATCATTATTGATGTAATGCTTGGTGGACTTTAAGAATTCGTTAGCTTCTGATATGCGTTTCATGAATTTTTTATCATTTGTCATTTTCTTCTCATGTTTATCAATCTTCTCCAGCTTTGAATAAATGTTGTGTAAATCTAAAAAGATTTCGGCAATGTCTTCGCTAACAACTTTGGAGTGTTGTATGTGAGAATTGAGTGACTGTTTAATACTCTGCACTTCCTCGTGCAGATTTTCATGAGATTGCAGATCCAAAAGCACCTTGGGAACAATCAGATTCATCAGTGTATTAACATCTCCGAGCTCAAACTTTGATTGCAACTGTTCCAATGTCTTCAGCACAATACGTTTTACTTGTTCCTGATAAGGTATTGGTTTTGAACTGTCAATATTATTGACAGAGCTACTACTAATATCCAAAAGGGACTCCAATTGATTGGGAGTCGTTGCATACTCTGAAGAATTCAAAGACTGCACTGACAGCTGTGAATTTTTCGTAATTTTCTCCGACATTGTATAATTTAAATTCAAAGATTTTAATAATAATTATTTATTACTCTAGGGATTTGATTGGTTACATCAAAATAAATCAATTGTATTTAAAGTCAAGACCTACTTAAATCTATAAGCATTATTTTGATAGGGAAATTTGATAAAAAAAAAATTAGAAAAAAGTGAATTTATACATATATGTGTTACTAGTTAATTCCTCCAAAGCCCACTTAAATACAGGATATCTCACAGTCTACAAACCATTGAACCACTTTTACAATGGAAATGAATGAACTGGTTCGGACTCTATAAATGTTAACTTCATTAGTACCAAATTTGTGGAATTCCAGAAAAACTAACAAAGTTTCACTTATAAACGACTAGTAGATATCCTTCAAATTTTTAAGAACTAACAAAGTAATTTCTGGGTATCTGAAATAGTAAAGGAATTGAAGCAGGAATACCCTGTACTATGACATGTCATTTTGGTTTGTTGAAATTGGATTCATAGATGAAACATAAATAACATCAGTAAAGATAAATAAGCAAGAACGATTGAAAAAATTTTAATATTGAATACAATTTTAAATTAATATAAATAATATTTTGAATAATTAAAAATATAAGTTGAAATGTATTTTAAATACGTAATGTTCAAATTTAAAGTATTTAGGAACATGATATCTTCAATTTAAGTCTTTAAATAAATAATTATTAATCATAATTATTACTCAGGTGTACTCTACAAATCCAATCCACAAGAAATTGTTGGTGTTCCTAAAAACAAAAATCCATTGCTTTCATAGTCTAAAAATTTCCTGAGAGATTTGACAAATTTAAAATTTATGAAATTAAATTAAAATATCATTAAATGGAATTAAAATGCAAAAAGAGTATGTTTGAAAATATAAAATCTCTTATATTTCAGAAACACCTACGTTTAAAATGGTTGTTATCAAAAATATTTCACTCCAAAATCTCTAGAGATTTCTGGAACACACTTGAATAACTTTGATTGGCTATTACTGTCGTTATGCTTGGCCGATCTCACTGCGATTGAGTGAGATAATAGATAATAATAATTGATAAAGTTAATTACCATTAAAAGAGGATTGTCTTCGAAACTGTCTTTGTGGTGGTATTTTTTTTTTTTTCAAAATTTAAAAGGTCTATAGAAATCTGTATGTCAAATTTGAAATATCCATATCGGATCTAAAAAAACAAAGTTTTTAGTAGAAATTATGTATGGCATTTATTGATAATTAGATAACACTAATAAGTGTTTTAAAAGTAAATGTAAAAGGTATTTAAAGAGTCGAGCACTCTAGATCAGAGTCTATTTTGTTTTTATGTTTCATTTGCAGCGGAATTCGAAAGGAATTTGTCTTTTTGCAATGGCCACGAGCGCTAAATCAATTGCCAAATAGAAAACTGCGCACTATTTCCTGTCTGCCATGTGCAAAACTCATGCAGCTCGAACATATTTCGTAGCATTTTTATGAGGCATGCAAAAAATGCCTACGCACAGTGTACACTGTACAGTATGCAGTGCACATTGGGGGAAATTTATGACAATCTGGCGCAGATGGGAACCAAACTGGCGAATGGCACTGACGATACTCATTGCATTCCACGCGGTGCTGAACGCTGTCAACAATCACGAACCAATTGTCTATAAATACCAGCAACGTAATAGTAAACTCACTCACATCGAGAGAGATGCCAGTAGCCCAATCTCAAACCCAATCCTCTATCCTAGAGAATCCCCATCCAGCAGCTCGAGTCCCCCAAAGACTACCCATATAACTGTCCTACAGAGAATGCCAACTGGGTGCCCCATTGCTACTTCCGTTCTGTCGTTTTTCATTACATCGCATGTAACTTCCGGTTTGTTAAAGCGACACGCACTGCGCGTCCCAGTGGACTCCGCACTTTCCTCCCCTTTTCCCTTCGCTCCCTCCTATCGTGTCTTTGTCCCTCCCTCCTCTGGTTGTTATGGCTGCTGACATCCGTGCAAACAAACGAGCCATCGAACATTCGAACCGAATGGTACTGGTCAAAACTCCACTTCCCCTCTCTGTGTTCCCCCCTCGTCAGGCCCGACTTACTGTTTGTCCGCACGTTTAGACTGGAAATGACAAATTCACTGTAGGTGGGCTCTTGGGCTCTCGGCCGCTTTGCTTAACTCCTCCAACACGTTTGCGACTCAGCAAACACCATCATCAATTTCCGTGGGGAAATCACACAAAATTTTTGCACAAACAAAATTTTTATTCTCGCTGCAAGGATACCGATATTTGCATGCCTATTCTCTGTCATATCTATACCTATATCGATTTAATCGACTCTTCTTTTTACATAGATCCTTAACAAATTTTACAATTTGACACTTCTACAGGGTATAATAAATATCCAGCACTGATATTTAACCACTTATCTAAAAATACGAATATTGATTAGAGTCTGGCGATAATTTTGCCGTTACTTCAAAAATATGTAATGCTTGGGCTGTGCAATGATCAGTGAGTCAGGACAAAGAGTTTTATATATATAGACAATCATATACAATACATACAATAGGGTATGTTGTGTGCGTTAAAATATAGTTAACTGGGAGAATTAGGCAAGTCCGAACCTATAAAGTATAAGTATGTATATTCTGGGACTTCATCAAGACATAGTCCAACTTCATTGCCTTTCAGATCAGTCCGACTAGTTTTTAAATGATTTACATAAGTTTTCATTTGATTGTAATTAATTATTTAAATATGATATTTTACAGCGTGATTGAAAGAATGAATACTTTAACTGTAGTTCAGTTATACTATAACAGCTGCTAATATTTTGTCAATTTTTGTGTTTTAAAATTCTATTCAATGAAATCTGCAATCACTTTTTAGGACTTGGCTAGTTAGTCAGCATTTTCTTTGAGAAAACTAAACGGACTCTATTCATCGGATTGCAGATTAGCGTTAAGGCGCCTCATCACGAATTGCTGCTCTCTGAATACGAGAAGGAGTACAAAGATGAGCATGAGCATGAGGATGAGGAAAAGAAGGCGGCAAAAAAGCTCGGGTAGCAGCTTTGTCGGAGCAGCGAATGTAATTACTTTAATGTGACCATTTGCCGGTACTGCCGAGCTGCTGCCCGTGGCCCAGATAAAGATAAACTTTTGCAATTACAACGCGGCACAAACGAAGCAGAAATACAAAGCACAAAGTCTCAACCCTGATGGAGATGACCAGACCAGTCCAGATTCAGACCCAGACCCAGACCCAGAGCTGGGAGTGTAGCTAGTTGAAAGTGTTTGGGAGTGTAAAGCGCAGCTCGATAACATCGAATCAGTTTCTTTTTACAGCTCTTTCCTTTGGCATCGGCTAATTAGCCCGCACTCTGGAGGAGCCCTGTTACGAACTGCATACTTAAAGTCGCGTCACATAAAATTATGCTCACTTAAATGAACTCACGATGGCTTTAAAAACTTTCAAAGTCGTCGAAAGTTGCAAAATTTTCCAAGAACACAGAAAACAAAAGAAAAACACGGGAAACATATGCAAAAAATGTAAAGGCCGGAAGAAATCATGTCTCGGCTTAGGTGACTCTGGCTACACATAAACTTTTGATGACTTTTTGAAAGTTTTACGTTCCGAAGTGGAACACAAATTACATGGTATGCTCGTTGTGAAAATTCCAAAAACAATAACTAACTTGGCAGAGGCATTAAAACATCAACAGATTGCCGAAAATTGTGCGACCCAGAAATTATCCATGGTCATAACTTAAAGAACCAATTAGACTTAAAAGATTTTCTGGACACTGAACAATCTACTGCAATTTTTATATGTAAAAGATGATTGAGAACTTTTAATTGCGTATCTATGTATTTGACTGATTGCCTAACTTCCATTGACTTAAGTGACTGGGATTTTTAAAATATATTTTAAATACCTTTTGCCGAGGATTTAAGTGTCAGGTTATGTAATAGTCCGCAGGAGTAAATCACATCAGTTATATTTAAATATACATTCTTGACCAACAGTTGAGTCGATTAAGCTGTAGTATGTCTGACTCTGCAGTTCAACGTTTCCATCAATATTAAAAACCTTTCTTTCTCCTCGTAAGTTACTTAAAAATATAGTTTTAAATAAAATTTATGTCCAAGTTATCGTTAATTTTAAGTGGATTTTTTAAAAATTGCTATTACGAGTTTTAAGATTTGAATCAATAGTTTTTCCCATCAAAATAATTGTTGTTATTTACTGTTAATTAATTTTATATTTAAATTATTGCTATTACAATTAATGGAATTATTATACGCGTTACTTAAAAAATAAGTTAAAGGCGTTGAAGCAGGTCAAGTTTGCTTTAAATTTTTAATACGCCCCTTCCGACCACGCAAATTGCGAAAAGCCACCACACCCACAGTTTTTAAGATTATACTTTTTTTTATAGTTATAAACGTTATCTATTAGTATTATCGCTTGTCCCACTAAATCGTATCAAAATCGGACAAGCAGAGCTCTAGTTCTGACGATTTAATGTTTTCAAGAGAATACTAGCTAAAGTACTTTTGTATATATTTAAAAAAGTAACGGGTATTCCCGCTTGTTTTTGATTTTAAATTAATCAGTAGTAGTGCAATTTTTTCAGCTCACCCTAAGTACCATAGCATTTCACAAAACTTAACCAAATTTATAAAGATATTTTGTATCCGAAGACTGCCCAACAAACAAGGCTGCAAATAACCAACATTTTGGTAAAGGTCCGTTTCGATGGCTCAAACCAAAGAGCAAGATTTAGGTTTG
Organism: Drosophila falleni; assembly: GCA_035045575.1. Classification (NCBI taxonomy): domain Eukaryota; kingdom Metazoa; phylum Arthropoda; class Insecta; order Diptera; family Drosophilidae; genus Drosophila; species Drosophila falleni. The sequence continues at coordinate 87,815 of JAWNOV010000065.1, forward strand.
GTACGCAAACCGGTTTATATACCTCCTAAGCCCAAGGTTTGGGTTCGAGCCTTGGATCAATTATGTGCAAAAAAATTTTTTTTTGTATGTAATTTTTCCTGATTTTTGTATCGAGCAATCGGCGAGTGATGATGTTGACACGCACACAGAGATGAGCCTCTAAAAATGATATTTTTTTATGATCACGATTTGTTATGGTGCTGATAACTTGGGCTCTAGGAGCATTTGAGTCTACGCAAGCATAAGCAAATTCTTTTCATTTTTTGCATTCACTATGTTCTAAAATTCGTTTCTTAATATTTTTTTCCAACTGATTGTGTTTTGCAATGATTTTGATCATTTTCAGCTGTGTTAGCATTTGCCTAATTCAAACAGTTATATGTGGAATTTCATACAAAGCAGTAATATATTGAAATACATCAAAATAATTTACAATAACATGCAATTTCGATTTACACTCTTATGTATGTATCTGTCATGACAATGATGGATAGTTCAATGAAATTCATTCAATTCAATAGTGTGTTGTTTCACATTTAATAAATGAAAAAAAAGTTTGCTTCAATGAAGAGCTTGTCAATGTAACTAAAAATCTAAATATTTTTATTCTTATATCACAAACTATGGTAAAAGCAAATGCGAAGAGCTAAAATTAAAAATAAAATTAATTTCGTCCTACAACTTTCACAGGTCCGACGTGCAACCGATCAATCGATAGCTCCCAAGTGCAAGGTAGACAGTTATGGGTTGGCACGAAAGAACTCCTTGATAGGCATTGCTCAGCGACTTAATGCTCGATCCCATAAAGTACAGGAGGAAAGGAGAACCACATGGATAACCAGCGCGATCGAAAAAATTGGCTTGGAGAATATCCACATCCAAGAGCTTGGCATAGATATACACAACTTCTTTGAACCCGACTTTGACCGTACACCAAGGAACCAGTATCGGATGGAACAACCAGGTTTAACAACAGCAAGAGATCAAGATCAGGCAATAGAAGTTGAAGACAAACAACAATTTTGCACAAGGAGCTCACCTTTTATCCACTCCGGTGTGTTTTGAGAATTCAAGAGAATCAAAAGAGAATCATGATATCTGCAATAACTCAAAAAATAAACAATTGGAAAAACTACGGAGCAATGAAAATATTCGATTTATTTCCTGTCAAGAACTTAAGGACAGAATAAATACTTCAAAGCAAAGTATTCCAATCACACAAAACAAAATAGTTAAGGACTATGAACCAAATAAGACATTACGTAATAAATTGAAGATTAGCTCTAAACTGGTTTTGCGATCTAACAACCGACCTAAGTCGAAAAGAAACTTGTCGAAAAAAATAATTGATACGAAGGAAAAATTTGACCTCACAGCGATCATTGAAGATAAAATAACGAAGAACGAAAATCACAATGCAATCAATAATAAAGTTCTTCAGCAAACTGAAGAACATACTTCAACGGAAGATGTTGACAGCAAATTAATCAAATTAAGTATTGACTTGAAACCTTTTTATAGAGAAGAAAGCCCAATTAAAATTTGAAAGCCCAGAATTCTAAAAGATAAATCCTTTACTCAATTAAATCATCGTGAGAATCAACATAAAGGACCAATGGAGCCTTTAATAATGACAATTAAATTAATGAAAACCGGAAAAAATAAGTATTTTGAGAAACCAAATGAATCCATTAATACTTTGAATATCCAGAAATTGCAACAAGTTTTAAAATTAATTAAAATTCGAAAGTTGCGAAAGAGCCAAGAGATAAATAATAAAAGTTGTTGGGCAATTGAAACCCCAAGGGAAATAAACGTCAGCGAACTGATCAATGATGATAAGGTAATTGTTAACAATGTACAGTTTGATTCGTTGAAAAGAGATCAGGTTGAAGGTCAAATAGAAATAAATGATATATCCAAGACAATTATCTTTTTTGAAGAAGCGCTAAAAATAGTGAAATTAGACAACATAAAGGAATGTAATCCTCATGTACGTAAACTTATTATTCTCATTAAAGATCTGAGATTTCTTATGGTTATCGAAAATTATGAAATAATCGGTGAATTAAAAGCAAACCAATTAAACAATCTTTTTCAACTATATTGTCATCTTAATACGGCCCTAAGAGATGAAAATAAGAGAATCATAAGAAATGCCCGAACCACTATGGATATAAATAAAATGAAAAAACTACTTAATTTAATTAAGAGTCGAAAAAAACATATAGAGTTATTAAGTAGAGTGGCGAAAAGATTTAACAAGACCGAACAGCAAATAGCAGTTGTCAAAGGGTACAAGAACTCGAAACATAATGATGGGCTATCGAGGGATTCCCTGAACTTCCACCGATTTATTTATCTAAGGAGATTCTCTGAGTCCACTTTCACAAGTTCACGGAGAATCTCAGATTCCACTCAAAGACTACAAAGAACATCAAATTCCTATCCGATTTACTATCGCATAATTATAATTCCACTTGTGGAACCATCTCCAAATTTTGTTCACTTCCTGCCATGTCCTCGAATGGCTCGGTGCATTGAACTTGACCTGAGTAAACTATTTCAACCCTTTGAAAAACCGATAACCTCGAAATTTGATGTATTTCAAAATCTTTTAGTATGGTTTTATGCCATTGTCTTAACTCCTTTAATAATTCTCATAATTGCAACAACACCTGACTTATTTTCATTCATAGAAACGTTGCTGCAGTCCATTAAACAGTATTTAAATTTGCATTTTTCAAAAATTATTACTTTTGTACAACATTTTAATTTCAACTTATAAACTAAAGATGTATAAGAAAAAATAAACAAAATATTATTATTGTTTGCATGTTATTCAAAGGCTTATTTTACCAATTGTAGAATTCTACTGCGCTCTTAAGACTTAACTTACATTAACATTATCTTTTTTTTTTCATTTTTTCTGCGGTTTTTTTTAAATAAACCTACGTGATTGAGTGATGTGTTACACCAAACTGGTAATATCTTTCTTTCATTACTCATGAAATTCACAACCGATTTAAAAAGCATTACTTTTTCTAAAAGCTAATGAATATGTGTGTAAATCATTCATACAAACTTTTGAAATTAAATCATTAGTTTTATAGCTATGCTCCATGATGTAATAAACAGTAAAGTTTTCATATCAAAGTTTGATTTTTTACCTGTAAATTTCAAAATGCTATATTTTTTCAACAAATTTTTTCAAATCTACTTGGTATAACACAATAAAAGTTGCTATTTTAATGAAAAACTTAAATAAAAAATTTTGTATGAAACCATGATTATAACTCAAAAAAATAGTGATGCAGTTCGATTCCTAGGACTTTTTTTTTCGACTTGCACAGTGTAATGTAAATTAATTTAAAGACTTCAATATGACTTATCATTTTATTATTTTTGTTCGAAGAATCAAATAGCAGCGCCATATTAGAAAATCATAATATTTATGAAAGTAGTTATATTTAAGTGTGTTTAGTTTGGTTCGGGTTTTCGAAATAAATAATTTCAAATATTCGGTTTCCTGTTCGGTTCAGATTGCCCACAATCCCGAATCGAAGAGATTCAGCCAGGTTCGGTTCAAAACCGGTTTGCAGTCTTGAAAAATAGATATGAATACATCCTGCTTTGTAGTTCATTTTAAGGTGCTCGTATTTTCCATATTTCGCTGCTGTAGCCACTTTCTGACAACAACTCAGGTCTGAAGCGGCTGAAAAAACGGCGCAACGAAAGCTGTTAAGCCTTTGGTCATAAACCATATTGGACTCGGTGCGGCATGGCTCAAGAGCAGCTGTGGAGATAGCGAACACGGAGTTGAAGGACTCGGAATAGGCAGAGGAAAGCGAGAAAACAGTCATCGTCACACTTAAGAAGATTAAATACCAGTTTCGTTAGTTTCTTACACAGTTTTCACTGCATTTTTGAAAGGTTTTCGTGGTCTGCCAGGACATATGCAATTTCTGGATTGGTACGAGCTTTTAAGCTCTTCTTGTATCTGACAATCCTTAAATAGTTTAAAGTTTAGCTTGAAATCCAATATGCGTTTTGTAAGTGATTTTAAGTATCCCTTATGGTGAAGATGGGAATTAAAATTTTTTTTCAATCCATTATTATACCCTCCATATAAGCCTTTCAATATTTCAGAAACAGTATATAGCTGAAGGTTCTAAGATTCAATAACAAATTAACAAAAAATAAAACTATCAAAATTTAACTTGAATTAATTTAAAGTTTCTTTTAATAAACTATAAGACTTTAATAGAATAAGTGAATCTTTTTCTTAGGATAATGGTCATTCGAGTTAAGGAAGTTCGACTTTGGAATTGTTTGTAATTTGCTCAGTATATGCTATTGCCACTCAAATTTGTTCGAGTTATAAAAGTTCGAGTAAGGGAAGTTCGACTGTACTTCGTTTATATTCAATGTCTACAATGTGAATACACCCCCTTAAGTGCAAATTTTCGATGTATTTGTCGCATCGACATTTCGTTTGTCAGCCAAAATGCAAATATCGCTCTAAACATAAATCGAAGCATTTTCAATAAATTCCCAAAGCTCAATCCCATGCTACCTGTCTCCATCTCTGTCCATCACTCTCTCTCTCACTCTCATTCTCTCGCTTTTTCTACATTTCTCTGTTTGTCTGAAATCGTAAAAAATTGTCACCAAAACAGTGAGACATGAGAACAATGTGTTTCACTATATGCAATTGAATATACTGCTGTGGATTTCACATATTTCCCCCTTAACTCTTCTCCATCATCCCTCATCCCACGATGAATTCAGATTTCACTCTTTAATTTACATTATTTTAGCGTTTGTATTTTTTAATATATTTTACAAATTTAGATTATTATTATTAGATAGCATAGAATTTGAGTGAGTTATGCGAAGTATATAAAAAAATGCATTTAAAGTTGGTTTTTTATCGAAAATTTATCACAACTTTGATCAACTCTCATTTCTCAATATATGTGGCAAAAATAAACATAAGAAACTGAGTTCCCTTTACAGATTGATCTATTAACAATTTCGATATTTTAATAGTTTTTTGCGACCTTTTTACATCGCACTTGATATGTCTTTCCTTTCACTTTTACTCATCTCCATTTTTGGACTTTGAAATAAAATAATTTTGATATCTGTACTGTGTTAGAAACTGCAAACTTTAAAATCTATGGTTATTGGCAACTAAATTTTCAAATGAAATTTAATTCGTTAAGATCGACCAACTGGTTGAAAAGATTTTGGCCCAATACTTTGATGAAAGTCCTAAACCTATTCAATTGAACGGCAGTGTACATGTGTATGTAGGATGTACTACACTGTATAAGACCAACCCATAGTGTATGAGCTTAGCGAAGACGCAAACCTCAAATCTGACTAGTTCGAAATCTACTTTAGCAGGACACAATAAATTCACTGCAATATTTGATCCACTTTGAATTTTAATTAATGCTGTGAATGAATGCAATGATTAATTAAAATATAGTTTATATAAAGAAATATTTTTATAATTTACGATTATTATTAATTTGTTCGAATACAGCTTTTTTATGTGTTCTTAAATTTTTAATATATTTAAGTAAAGTAAAGTGTATTACATTAACTATAAAATTCTTTTAAAAGCAATAAAATTAGAATTAAAAATTCAAATAATAACGCATCCTTGGTTATGCCTTTTTATGTTGTTTCCCCTTCTTATACATACTCTTATACAAAACCTTTGCCGGCTTTTACCGCTACAATTGCTGTTGCTCTAGTTTTAAATTCCGTTTCGTCGGAGCTAAAACGACTCTTGGTCCTACCGCAAGCAAAAACTTAGTCGACATTATAACCCGAATGGAATCGCTTTTGTGCGCTCTTTTGATTTGTCAGCTGCGCTCTCTTAAGCTGACAAAACACACACTCGCACACTCTCGCTCTCTTTCCCGCTCTCGCTCTCTCTAATTTGCTGTGTCAAAGCTTTTGATGGGTCTCGTTTGTAGTTTAGTTTGGCAGTCGGAGTTTATGTCTTCATTGCAGGGTCGCATTTGAAATTTATTTGCATGCCGGTCAGGCCGACGGGCAGCTCTATAAATTAAACATAAATCAGTTGCACGGCAAACCAAACCCCGAGATTGTCCGCAATTACACAAAAGACGCGACTGTCACGTATTCCATGCATGGCCAACTCTGAATGCCAGCACCAAAATAATTCGTAACAATAAACAACAATGCAATGCGACAATGGCTTTGCTCAGGTTTCAGTATGAAAGGAGTGGAAACGAAGTTGTCATTGAAAAAATAAAATAAAACACAAAATTGATAAGCAAATAGCCATTTAATGGACTTGAACTGAATAGCAAAGTACTCGAAATGATTAGCCGCGAATGAGTTTCGGTACTACAAAGCCCACCCCCCTGACTTGCCAAAGGTTTAACGTTTTAGCAATATGAAAATCGATAAGAAATTGAGCGTTTTTAGTCCCCTGGCACGCACCTCGATAAACGCGCCCTCCTGCACCGATTACTAACCCCACGAAATTCTACACACACACACACACACGTAGATATACGTACACACGAGGAATATATTTTACGACACATTTTCCACTAAATTTACGAGTTGCCATGCGAAACTTTAAAAGAAATTCGCGGACGATACGAGGATGAAACAAGAAAGGAGCGTTTCAATGGAAAAAGAAAAAAAACGCACGTGTGGTCGTAAAAATACCTAAAGGGTTGTCTTGCTTGACGGTCTTGCGGGGTAAAAGGAACTGAAATCAGGATAAGGTTAAGTTAAGTCTTGTTACTGTAGCCTAGCCATGATTTTCATTTTTCTTGAAATTTTAATAGAGTTTTTAAGAATGCAAAAAAAACTTTGTCATTTTTAATATAGTGTCATATCTTTGTTGAGAAGGAGATACTTTTTTAGCTTTTCTTAATTTTTTATATTTTTTTCAAATTTGTATTTAGTATTCACAATATACTTTTATAACCTAATATTAACTGCGGTACTGTTTAAATTACGTCTTTATAAGTATTTTAAATAGCTTTAATATTTAGCTTTGTTTTTGATTTCTGTAATTCTTTGATTTCTAATCAATTATTTTTAGACAATTTAAGTCATTAATAAATAAACATGTGTGTGTATATGCTTACATGCTACATTGGATTCATAAGCCGAGTGGATCCAGCTGTATCTATTATATGATTTCTACGTAACAGGACTCTTAGCTGTGTAGCTACATTTTAATAATTCTCAAAATTGATCATAATAATTTCCTGATATTTTATCAGGTAAAGCGGACACTTAAAAAAAGAGTCAATTTTATTATTTAATTTAATTTCAATAAATTACCCTAAAATAATATTATATCAAAACATAAGCCAGTTAGACCTAAGATTCTCAAATGATTTTCTGGTAAAATATGAACTTAACCCATTTGAGTATTTCGTAGGCAACAATCCCTTCAATGATTTACAATTGTATATTTTCTTTTTTTAATAATGTATGTGTTATTGCTGATGACGTTGCGGCTGCTGTTGACGATAAAGTACGAGCAAAATGCGCAATAAAATCAAATCATGCTCAAAATTTTATGAATATTCATGACATTAAAAGCTCTTGAATTATTAACAAAGATTTTCGACTAGCAATTGCGCACTGAAAAGCACTTGACTAGCACACACCGACACATAAACATACACACATACTTTGATACATCCCCCTTTCTTTGGGTTAAACTGTTCAATTATGAATTTTGACAATGTCTGCTTTCAAAAGGTGCAGAATAGGCGAAAATCCAAAATGCAAAACAGACGTTCAAACAAAACGAATGGTGTGAAGGGCTAGAGGGGGAGACTGCTGTTAACAACCCTTAAGTGAGCAGTGATAAGAGGTCGGTGTGTCTGTGTCTGTGTCTGTGCATTGAAGTGTCATTGAAATGAGTCAAAAGTCAAAAGTGCAGTACGCAACAAAAAGACGCAAGTGAAAGTACAAACAAAGGCGCTGATTAATCGATAGAGATAAATGCAAAGAGCAGGCGCGTGGCATGCATTTGAATGCATGCTAATTGAATGAGTCCAGGGGGATCTCCTACCCTCCCCGTACTCTGCAAAAAAAAAACATGTCTAGTCAAAACCATTTGGGGTGGAAAATAACTTTCGACTCGAGTCTGCATTTGAAATGCAAAAGCAGCTGACTGCGAACATAAAATTGGTAGTTGGTAGTTCATGTCATCTATTGTCTAAAGTCTAAAACAATGGCCCAAGGAAACTCTCTAGTTTTCCACAAGAAAATCTCCAAAATGAAAATAAAACTGAGCGCTAGTGTTTTCTGGTCAAGGAAATGATGAGCCAGAATCAACCAGACAATTTTACTTGTTTATCCCACCAAGCGACGCAACAATGCACAAAGCTTTTGCTGATGTTGCCAAATTAGCTGAGAAAACATACAGCCCATTTTCTTCAAAGACCTGATAAATTAAAAGGATAGAATAAACACAACAAACTTGCTACCATAGTAAGAATTTCAAGCTTATTTTTTTACAGAACCAATAAGAATGATTAAGGACAATTCGAAGTTTTGGATTTTCAAATATTTATTACATGCAAAATTTTATTATTAAAATATATTAAGGGACAATTTTGTATTTTCAGTAATTTCATTCCATATTATTTTTATTTGTAATAACAGAAAACTAGAATTAATTATTTAACAGTAAAACAGAATAGAAATTGTTAAAAAAAACATTATTAAACGCGATATTTTTCAGATAGTTTCTATTTAAATATAATCCTCGAAACATGGTTTGGATTTACGGCACTAATAATTTACAAATTCTCTTGATTGATTGATTTCCAAATCCATTTTTAAACTTTCATTAATTGGGAACACTCACTCAACAACTCTAAATGTCTGTCCATATTATTCTCTTTTTTATTTTAATAATTCAAAAGAAAACTAAGTGTACGAAAATGTTTAATATTTTAATTTTTTGATTTCCAAATAAATGAAATAACTACTGTTTTCCAACAAAATTGAAAAAAATTGACAAAATTATTCAAAAATTCAAACAACTTATCTAAATTTAACTATTATTATTTTTATAAACTCCAAAATAAAAATTATTATTATTAACAAAATTGTATCAAATTAAATAAAATGCTTACAAACATTTATAACAAGTAAGGTTCTTCATGCTAAAATCATATTAAATTTTATTTATTTACATTATAAGAAAAGTTCAAAGTAAAGTTTTTTATTTATAAAAATTTAACTTATTTTATCAAATATATATAATATATGATATTATATATATTTAAAAGTTGACGCTGGATCTGAGCCTTGGCAACGACTAAAAAGAATTTAAACCATTAAGAATTTTAACTTCAATTGTGTTGTTGCATCTGCTTCTTGTGGCAACTTCCAGTTGGCACCTGGCACTTGGCACTTGGCTGTTGAAAAAAAAATAAACGCTGATGACTTACAGATTAACGAGTATGTTGCCAGCCAAAGTGAGACGAAGTGTGAAAATGATTAAGACTCAGCCCCAGCATCGGTAAAGTTATTGCATTGGTCAGTTTATTGGGCACACAACGGCATATACTTAATATTTTGGTTTAACTTTTATTCCAAGTTAAATTTTAATAAGAAGAAAGTAATAATATATACGGTTTCTTTCCCATTCAATATGTGTATGTACGAGTATAAATATACATAAATTTATATCCAAATAGAAATTAATACCTATAAATATTTATTCATTTAATGAGTACATTAAAAAAAACTTCATACTGCAAATCCTTAATCACTTAAATAATAGTTATAGCATTGTTTCTTTATTTCTTTTATTTATTATTTTCTTTTCGATCCAAGAATGTGGTGCACATTAGTCAAAAGGCAGTCACAGAATAAGACGAGATACAACTTCCAAGAATTGTAATGTTGCCCGCGTGGAAATATTCGCATCGCTGCTCGACTTTAGCCGGAGGACAACAGAAACAGATATAAACCAATACTACAACAGCAACAGCAACAACAACTGCAATCAGCTGGCAAACAACTGGTATTTTTGTATTTTTATCGAATAGACAAAAAATACCCTGTAATTCATTGAGAATCTCATGAATTTCCACTAATATTAAATGTACGAGTATATTTAAATGGAAAAATAAGTCTATCTACTACAGTTTTCCTTTTCGGATTGAAATTCGTGTTGATCTGTATATTTAAGCGTCTGCATCTCCTAGATTAATTATAATTTTAAAAAACTAGTTTGGTCATGAATTCGCCTTTTTTTCATATTTATTTTTCAAACGAAAATGTCATTCGATTGGCTGTTTATTTTAACACAAATTTTAACATAAATGTAAAAGAACTGTGTTATTATAATACGTAGATTGATCCTGATTATGCCAAATATTTATGTTATAGTTCTTAGTCGAGGCCATAAGATATAATGACAGAAAGCTACTTTTAGTTGACTCGATCAAGAGTATCTGCTGGATCACTATAACAAGATCGCATTGGACTAACTAATCTTTAGTTAAAATGTTGATACTAACAATGTACTTTTGCTTTTAAAATTATATTTTATTATCTTTTAAATCTACTTTTGTATAACAGGTTAATTTATAAGAAATTATTGGTTCATAGTAAGGTAAAGTATTTACGAGGAGTTCTTTAAATAGATCTTTAATCTCACTCTGAAAGCTTGTAAAACTCTGTAAAACTTGTTTACTAAGATTCATTGCGTCTAATTTAAAACATAAGAAAGAATTTATATATATATATATATATATATATACAATATACAAATACACAATCCTTAATATACCAATTCAGCTTTAATATATATATATAAATATATATGTATTTGTATATTGTATATTTATGGCTTGTTAATTTGTTTAAAACTTTGATTAGTTCGGATATCAAGCCTACACCACGAAATTTAAATTTTAAAAAAATAAAATCAATGGAATAGTGAAAATAAAGAGTATATCATGGTCTAGTATGTTTCGAATAAAACTTGATATTTGAGTTGATTGTGTCGCTATTTGGTTGGTTTCTCATATTGCACATTGAACATACACTCATATGCTCAGAGAGTGTGTGGAGCTCATCCTCGTCGAAGCAATTATCGTGATACTCACAGAGGATGTTCCTGTATCTCCGTATCTCTGGTTGTTATTCGCAGTGTCCTAGAATTGTGTTCTTGTTGTGATTGCGATTGTTATGGAAACTGCGATGGTAACGCTCATATCCCTTGGCTAAATCAGAAGCCAGCGAATGTCGACCATCGTCTGTCGTCACCATCGTCATATGCTCCTGTTGGAGTCTCCACTCTTTTTTATGTTTTGTTTTTTCGGTCCTGGTTTCTACGTGATGATGTTAGAATTTCGCTTCTGTTACACTCACTGGTTGACAATTGCAACATATTGTTGCACACGTTTGCCATACTCCTCTCTATATAGCTTCGCATTTCCATTTTCGATTGTTTTCCTTGTTTTTGTTGCGTCGTTGCTGTTGATGCGTTTGTTGACAGTCTCTAAATGAATATCAATTGGCAGCAAGATGAATATAAAAGTGGACACATAAGCAATTTAAACTAATTTTTTGCCTATTATACTGGTGAAATATGTGAATTTTATACTCTACATTATTGCCAGGATTTACAAACAATTAATTTTTTCTATTTTTAATGTAAAGTTTAACGTAGTTACAATTTATCATTATTTAATATAACATGAAATTTTAGTAATTTGTTGGTCGACTGAATGTAGTCGACATTTTAAAATCCATACAGAGTTTAATTTCTTAAAATATATACGTAAATATATATAGGGTATATATATATATATACATAAATTTATGAGCTTAGAATTAAATACCCTACAAGCATCGCTCAATACTAATACTATATATCTGGTAACTTTATCTTGCCTCATATACCCTCTTTTTTTTAACAATATCAATTGAATGCTCCAAATCCCAAGACCAATTTCAAGTTAATTCCATACTTTAGGATAAATAATAATAATATTGTCTCACATGGAATGTTTTTTTTTTCATTTATTGTTCATTCAATTTGAAGCTTTAATTTTGTGGTCGCCTTTGAGGTTCATTTGAAATTTATTAAAAATCCCAGGAACAATTTGGTCCTGCTCACACTTCCTTTTACTCTCTTTCTCGACAGATATCGTTATTTGTCTCTGAATTTCTCTCTAATCTGTCACGTAAATTTGTAACGTTTCCCTGCTGAAAATGATGAACAGGCATTAGATTTATTTATTCCACAATATAAATGCACATTGTATATGCCTCTGCTATGATGTCCCCAAGCTCGATGGAAAATAAAAGCCGCAACAGGAGAAGCAACAAAACAACTGAACAAAAAACAAGGAATGAGAAGAGAAATTGGGAGAGAATCAATTTAATTTTACAATATCCGCTTTATACCTGTGCACAGCGACGTGACCAATTTAGCCAAGTTACAAATATTTTGTTATTTATTTTGTAATGAATTCGACGTGCGGACATCCACAACAATACGACAGGACACACAAGACATACAGGACAACATCGACAGCAGTAGCATCAGAAGCAGATGTGTCCTATTGTGGTAATCGACGTTTAAGCATAATTAAGTAATAATTTGATTTGATTTCCTTCAATTTTTAAAGGCTTTTGTGGTTTCTTCTCGTCGCTCGATTAAAGTATTTTTAGCAACATATTCGCCATTCACATTTTCCGTGTCAACCTTTAGCTTCAACATCAGCCAGTCTCCAGTCGCCTGTCGCCTGTCGCCAGTCGCCAGTCTCCTGTCAAATTCTCGGTTTGAGGTAAGCCTCAATTCGGGGCAACTCATTCGGTTTTCGAGGCAACGCGTTGACAGGCGGCGGCGCTACATGACATCTGCATTCGACAAAGTGATTCGTAAATCGTAGCATACTTTTCAGCGCATTCCTCACCTAAGACCTCTCTGTGTGTAGCATTGCGGCAAATAACTGAAATTCCGACTACAATACGTTTACTAAAATATTTCACAGAGTTATGTTGAACTTTATTATGCAATTAAGAAATGAACATCACATTTGTTTACCCAAATATCTTACGGTGTGTGCAATTTTTCTATTTTTTTTAAATAAACTTTAAATTGTGCACAAAAACTAGGTGAATGTATAAGAAGGGAACAGTCTGCAGGAAAAAAGGATCTGTACTTAGTACTAATTAAACGCATTATTTTATTATGTAGGACAAAATTATTTTTGGACACAACGGTCACTTGTGTAACTTAATTGAATTCATATTAAAAAAATATTTATAGAAGCAAAGAATACTAGCGACCAACAATTTATACAGCTTATATGGAAGAATTGCTACGACTGTTCGATCTAATCGAGTTATATACCGATCGAAGGGTTAAGTCCCAACTAAATGACTTAATTTTCGCCCGATCGGTTCTATGACAGCTATATGATATAGTGGACCGATTTGAACCAACTTTGGTAAGGATGTATAAGACTAACTTAAATGCATATTCTATAAGTTTGGTTACGATATCTAATAAAACAAAAAAGTTTTTCGTACTAAGACTCGATTTTCGCCCGATCGATCCTATGACAGCTATATGTTATAGTGGTCCGATTAAAACCAGCTTTGGACAGAATATATAAAACCAAATTTAATTATTATTCTATAAGTTTGATTACGATATCTCATAAAACAAAAAAGTTTTTCATACTAAGGCTTAATTTTCGCCCGATCGGTCCTATGACAGCTATATGTTATAGTGCTCAGATTTGAACGAACTTTGGACAGGATACATAAAGCCAAGTTTTATGTATATTCTGTAAGTTTGGTTACGATATCTTATAAAACAAATAAGTTTTTCATACTAAGACTTGATTTTCAACCGATCGGTCCTATGACAGCTATATGTTATAGTAGATCGATTTGAACCAACTTTGGCAAGGATGTATAAGACTAACTCAAATGCATATTCTATAAGTCTCTTTACGATACCTCATAAAACAAAAAAGTTTTACATACTAAAACTTGATTTTCGACCGATTGTTCCTATGGGCGCTATATGATATAGTGGTCCGATTCAAAAAAGAAACAAACTTAACCTGCCTGCAATATAGAGGAATCTACATACCAAATTTGGTGTCACTAACTTTTAAATTGCTCTTATAATTGGGATATGAAATTTTTTTTCGATTTGTGGGCGTTAAAAGGGGCGTGGCCGAATTTTGAAACAAACTTGATCTGCCTGCAGTATAGAGGAACCTACATACCAAGTTTGGTATGCTCTTATAGTCTCTGAGATCTAGGTGTTCATACAGACAGACAGACAGACGGACAGACGGACAGACAGACAGACGGACTTGCTATATCGACTCGCCTATTGATGCTGTTCAAGAAGATATATACTTTATGGGGTCTGCCACGCCTCCTTCTGCTTGTTACGCACATATTCGGTAAAACAAACCCAATAGACCCCTGTAAGTGGGGGGCCAACATTTAAAAGTGCTTATTAGTAAAATGTTTAAAAAATCTTATCAAAATCCGAGTCGAATGATACATCGATCATCCAAATTTTTATTAATTTATATTTATCTATTACATTTTTATATTATTTATATATTTATCTATTACATTTTTATATTAAACTGAATTTTGTTCGTTACAAAATTTGGTGTAAGAAATTTTGGGGCTAAAATATGCTTCCGTCATGAGACTTATACCTCGTGTAGCGGTTTTTTTTAACGCCAGACAAACGATCTGGGGAATGCTGCTGATAATCATTTAGTAGTTAATTGTGTAATTTATAGCTGGTTTCTATATAATCTCTTATAGAATCTAAGGTAAATACATGTATTACAAAATTCATTTAAATTATATATCAATAATTAATGTATTAGCAACAATAACAGAATTTTTAACAAAATAAAACTGTCACATGCTCAAGTTTTTCAACACCTTTTTTGTCAAGATTTTCAACAAAGGAGCTAAACAAGCTTAATCCACAACTGTTATGTCGCATAATCTAAGTTTACTGTACTTGCATTACTCGTATAATCAAATTGAAAGCCAGACTACGACAACGCTTTCAATGTTGCTATTGTTTTTGTTGCCTGTCACCCGCCTGTACTAGCTGACACGCCCATAAGCTTTAGATCCAGGCTGAGAGTAACGCCTCGAGCAACGCCAATGCACTTAAGCAGTAAAAAATAAAAAAGCAACAGCAAGCATAACAGCAACAACCACAAAGTGTTTCAATACAATGTTGCAATGTTGCAACGGCAATAGAAGACTGGACTTTTTGAATAGAGAAAGGTTTTCAAGACTTCCAAATTCGGCAACAATTTAATAATTTTATTCTACAAGTGAAAGCCAAGTTATATTTAATTTCTGTCTAATCTTCTGCTTTTAATAAACTGAAGCTCGAAATTGCTACAGTGTAAACGTCGCACAGTGGAACAGGTTGTCATTATTCGTCATTAAAGTCATCTACTTTTATACCCTGGGCAGCAAACAAATTTTTCTGTAATCAAACTTTTGTTATTTTTTAAAATCTATCATTTTTTATAAATTTATCTCAAGAGATGAGCGTGCGTTATTCAACATTACTTAAGAATCACTCAGCCGATCTTAAAGAGTATTATACTTTCACAAACCCTTATGAATTTTTAAAAAAAGAAAATAATAATGTTTTTTCTCCTTCCTGTGTTTACGTAAATGGATTAATTAAGCTTCCAATAAGATATTATACATTTAAGTCTAGAGTGGAAAAATGTGCTGGGCATATTTGCAAGCCTGCCCAACGTGAATTGAGGGGTTTGTTTGGAAATATTATAATAAGGCTTCATTTAAAATTCAAGTATGGGCGTGAAAAAAAATCTTAATATGTACTGAATCTGCCTGAAATTATAGGGAGGCTACATACCACATGTACGCCTGACTTTTACCGTCTATAAGATCTTTTAGTTCATACGAACTGACGGACATAAGTTTATCGACTCGGCTGTTGCTACTGATGAAGAATATATATACTTTGGATGTCTGGCACGCATTCTTCCCGCACAGGGTATTAAAAAACATACTAAAAAATAGTTTTGAGATATCTTTGAGAGATCGGTCCGAGCGGTAGAAAATTAAGTTTAACATGCACTTTTAGAAATAATTTTAAAGAGCGACTAAAAAATAAATTCTTTAAATATCTTATTATTTTTAAAAATTTCATTAATATGGAAATTTCATTACTAAATAGTAATATTTTGAAAAGATTTTGAGGCTTAAAAGGTTTTATCTTCAATTGATTTTGTTTTGGCTTTGCACTTAAGATTCTTCTGACATTTCTTAAGTTGATAGACAATAAGCTAAGCTTCCACAGTGCGTAGTAAAGGGAGTTGCATGTGGCATTAAGAGTTGAATAAACTCCATTTAGGCACATTCACAGCTCTGACAAATTACGTGTGACGCTTAAGCGTGTGGGCTTTAAGCGTTTTAGTTTCTAAAAGCAGCTTCCCTACGAACATTTACTCATACACAAAACAAAAGAAGGAAAAGGAGTAGAATTATGAATAGAGTCCATCAAAAAGCTGCATTTATCATACGGAGCTAAAAACATTGCCAAAGCAGACAACATCAATGTATTGTTGGAAAAGTCTTTTGATTTCCTGTGTCAAGTTCTACATGCTGTTGTCGTTCTTGTGGTATTATTAATGCTTCTTTTAGTGCTTTGCCTTGTTGCTTTTTCTAGTTGTTTGTCTTACGCGAAGAAATTTTTAAATTAGTGACTGACGTTTTTCGTTTGGATGTCATGTGAATGTCCGTTTGTCTATCCGTCCATCAGTCAAAGTATAGCCGGCATATCCGAGCTTCGACTCAACTGTTGATTCTGATTAAGTTTATAGGGTTGAAGATGCCTTCTCTTTGTTACATAACGAAAACAATATGCACTTAAATTAATTTTTTAAGTAACGGGTTTAATATTGTCATATTATATTTGTCAATCCGTTTCTTAATTGAATATAAAACTTATATATTCTATTAGTTAATTTAATAATTTAAGTGATACTAAAATTTTCGAAAATGCTTAAGCTTTTTCAAGGAACATTTATTGATTGACTCACTTATCCGTCTGGATAAACATTAAAAACATTATTCACCTAAATCGCATCAAGATAAGTTAAACACAAAAACATTAATAGCTGTTAATATTTTTAATACAATATTTCCAAATTCCTAAAAGTAAGTAATATGATTAGTTTTAATAGAGTCATTGTTAACGATTTTTGATAAATGGCAAAAAATATATAGATTTAATGCGCCTAAGTTATCTGTAAATAGCTTAAAACTTATTGAAAAAGAATAACATTTAAAATACGACAGATTTACATGTTGAGCTATATACAAATTGAAATATAATTGATTGCTCTACTAGTTTTGAAAAATATTCTTATATTTTGAACTGAAATATGCATTACCTCTAATTCAAAATCATTACGAAAAGTCTTAATCACATCTATTTCATACTCTTTAACTGTAAATATCGGTCGAATTCCGGACAACTCTCATGTACACCAAACACTTTTTTGCATAATTGAAGCTTTAATAATTTATTAAATAATAAACAATTACATTTAATGGTAGGAAAAATGAAATGTGTAAAATGGTTAATTAAACAACAAATACTTCAATATATTTGCGGTCAGCATGAAAATTTAGCGCAGAATAACTTCAAAATTTGTTTGTTGTATGCCAAATGCATAACAATAATTAATAATAGTAATGATAATAATTATTGAATTCATTTAATTGCAAATTCGCGAGATAAGAGCAAATTATTAAAATGCTGCCCCGAATGCTGGCCCAAATGATTCAATTAAAGAAACAATTTGCATTCGCATTTTTGTTGCAACAAGAGCGACAACAACAACGTGAACAAGAACAACAGCAATTACAACTGCAAATAAATTACATTAAAATAGGTAGAAAAATGCTCGTCGTGCGTAAGTAAAAAATGAAATTAAAAAGCAAATGAAAACAAAGCGAGAAATGCCAGGCGAGTGTCAATTTAAGTTCATCAGTCGACGGGCAGCGTCGAACCAACGAATTGAAATTATTTTCAATAAAAATACAACTGAAGACACGGTATGGGAGAGGGAGAAAAGAGAGGGAGCCGCATTCGGAAAGGGAAAACTGAATTCGCACCCAGAGAAAAACGCATTGGAATAATAAAAACACGCGTGCTTGTAAATCCACAATGGACTATAACTATTTGAGTACTTAAACATTTACAGAGAGTTGGTAACATGTTAGTCATAATCTCAAAGAAAATTTTGATATTATTATTTCTTAAGAGATGATCAATAACTATCTTGGCTCTTGTATCTGAAAAAGTTGGGTTTGTTTTTCACAATCTTCTTTGTAGAGTAAGAGTATTGAATTGTTGGTTATTAAGACAGTAACTCACACTTGTTGTTGTTCTTTTTATTGCAGTTGTTGCTGCTCGTACAATTTGCATGTCAATGGGCAGCAATTCGTCTCTGGCAACCATTCCCCCTTGCACATCCCCCCTTCATCAGCAGCCATCTGAATATTTCCATATGTCAGCGTCCTTTTGGTCCATTGCAAGACAGGCAGGAGAAGAAGAGGGGCGGCAATTTGTTGTTGTCACTTTGCACCTGCCACACGCGCGCGTTGCACGTTTTAAATTCATTTAACCACAAAAATGTTAACCACAAAGCGTTAATGCCACGCCCATCACGATTCAGCGTCAGGATGCATTGCTGAATTTAATTACTCAAGTGGCAGGCGCAAAAGCAAAGTGGCCACAGCAACGGGAAATACGAGTATACCAAATTGATAGCCGACTCACGAAAATATATATTCGATTGTGGTTTGAATCGACAAACTGAAGTCCGCAAGTTATTTGAGAATATACATATGTATTCATTTATAAATTTGATACTTAATACCATAATTATTCTTACCAAGTCTTCATTATAATTGTAAGATTTTAAGAAAAATATGTGTACGTAATTGTAAATTTATTTTTAAAACATATCTAGACCATTGTACAATAACCATTTAATATCGAAGTGATCTTTTTATTAAGATAAAATTGATAGCACTCTGTTTACTTCGTTCTGTTACACATTACACACGTTATGTAAACCTTAGATTGATATGCCCGGCTTTTTGGCAGCTTTGAAAATGCATGCAGCTTTTGTTGATCAAGCTCAAGAACTATGGAAACTAAAATTACCAACGTTAAGATGAATATAAGTTGCAGGCAGATTTTAAGATAACCATAGCTAATTATGTGAATTTACCCATAAATTTATTTGTTTCAATTTTTCAATCTTCTCGAATTTATAGTAATAAATTAATAAGCAGTTTAAAAATCCACAAAACAAACTTCAGACTTACAGTCAAAATTTTGTAAGTTTTTACCAAACACTTTGAATTTCGATTTGTTAATGCATTTCATCAACTCAAATTATTTTTAATACTATTGTGCTGTAAATTTCGGTTCAAGTGATTTAAAAACGATTTTAATGAGCCGAAAATAGTCGGTTGATTAAAAATTATTGTTTGTGTGATTGTATTTATTTATTGGTTCAATATAAGGGTGGGCAATATTGCGGCCACTCCCAAGAGCCGACAACAATGGATTCACTTAAGCAGTTTTCCGATGAGTTTCCAAAGCGTCGCCTCAGAGTGGCAAGTTTTAGCCCAAGGGGAATGATGCTCCATTTCTAGTTGCAGCTGCTGCAGGCAAGTTCGACTAACATATTCGATTTTTGGCACTTACCAGCCAACTCTTTAAATATGCATTATGCTCCTTGTGAAACATGCCCAACACACATATACACACAGGCAGAGGCAGAGGCAGAGACAGAGACAGAGTTCAGTAGCATTGCCTAATGGCACTTAAGCTTAGGCATCTCTTGCCAAACTCACACATAAACATATAGAAATACACGTCGAGCTATGCAAGTTGCTTACTCCTGATGTAAATACTTGAACACACTCGCACATATATATGTAGTATTGCAAGGACGTGATTCGTCGTCGCACCTTTCGGTCTGCTTGCCATTTTTACAGGTGCAAATGCAAATTCAGAGGCAACATGATTCCGTCTATATATGCGTCCTACATAATTTATATGCTCTTTGCAACAACAATTTGTGACAGCAGACCGAAAGTCTTCATTAACTATCACTAAAAGAGTTCTGACAAATAATACTACGAGTATCAAATTGGGAAAATCAATTTAAGTACACAACTTAGAAAAATAAAACTAATTGGAAATGAAACAAAAATATAAAAAGAAAATAAAAATTGTAAGGGATAATCGAGAATTACAAGAACCGAAATTCAAATTGCAATATGCAAAAAAAAAGATTATAAACATTATCTTTCTTGTAAATGATTATTGTACATTTAAGGATTTAATAATTTAATTTTTTTGTCTTACTTCTCATCCTAACCATTCTACTTTCCCATCCCTTTATGAGTTGACTTCTTTACCAGTTACAACTTTTAAGATATTGTGTCGTAAGTCTGTTTAGGTACAACTTCCAGGTAGTGGTAGTGAAGTTGTTACCCTTTCATTTCACTCCCGGGTAATGTTTACATCAATAAAATGTCTAAAGGAAACTCTACAAAAAAGTAATACATAGAGCCCGCCACAAAAGTCCGTGCTGCATAGCCGCGAGCTGCATTAACACAATCCTTGTAAATAAGCTTTTATCCGCTCTGGCACACAGACTCAGACACATTGTCCAAATCCAGGCTGTGTTTTTTATCATTGTATGCAGCGCATACAGCGGCTTTTGTTTGAGCAACAACAATATCGCACAATGCCTCAAACGTGCACCATGACGTATGCGTAATGTACGCCCTTCTCTCGAAGGCTTTTGTATGTTAACGGTTGTAATTATTGCGCCTGCTTTCCTCATATATGTCTGCCACTGAATGCATAAGCAGCTGTTTCATTTCTCTCTTTTTCTCTCTCTTTATTTTTAGCTCTTTGTCTGTGCTAATTAGCACAGTTTGTGGCCTCTGACTTGCTGGGGAATGTAGCGGCGAGCGAATTGTGCTCCATAACTGAAAAGAAAGCGACAACTTGCAACTTGTATTGTTGCAGATATGTTGCAGCAGCTTGTGGGTACAATTAAGATGAGCAAAAGCGGATTGAGAGCATTGCACCCTACCAAAATATGTAAAATGAGAAACAAATATTGTACTTTTAAATTCAATTTTGGAAAAATGAAGTACTGAATGAAACTTTATAGAAGAGAAAAATAACAGATTGATCTAATAATGTAGATTAATAGGAGCGGAACACACTTTTACTTTCTAAAAGTTAGAATTTTAAGCTGAATTGAATCTTATTGCAGTAAACATTCTCCGTAAACAACATTAACATAAGCAACAGTTATTTGTAGCAACTTCTCTTTTAGTAACTTTTTTGATTCCAAATATCTCTTCTAGCAACCATGTTTCTATTATCTCATGTACGGGTTCTACACAAAGTCAATAAACGTAATTTAGATATTTGAATTTAATAAACTGTGTACGAAAAAAAATGTCTGGGTGTATTGAAATATTTCAGTTAAACTTCCTTTTTAGATGAAGTATAGAGGAATGGAAATACTAATAATCAGATGTGTTCCAGAAATCTTTACAATTTTTGAAGAGAACTGCTTTTGAAAACAACATTTCGAAATGTCGGTGGTCCTTAAATTTCAGAGATAATATTTTTTTTAGCATATTTACGAAGTCTAAAAAATCGAACTATTTCCAGTTTCAACAATAGCTTTA
The DNA here is from genome assembly GCA_035045575.1 of Drosophila falleni. Lineage (NCBI taxonomy): Eukaryota > Metazoa > Arthropoda > Insecta > Diptera > Drosophilidae > Drosophila > Drosophila falleni. The sequence goes on from JAWNOV010000065.1 coordinate 109,652, forward strand.
AATTTATAATTATTTTATATAATTAAAAAAAGAAAATGAGTTTTCTGCGTCTTTATTTATTTTATAAAATAATTAAATTTAATTCAATAAATATTATACTATCTCAAATCTCTCAACAATTTTTTAGACATTTAAAAGAAGCTGTTTGATGTCAGGAACACCAACAATTTCTTTTGGACTGCTATGACGCTGTAGAGATTAGTAGAACACTTCTAAATATGTATTTTTTTAAGTCAATATAATATCATGTTTGTGTCGGAAACGGAAAGCTGAGCACAAATATTTTTTAAAAAAGGTGTATATCAATAATTTTCTGTATATAAAATTAATTATTTTTAAGTTTTACAGCATGAAACAAGTAAATTGTAAAACGTAAGTGTTTTTAAAAAATAAACTCAAATTTATATATCATTTTTTAAAAATACTTCAATTTATGTTTAAATCTATGACTAAACTCAATTTGCATTATAGTCAATTCAAAAATTGAATAATCGTACAACTGCATAAATAAATAAAATATTTTCATTAAGCAACACATATGACTCAGGCATTTCATAATATCAGACGGAGGAAGAGAAAGGAAAAAAAAAGAGGGAAAATGGGGGAGAGTAAACGAGAAAAGTAGAAAAAAAGGAAAAAAGGGGGGGGGGGGGGAAAAAATAAAGGGGGGGGGAAAAAAATTAAAAAAAAAAAAAAAAAGGGGAGAGGAAAAAAGAAAAAAAAAAAAAAATTGAAATATAAGAAGAAAAAAAAAAGAAAAAAAAATTGGGGGGGGGGGGAGAAAAAGTAGGGGTGATAAAAAAAGGGGGTTTTTTTTTTTTTTTTTTTTTTGTTTTTTTTTTTTTTTTTTTATTTTTTTTTTTAATAAATTTTTTTTTTTTTTTTTTTTTTTTTTTTTTTTTTTTTTTGTATATTATGTACAAGTTATTATGTAACAATGTATTCATGCTCCTCTATACGAATACTTATGCAGTAAGGACCATAACGAAATTTAGAGCCGCAATCAAGTGGTTCTCAGCTGCAAATGTTGCTTTACTAAATGCTTTCAAATTTCAAAAGTTGAAATGAGCACAGGACAAACTGACGAAGGGTAACAAACACAGAGCAAACCGCACTCAATAAAGTGATCCAAAACTGGAACTCAAACCGGGCAGACTCGGGTCGTATTCGGCCAGAATCCAGCAGACTTTGCAGCTCAGTCGTAAAGCCAACGTATGCAAATTTCGTATTCACTTTGCTACCAACACAAAGATACTTAGATGGATACATAGATGGATAGATAGATAGATAGAGAGATGTCCCTTCACTCATACACATAGCCACGGAGTCACACACATGCATTCATCATCAGCCACATCATCATTTATACATTGTATTTGTCTGTGTTGCACGTTGATTTGCTTTTTGTTGTTGTTGTTGTTGTTCCAGTAGTCTTTACCCTAGTTGTTTTTGCTATTTCTGTTGCTTTTTAGTACATAAAATTGCTGACATTTGATGTTTTCAATTTAGGACACTGTAAGCTGCAAATGTCTCTATGTCAGTCTGTTCCATTGTCGATCTCTCCTCCCCTCGATTCTAGTTTCCTTGTTCAATAGTAAATTCGTTTGGGGTTTCAGATGTACATTAATTGATTTACAATTTGGCAAAGGTAAATTTTGTTGTATATAATTATTTGTAATTTATATATCAAGGATTATTCATAGAAAAATACGATTTTTAACTATACACGTATACATATTTTTATTATTTATATATTAAATAAATTATTATTTTTGTTATTTTTCTTCCATTCGTTATATACATAGTTTTTAATTTTAATTTACTGATTTATTTTATAAAAAATACTAATAATTAAAAATTAAAAATTTAAATAAATTTATTTAAATCTCTAGAGAATTTGGAAATATTCTTGACTTTCGATATTACATAGGAGAGAGTTCTTTGTTTGAGTGAATCAGACGTGTTTTATTTCATTTATTTTTGTGATTTTTTACAACCGAAATTATATATTATATATTATTATATTATTATATTCTTACAATTACTAACAACATTACTAATCCTTATTGATCTGATTGGGTTTTTCTGGGTTTTCCCCAATCCTTGCAACAAATGTTGGATCATTTATAATTTTTGCATACCCCAGATCTAATTCTAATTCTAATTCTAATTTAAATCTTTCTTTACTGTTTATATTTATATTTAATTTTAATATTAATTTTATCTTTATTTTTTAATCTTAAATTTAATTCTTTATATGATTTTTTTTGTTCCATGCCGACTGCTTTTAGTCGCGCATAAATAAATAAATATATATAAGTTTCTATATAATTATTTTTGAAATTATATAAATCAGAGTCTAAGAAACCAATACCACTAGTATTGCCCATTTCATTTATATACAATAAAAATAAATCGGATAGTTACACTGAAAGAAAAAACAAATAAGGAAAACAAATATAGCCATAATTTATTTCATTATTTTAGAATTAAACATATAAATTTAAGACATACTTTTTTTTAATATGCGAAAAAGTTAACAAATCGTATTGTCAGATATTAATAGAAAACATATTAATATTAAATATAATAAACTTTAAGTTAACTCAAAACTTATTAGAATTGGAGACGGTTGGTACATTGTTTTAAGAAAAAAACAAGTGGAAAATTTTATAGTCGAGATCCCGATTATAGGAAACCAGTTACTTAAATTAAATATGTATAAAAGTAATTGTTTAAAGTAATTGCTTGTATTACTTTAAAAACATTAAGTCGCCATAACTGCCGATCTACTTGTCCGATCTTGATGCAATCCAGTGGGATAATAGATAATACTAATAGATAACGTTTACTTTTACATAAAACGTATTATCTTAAAAACTGTGGTCGTGGTGGTTTTTTGTGATTTGCGGGGGCGGAGGGAGCGTGGCTTAAATTTTAAACAAACATGATCTGCGTAAGGTATATAGAAATCTTCAAATTTGGTTACGCTATCTCTTATGGTCTCTGAGATCCCTTTGTTCAAGCAGACGAGCGAACGGTTTTTCGCTATTTGCGGGGGAGGAGGGGGCGTAGCTTCAATTTGAAATAAACTAGATCTGCGTGGGCTGTATTTTTGGTATCTCTATCTCTTTTAGTCGCTGAGATCTTTTTGTTCATACGGACGGACGGACAGACACACATGGCTATATCGACTCGGCCATTGATGCTGTTCAAGAATATATAGTGTCGGAGATGCCTCCTTCTCCCTGTTACATACATTCCAACAAACACAATATACCCTTTTACTTATTTTTTAAGTTACGGGTATAAATAGGAAAACATTTATTTTAAGTGGCCGGTACAGACCGAACTTTTTCTGTTCGGAGGCCAGAATTCGAACTCCACTCTGTGCCATGCTAAGGCTAAGGGTTAGGAAAAAAATTAAATTGAGATAAAAGTTTATAAATTCATTAAAATAACAAAAAAAAAAAAGTTAATACACAATAAAAAAAAATAAATTAAAAAATAATTTAAAAAAAAACAATTAAATTGAGCTAAAAGTTTATAAATTCATAAAAATAAAAAAAAAACAAAATAAAATAAAACAAATAAAATAAGTTAAACAAATTATATTTGAAGTTAATAAATAAATTTTAAATACAAGATTAGTTTTATTATGTCATGTTTGTTTCTTAAATTTTTACATTTTTAAATTCAATTTGAAATATATTTAAATTGAATATTTTCCTATTTGTTTTTGACTTAAGGTGCTTACACTTTAAATATACTAAATCTGTTTTTAACGCTAAATCATAGAGCAAAATAGATAATTCAATGTGGAAATACAGCATTTTTCTATTAATGTAGTTACTCCTAATTTAGCTGATTCACCATTTATTTAAGAATTCCTGTTTAAATCCATTGCTTCCAAAAATAGGTCAACGGGTATATTCGGTGAAATGTTAGTAACAGGGAGATGCAGGCATCTCCGACACTGTAAAGTAGATATATTCTTGATCAGCATCAATGGCCGAGTCAGTCTGTCCGTTCGTCCGTCCGTCCATATGAAAAAAAGGATCTCAGAAACTATAAGTGATAGAGATACCAAACTTTCACTCACAGACTTCTGTACAGCCCACGCAGATCAAGTTTGTCCGACCGTGTAAAATATATAAATTTTTTCAATCAGCATCAACAGCCGAATTTATGTAGCTATGACCCTCTGTCCGTACATCCGTCTGACAGTCCGCCCCCGCGAGTCGCGAAAAAACACCACAAACTAGCTTTAGGATATAGAGCATTTTTTCAAAGTTGTCTATCATTATTATCTATAATTCTATTTTTTCACATCATGATAGATGAGGCAGAAAGCCGCTAAAAACTGTTTTGATTTTAAAAGAAAAACAAGCTTCTAAAAGTATGCTACGGTCCCGACAATAATCTTTCCGATTAGTTTTGTTTCCATTCATTTGATTTCCGAAGAGAGGAACTTTAATTTATAGCTACCAAGCTCAGGTGCCTCGTCAGATTCCATTTTCACCTCAATTTTCGACTGCCAGTCTCAAAAAGCAAACGCAGCTCATTATGCAGTCTATTTACAATATGCTTAAGCAACCAGTCCTCAGTCCCTGCCAGTCTCCCTGCATCTCTCTTCTGCCCCTTCTTCTGAGTGCATTGTAGTGCCACTTGCTGGTTCACCAACAGCTGCCCCCACCTGTACCCACCTGTACCCACCTGCCCCCCTTGGCTCTATTCTGAGTGCTGCGCACTGAAAATTAAAATTACTTTGGTTACGTCAAATAATGTTGCCTGTGGGTGTCAAGCGGCTGGCAACGTTGATACTTTGATGGCAAGGACGAAGATGGGTGGAGACCAGCCTGCATCTTCAGCAAAAGCAGCCAACAATTTATAGTGGCTGGAAAATAAAGTGCAGGTAGTGATAAATATGACATGACCAGCAAAGCAGCAAAGGAACAGAGAGAAAAGCAGGAGCCGGGAAAGCTACCAAGGCAGCTGTGGTAATATTTTTAATTATGCCCTTGCAGACATTCTCATTTAAGGTGTTTAACTTCTATCTCTTAGAATAATACAAGCAAAAATACTTTTCAAAATTAATATGATTACGAGTAAGATTTATAAATGGAGTAGCAAATGGTTGTCGGAACGAATCAGGTGAGAATTTAAAAATGGTGTTTAAAATGATATTAATAATAATACTTAAAATATAGGAATTATAAGAATTTTTATACCCGTTACTTAAAAAGTAAGTTAAATGGTATATTGTATTCGTTGGAATGTATGTAACAGGGAGAAGAAGGCATCTCCGACCCTATAAAGTATATATATATTCTTAATCAGCATTAACAGCCGAGTCGAAATAGTCATGTCTGTCTGTCAGTATGAACAAAACGATCTCAGTAACTAAAAGAGATGGAGTCACCAAATTTGCCGCACAGATGTCTATATACTCCACGCAGATCAAGTTTATTTCAAATTTCATCCACGCTCCCCTCTGCCCACGTTTTTAAGATAATACGCTTTTTGTGGTTATTAACGTTTTCTATTAGTATTTTCTATCTGAATCTGAATCTCAAAACAAGTATTTTCTTTAAAGTACTAACGGGTATCTTATGGTCGAGATCTTGACTATAGCCTTTCCGACTAGTTTTAACTAGATTACTTTGATTGTTCATCATACAGAGCATTATTTATTTTGAATAATTTTAAACAAGAGAAAAAGTGACTGCTTAAAATCTCTCTTTGTCCAAAGCATTAACTCAACTTTAGTTAAATTTTGATTTAAGGATATTTAATCTTTCAAATCAAATTTAAAATATCCCTTATTATAGATTAAATTTAACATATTTTAATTACCAATAATATCGCATACAGCATGAATTAAAGCCGTAATAAAATAGCCTACATGCAAATTGGTTTTCTATTGGCATTGTTTGAATTATTAAGTATTTAGAACTATGCTTTATTATATAAATAATTTGTAGGCAAATATTAAATGGTTGCCATCTGAGACAAAGCCTGGATGCATTGTGCCTATAGGCTGGATAAAGGACGCGTCGTTAAACAATGTATATTATAAATTCCTAAATTTCTATGCAGATTTGAATTTTACATGCAATATATGCATTTTGGCTAATATCTCGATAAATGAATCAAATGGGTTTAATGGTCATTCAGCTTTAAGTATTTTAAAGTCTTGTTAAATTCAATATTGTGGGTCCAGCTGCAATTTCTGTTGCAATTATTCTGCCTTGCACTTTTGCCGATCGCTGAAATCGTTGCAAACAGCACAAAAAAATAGAATAAAGTTTTTATAACGAGCAAAAAATATTTGCGTGCAATATTTTATGGTAATTTTATGCAATAAACGTTGAAATGTTTGTCATCAATTTCCTTAACTCATATTTCATGTGCACCATTGGCGAAGGTGCGCTCATTCCCCCTCCCTCCGTTGGCCTTTAGACAGCTCCTGCCAAACAAACCCGACAAACTCAACAAACGGCAGCAAGGAGTTAAGGAAAGCGGTTCCTATTATTTCAAACAAATCCTTCTTTCTTTTCCTTTCTTTTTTTGTTGCCAATCGCAATGCTTTTTAGCAGATACGAAATAAAGTTATCATAGGGTGTTTTAGATATATAATTGTATAATGTTTGTTGACTTTTTCAAAGCAAACTTTAAGTTAAAATTCTTGTAATAATTTCTCAAAATAATTCTCTATTTAATTCAATTTTGTAACGCTCATTGTTTTATTTAACGGTCTCTTGTTTTTTTATGTAAATACTCTTAATTAATTAGTAGATTCAGCGCTCTTTATTAAAGACTATTCTTCAATTTTTAAGTGATAGTCCATTTAGTTGGTAAAGTCACAGATATATCAATATTCATGGATTAAATTCAATGAAGTAATGCATGTTTCTAAGCAGCAATTGTAATGATAATCATATATATACAAATAACTTTACCCATTTTAATAAATATATTAGTTCATTGTACATTAATTCGTCTAGTGTTTTTAAAGCCTTGTCATTTAAATAAGCATTTTAAAAGTTAAAGTTTTATAATATAAAGGTTTTGTTTTAATACCAATAATTTTTTATACATTTTTTTCACCAAAAGAGCACCCCGTATATAGGTGATAGTCCGTTTAAGTGTTGCTTTGGCAGATTCATGCATTTTCCTTGCACAATTTTTACGCGCTTCTTTGGTTTTATGCGCGGCTAATGTGATTTTCAGCGCATGAATGCGATAAATCTAAGAGGGCAAAGATTTTTGAAGTGTGCCAATGGTGGGTCGGGGAGGGAAGTTGGCGTTTTCGTTTTCAGTCAAACAACGTACGATTTTTATGTTCCTTTCATGGCCAGACTAACGAGGCTGTTAAAAGGAAGCACCAACCAATTCCTGACGCCGATTTCTGTCCCGACTGCAATCGCCTGTCATTAAATGCACATTTTCGAATTCATCCGATTCTAGCACTGCTCTGTTGGTTTTTGTTTTTATTTCCTTCCTAGAAATCTGGAAAAAGCCAAAAATTTGTTGCTAACACACATTTGCATTTGTTTATATCAAATTATTTTAAATTAAATATGTAGAAAAAAGTCAGAGCAAAAAGCACCCAAACCTACAGTGGCATATATTTAATTGATTCCCACAATTGAGATTCACCTCTATAAAGCTATATTATTCAGACGATTGTTGACAAAAGGAATAGCATAAATGCACTTAGTTCTTATAAATGGTCTATACCTCGAATACCAAATACTCTGCTTACCAATGTTTAATAAAATTCAGATGAAGCTAAAGTATAACAAAATGTACTTTAGCAATATTAATTTGCAAATAAACAAAAGTTATGACAGAATAAAATTCTTCACGTCAAAATAAAATAAAAGAATTATTTTCAAATTTTAAATAAAAATTAAGAAGTCGTAATACTAAATCAAATTAAAACTAATCAACATAGTTAATGTGACAAACAAGGCAAGAGTCCTAAGGGACACTAGAACTGAAAACTCAGCCGCCATTGCAATTGAAAATGCATTGGAAAAGCAATTAGCTGAATGGTTTTGTGAAAAATTGTGTGGGCGTAGCACTATCCACAAAAATGAACAACAAATTTCCAATTTGATGGCACAAACACAACAACTCAAAAGAAACATCAAAATATTTGTTTGCAAAAATCTAAAATCCGAGCATCGAAATTTATTTTAACCTAGCGCGGTAAACACTTTAAAAAAACGTGTCATAGCAATTCTGTTGGCGATTGAAATGAACAAAAAAAAAATTAATAGACACTTTTAGACATTTAAATGGTGAGATTTATTTTACTTTTTATAAGTCGACGTCTTCTTTAAATGACTGACAGACATTTCGTTTATATTTATTTTATACAAGTAATTATTTTAACTACATTTCAAAGAACTCAATATAACCTTTAAGTTATTTTTAAATTAACGAGTATTTTAGTATAGTCTTTTACCAATATATATTTAATCGAAATAAAACTTAAGTACCCTATAATCTTTGTGTTTGCATAGTTAAAGATGAAAGAAATAGTTACTGTTGCCTATCTCACAGATTTTAAAATTATCACAAAATGCCTTTATTTAAAGCCCTAACTCAATTGCTCTCATTTCCGAAACTAAGTAGTGGTTTTACCACTAAACACAAGATGCAAGCTATTTTAGTCTGTTCGCTTTATCAGGGACTTTACCAAAAGCTTAACGTACGAGTTCATTGAACAGAAGTAGGACCATAAAATATGCATACGCATACCAGATGCGCTAAATCTTGTGCCAAGTTGAGCCGTGAGTTGACTGGTTGGTTTTGGCAGATGTCTCGAGTACAGTGGGTTGTCTTAACATGACAAGGACAACAAGAAGAACAGGACAATAACAAGAACAACATCTAAAACAAAGTATAAACATTTATTATTTTTGTTGGCAAGGCTTCTGCCAATGCAAAGCAACATCGTAGCGACTAATTAAACTGATGAGAGACAATGCCTCATGTTAAACACAAACAACCTACAACGACAACAACAACAACAACGAGGCCAATGAAGCTGCTACCAAATACTAACTGTGTTCCCTCACACCCTGTAAAATCTTCCTTCCCCAGAGCTAGGACATTGTTGTATCCAAATAACAACATTTCGGAGGTTTGTCTTGTTTTTTGTTGCTGCTGTAACAGCACATTTAAACAATTAAACACACATATGGTCAATGAACGCAGCGAGAAGAGAGAGAGACAGAAAGAGATAGATAGAGAGGGACAGCTGCTCCTCTGTACAAAATGTTGTCATGGCATTTGCAGAATTTCCCACAATGAAAAATAAATAGGTGCAGGATTCATTAGGATTACAACATTGTACAACATAGACACACTCACACACACACACACACGCACATTGACACACATTGACAGGTATCTTCATGCCACATCCAATGCGAATATACGAACAATCGCCATTTTGAATGATGGTTCAGTCTAGAGTCGATCCTTCGGACTATCGGGGTAGGTAATCATCGAGTATACAACAAACAGTTGCAGATGTCGGTAGTTCACCACATTCCACCACCCACAGAGAGCACGGCAGAAGTTTCGGCGAGGAAATGTAGATGAGAATTAGACCATTCACTCTATCAAATGCGGATACATTATTAGTTTTGGAGACGAGTTTGATGATCAATAGTAAAAAGATACATCGGAATCCCCTTTAAAATTCTAAAAATTTTACCGGTTTTTTACACATATCATTACCATACATAAACATAAATATTTATACCGATATGTAGATATATGGTTATTCACACTACAAACGTTTTTTAATTTGTACTACTATTTGCAAATTCTGTACTTAGTTAACCACAATAAAATTTATTCAGTTCTGTTCCGGATTTTACTTTCGGCAAGAACATATGTATTTAATTGATCTGACATTAAGCTGGTGAGTTTTAAAAACTCGATATCTAATGAAGAGCAATTTAACTTTGTTTAGTTATTGCCATTGTTACAAGCAAGCTTTCTGCATATACTTTTACTCTAAAATTTATCGATGAGACATGTTGTACAGTGTACACCATAAACAGTTGAAAATGTGCATTTAGTTGGGGCAATCAACTCATGACTTTACATGAAAGTCTGTTAATTAGTATGAATTAGGGACAATGTATAATCAATATAATTGGATCAATTTAATGATACTGGTAAAATTGTGCGTGAATATTTTGATAGATTATAGATGAGTAATTTCTAATTTAAACATCCTCTCTCATATGTTATTACGAGTACTTAATGTTCACTTCCCTAATTAGACTTCTATTTGAGAGTCCAAATTTAGGGCTCCGTCACTTGAATGTTTATCTCAAATTTGCCAGTAATATTTTACGCTGCAACGCCTTCTCATTACATCACATCTTTACCTGCTTTACAGGTATGTTTGCACAACAACAACATAAATCTCTCATTCGCAATTTTGAGTAAATAGACAAGTCGAAAATGCATTCATTTGCTTGGCCAACATACGAGTACACAGAGAAGTAGAGAGGGAGTGAACAAGCTTGTTGTCAAAATATTTAGCTAATTTATAAAATGCATTTGCACCTGCACCTGAACATAGATAGAGCTTGTGTGTGTATCTGAACATACATATATGTATGTCGTATGTGTACAGAAGTCTTTGACACATGGCAAACGTGCAAAGCAAACAACATGAAAAATTACTACAATGAAGCACTTTGCTCCTCGCTATTGTAATAAAATTAAAAACAAGCTACAAATACAACAGCCAACTGTTAAATACCCTTAAAATATGAATGTTTAAGGAAAATTGATATTTAAAATAAATGCATTTTAAATCATATGATAACAATAGTCTATCTTCTTATCTTGTTTTTGGTATATATAAAACTGTTTTGACCTGATTGACTGACTGACTGACTGACTGACTGATTAATTGTACCTAGAAGACTGAAATTTTGGCGCACATAAAATTAATGAAATTCTTTGTTTAAAATTTAACTTTCAAACCGGATTACTATATCATATAGCTGTCATAGGAGCAATCGGAATAAACATCTTGTACGATAAACTTTTTGTTTGCAATATTCCGATGCATAGGAAAGTACCGAGTTATTTCTCCGGTCTTTAAACTTTAAAAATTAAAGAGGAGTCGGCTGTTTGGTGAATGCCCAAACTTGGATCTCAACACTTAAAACCATTTTTTCTCTGATATTGAATGATAGTTTTTATTAAAAACTCAAAAGAATACCTGTAGCTTTCCTTTAAAGGCTCATTTTTTTGAATTTAATTTAACTTGTATTGAAACTATTGCATTTATACGTATAGATATGATAGGTTTAGTTTGATGTATTTTATTTTTCTGTAACACGTTTTTCGAATATGAAAATTTCAAGCCGATCATGTTCACAGCAATCCTTTAAAAAAGATACATTCAGTTCGCTTACTTCTATGTGTTTATAACGACAAGCATATATATAAATATATACAGTTCAGACTGTGCTGAACCTGTATATAATGTATAATATCATCGGGAATATTGCAGAACTTCAAACATAATTCATTTTCAAAAACGATTTACCCGCTGTGTTGTTTGGTTTCATCCCGCTGGCTGCGTCGACGCTGACTGCGACGTCGACTTCGATGCAGTTTATGAGCTTATTGTTTTCGCTCCTTTCAGCCATAAATATTTGCAAAGTGCTTGTAAAAAACAAAAGGTGCTGCAGCCGAGAGAGAGAGAGAGAGAGTGTGTCAGAGAGGGAGAAAAGGAAGGGAGGGGCTGGTCAAAAGACAGAAATTGGTGTTGATGATGGTTAACTGCAACAGAAGATCGGGTTCGAGTTTTCCGGATGTTGCCAGCCAATAACTTTGTTAAATGCTGATGCCGGGCTTTGTTCGTTGTTGGTTGTTGTTGTTGCCTGAGTTGAAACTTAACTTTTCGTTTGCATGGTGCGGCATTAATGGAGCTGAAGAAATTAGAGAGCACTCGGCTATAGGCCAAGCACAAATACCCTTCCCTTTACCCTTTCCAGTATCCTTTTTATCAGCACCCAAAACCTACCCAAAAATCAACAATCGCTTAACAATAACAAAGCGCAGCCAAACAAGCGACTAAATCAATAATTGCCAACAAACGGCAATAAAAATTGTTTTGACGATTTGGCCTCTCCTCGATTCCCTTTCTCCTCTTCCGGGGTTCTATATTACCAGCTCCGTTCGCCGCATTAAGTAGTCATAAAATAATGGCTTACCAGAATGAAGCATGCTCGGTGGCGCCCTCTATCGTCAGCACCTTCGCTACGCGGTGCTATAAAATTTAATTTATTTGTCTCTAATAATTTCCCATGGCAACTGTTTGTTCAGTAGCCTCCATGCTTCTGGTTTTGCCAATGAAAATTTCTCCATTGTGAATGGCTGTATTAACTGCTTACAAGAGTTTGTTATATACTATTATGGTGTATGATCTACTTAATGTTATGCAGACTCTTAAGAAAATGGTTCCCCTCGTTAAATATATAATGTTGATCAATGATTTATATTTGATCAAAAACTCATTGTTATCGATAATATTCGAGATATGATATTATATTTCTAATGCTCAGGTTTTTCCTTTTCTTTTACTAAATTGTTAAGTCATACGTAAATTTTATCATTGAGTTAAGGATTTCATCAAATATTTTTCCAACCTTACCAATATATTTTGCTTAAGTTAATGAGTATTAGATTACTATCATATTATATAAAAATAAATAGTTCAATATTATATGTCAAAAACAGCTTTGTAATTTATTATTCCTCCAAATATCCTGATTAAAACATATTAAAAGTTCAGTTAAAGTTTTTTTATTCTCAATTTATATTGTTTCTTTACTTGTCATTTATAATAATATTAAAAATATTTAATTTAAGAGGAAATGCAATAAAATTTACGGTGATGTCTTTATTCTCAAGTATACCGTCTAACCACCTATCTATCATTGTTAGTAAGGTATTGATTAGTCCGTCAGTTTTAGTGTGATGTGCTCACTTGTTGTCCCACGGAGCTTCTGTTTGCATGTCAACAGCAAAGTGGCAACAGAAAGACGTTCCCCACACCCTCACCCACTCACACACATCCACTCACACACACACCCACACACACATATATATATACACATACAGAGCCAACAAGAACACAACTTGATTTGGTTTGCGTGCTATTTTGAATTGTTCTATCAGCAGAGCGGCACTTGCCTCTCGGCCGAAACAAGGAACACGCCTTGGAGTGTCCTAGTCAGTCGCAGGCAATGTGTGACCAAGGAAGGCTCGTAAAGTTGGGTCCACTTAAGCGCAATTGTTGGCCATAAAACTCGGTTCGGCCAGCTTAGGCTGCGATGGAAGGAGGGAGGTGATGTGTGCGTTGGCCAAACAGAGACAGAAACGGAGACAAGGATAAAGACCGTAATGAACAATTAGATAGTAGCCGCAAATTGAAACTAACTGCAGTTAATAATAGAGTCCCAAGCCCCAAGCTCCACAGATCTGCAGTCAATTGCATTTTTGTTTCTGGTTCTTTCTCTGCTTTAATTTTTTATGACACAAAACAAATCGCATGTCGCTTGTTTGTTTGTTTGTTTGAACTCTGCAAGAGTTCTGCTGTTCATTATTTTGCCGAGGGCAACAATGGGGAATACGAGAGGGTATGGGTGAGGATTCCAGACAACAATTGACTTATCATTCGACTTTGTGCGGTGGAGGTTACGCGTAATTCCCCGTAGAATTTCCCATTTTGTTCAGGGCGACAACAACGTTCGACAATGGCAAATTCCACGCAATCGGCTTATGCTGACATTGCTGCGGTTTGATGCCCCAACTACGACAACGGCAACGATTTCGATTGTTAACTCACCAATAACAACAACTCCCACAACACTTCCAACAACAATAATAACAACAACAACCATGGTCATCGAAATCCGACCACAACCAAAAGCGAAACAATGAAGCGCATTGATAAAAATCAACAACTCTGACAACTCTGAGAACCCTGACAACTCGAACTCTGATGTTGGGCGTGCCCATCCAATTGAATTACGTATTCCCAGAGCCAAAGTCTCTATCCTGTTAGTAATTGCAATTAAAAGTGTTTTCCTCTTTGTGGTCTTTCAATAAAAACAACAATTTATGACCTAAGCTAGTTAGGGATCCAAAGAAATATCCCAGACAAATTGGGCATATGGCAAATAATGTGAACCTTCAGGTTTTAACAAAAAAGTAAGGTAACTTAATGACATATTTGCATTGATAAGGAACAAAGAAAGTTAAGCTATTATATGAAATATGCTCAAGAAAAATAGAAAGAAACCAAGTTCCTCTTAAATCAAATGAAAGCTTTGAATGTTATTATTTTGTTTAAATTTTTAAGTATATAATTATAAATCAATTTTAAGACTTTATACCTGTTGCTTAAAAAATAAGTACAAATTAATTTAATTTTTAATTTTAATTTAAGTAAATAATTTATTTTTTCTTCAACGTTTACAAGTGTTCTTTTAAAATTATACCTATTTAATTCAGACCTCGAGCTGCAATTGGAAAATAAATAGATTGATTTGGTTCCCTTTTATTTGGAGTCAACTAATTTATTTGGGCGTTGGCAGAAATAAGAAGAGAGAGAAAGAAAAAAATAATAATAATAAGAAATACAAGACGAGCATGCAAATATGATAGAACGCGATACTAAAATGATATTAAATAGTTGCAGACAAAAATTTGAAAACAGAGGATTATATACAGGTTAAAATAAAATAATAAAAAATAAATTAAACTAAACTAATTATTAGCTAGTTAAGTTAGTAACAAAGTTTTTTTTGAAAAGAAGTAAGCAGTAGAGGTTATATGATAGAGTTTTTTT